>CALSBV010012228.1:765661-843180 GCA_943590825.1 Bovichtus diacanthus | reverse complement strand
AATTTGTATTGCACAGATTAAGATAAACTGACCAAGAAAACTTTCTTTTTTTGTCGGGGTGTAAAACATTGTATCATAATGTATAATAACTTTTGTGGGTATCAACGTTAATGCTATAACTATAACTTACTGTAATTGTGTAACAGTCTCAATGCACTATTAATTAGCATTAACTTTAATTATTAGTTTCCCATGTGCTAGATAAAATACAAAAAGCAGGTGTAACAAATACAGCTAAGATGTTTTCTATTATATAAAAAGTGCTTTTTACAAAGAAAAAAAAAACATCTTCACATTTTTGTTACATTTAGAATATGTTTTGTTTTGCAGCCGAGCCCCTCCTCCTCCAGCCTGAGCTCTATCCGCTCCAACTCTTCCCAGATTATTAACTCTGCTCCATCGAGTGCCAGAGGTAAGTAAGAAAGTCACATGAGAGATGGATACAGACACGGAAATTATCATTACTGGATACTGCCCCAACATTTCTTTATCTGTGTGTATGTCTTTATAGATAGTTGAGAATTAGAAAATATATTTCACAGTATATAGTAGGTAGCGGGACAATGAAGTTGCTGCCAGTAGAAACGGTCAAATTTCCACATCTTTTCTCCGTCCAGGCTCTCCATCCTTGCCCGATAAGGCCAAACACAACCGGGAAGTGATGATACTGTTGCCGTCTCATCGTGAGAGGGCCAGCAACATGTACTACAACATGGCAGAGAATGGACAGGTAGGACAGATCTACAGCACCATAATGGTGTGTCAATGTGCACAACACACCAGATGCAAAATGTGTTTGTAGTCATTTAAATCAATAGGTGTTAAATGTTAATAGGAGATTTTTTTATGTGTTTTTATCTTACTAACTTGTAATCAGGGTTGGGAGGGTTACTTTAAAAATGTATTCTGAGACACTTGCTAATTACCTGTTAAAAAATGTAGTCAGTAACTTAATCCTAATATCAAAATATTTAAGTAACCTAACTTGATTACTTTATGTTTCTTTTGGATTACCTCAATACCAAATACGCAAATAAAGATGATGGAAAAAAGAAAAAGCTGAAATCTCAGCATTATTTTTGGATGTAAAACAGAAAAGGGGAAGAAAATCACAGCTGTGAAAATACTGTCATCAACCCGGACTGCAAACATTTGGCACATTAGTGGAGACAGACCCGTGTAAATGAAATGAAATGAACTTACATGCAAATTTCCTGCTTTGTCCTGTATTATGTTTGCTGGACCAGAAATGTGAAGCAGTTAGCTCATTTCCCGTCTTTTCACGCTGGGATGCCTCTCAGCAAAAAGAACGATCTTGATTAACTAAAAAGTGTGAAAACAATCCTGCTTGATAGCCTGCGCTCTACTGTGATTGTTCCCCTTTTCTGCTTTACATACAAAATAATGGCGAGATTTTCCACCCACTGAAAGCATTTTTGTAATGGCTGTGCATGTGCATGGTAGCATATCCTTCTTTATTTTAAAATGCATTATTAATTCTAATCCTGCTAATAATCCCTATTTTTACGAAATGTATTGGCAACCTGATTATTCCCTTGTAAATGCAATGTGCTACACTTTTTTTGTATCATTATTACGTAACACCTTACCTTCCAGCCTGCTTCTAATTATACTCCGTGTTACAGAACAACCACATGCAGCGTGCTTTACTTCAGCAAATTAGCCCCTGTAAGCCGTGTGCTGACCCTCACATGACTCTACCAGAGAAAGGTAACGCAATACAATGAAATGTACAGAATCATGTACATGAGACGCGTGTATCACAGTGCGTGTTGACATGTGTATGTATTCCCCCTGCAGTCTTTCCTAACGCTCCCAGCAGCTGGAGTCTGGATGGAGAGAACAGGGAGCCGGTGTCCTACATGCCAGCTTCTACTGGAGGGGTAATCATGCCGCCAGTCCCACCCAGGTCCTTCCCACCAGGTACCGTCTCCTTTTACTTCGCACTCATGGGTTTTTATGGTGTTGAGAGCTTTTTGAGATGTAGGCTGGATTTTCAAGGCTATTTGAGACGTTTACATAAGACCTTTTAGGTAATGTATAAATAATTGATCTCCTCATATGAAATTCACTTTACAGGACACTTCCTGATGCACTGTGATGCATTTCACCACCAGAACAGCGACCCTCCCCCTGCCCTGCCTGTCCGCTCTCTTCGAAAGGTAAAACATCAGATGCAAACATCTTTGTAGCAAATTGTTAGCTTGTCTTCCTCCTCTTCCTCCTACTCCTTTTTCCCTTTCACTCTCCTCTTCATTTGTCTTTATTTAAATTTTTTGAAATGACATTTTCAGTCTTTTGTCATGGTTACCCTGACTTTACAGAAGCTCCTATGTCCCAAGTTGTCAACTCCCACACGTTGTCTTCACTTACAGTCATATTGTACACCATAGCAATGCCTGGTGATTGAGTGCAGACACAGTATGTGTTTCACTCCAGTAATTAAGTTATAATTACAAAGCCATTTTCAAGTGTCTGTAATACGGACAATGTCAGAGTGATAACGTAGTTGTTGACTCTTTATCTTCTTTCATTTGCAACTTGTAATTCCAATATTTCAGATAGCATGTGAAGGCAGCGTGAGTGGTGATGACATTCAGGTTGTCTTGACAAAACTGGACTCTTTACTGTAAGTCAAGAGAAATATGCCTATGACAGCCGCTGTCTCTCTGACTCTTTCTCTCGCCAGTCTCCTCTCCACCCGATCCCTGGCTCCCCCACCAGTCCTCAGTCAGCTTTGGGTGGCAGTAACTCCACTCTGTCAGGCAGCGCCAGCAGCGGTGTTTCCTCTCTGAGCGAGAGTAACTTCGGAGGCCAATATCCAGACCCCGGCCCCATCAGGAACGATGCCTTGGAGCCTCTTCCCAGTCACCTGTGGTCGCCCCCTGACGAATACCTGGCCTCTCCCTACCTGCACATCCACTACGGCGGACCAGAGATCGACTCCGTGGACCCGGTCCGGCCCTTCCACTACCGCAGCCCCGCATCGCACCCGCACAACCACCAGCATCCTCACGCTCACGCCCACCCGGGGCTGGACAGCCACTCCCACGGGCCGCCGCCTCACCACCACGCTCCCACTCACGGCCCCCACCACATCCCTTACCGCCGGCCTCAGCCTCCATCCGTCCCGCCTAAACCCTACCTGAGAGAGGGCTGCATCCCTGAGGAAGATCTGCCGCCTCAGCCCATTCCGCTGCCCCGCAGGATCTTCCACTCCCCTCACGGCCACCGGGAGGACCAGGGCAAACACCCCTGGGAGCAGTGCATCAACGAGGAGCACGAGGAGACCCAGTGACGAGGCTCCAGCTATACTTCAATTAGAGCTTTCTTCTTCTTGTCTTCTTCCCTTCATTTGCACTGAGTTAAAGCAGTGGCGTGTGCTCAGTCGACCCTCCTCGCTCTGTGATTTGATTTCAGTGCACACGAAGGAAAGAAAAGAGGGAGTGAACCTGGATGGATCCACAGTACGAGGCTCAACTGCCGTCACTGCTCCCTGTGGCCTCTTAGATATAATTAAAAGAAATGTATCTGTTGAACAATAAGACAGATTAACTTTGTTCAGAAATTGATATTGATTGTACACAATTGTACAACTCGTCTGTGAGCATGTTTTTTGATTTGAGAATAATACGACAACAGTTTTGTGAAATATGACGACCTTGGTCAACATGATCCCAGGTGCAGTATAAGCTCTGAACTCCTTTAATTTTGCTTTTCATGGCATTTTCACAACACGAGGCAACAACCGAAGGTTATTATTCACAGTGAAGTGACTTCTCTGCTTTAAATGCTTCATATATATGAATTCTTATTTTGATAAATAAATACATATTACAAAATACATTATAGTGTTTTCAAAGGCTTATATCCATTATGTTTTTCAAAACACTGTTAAGTGCTCCTTAATAGTGAATCATATCAAATGGCGCACTCTGACACGTGTTGCTGCCGGGCTGTCATGAATCGCAGGTCTCTAAGGTTGGACCAACATCTCAAGGGACATGAACTTCAGTCACTGACGCTTTCCCACCCGTACCATAGCGTACGGAAACCTACGTGAATGTATTCAGACGAGATGTTCTATTTGTATTGCACAAGCTGCAATGCTGGTTTTTGTTTAAGTGCTTTAAGTTCAGTCTATGTTGAAGAAGTCTCTATTTGTCTCTTTTGTGTGACAAAGATATGTCGAGAGGAAACCGAGGACAATGACAGACAGGCACAACACCTGTCATGTTTCATGGAACGAGAACTCTCCACATCTCAACCACCTGCTGGACTCTGAAAACTAACACCATTCTCTTTCTCCCTCCATACTTTCCCTTCTCTGTATGGTTGTCAGACAATGTTATAAAGCAGTGAGGGCTGAACCTGGACAGCTGCAGTGGCATGGCGTTGCGTCTGATGACACCGTGTCGACCCCTGCCCGCTGAGTTGCCAGTCGAGGAGCCCACTCAGACAGCGTTGGAATCGCCTACCTGCCTTAAGTGCACTCAAATGCAGTTTGACCTCTCATCCGGACTGTGAGAAGCTAATTCAGCGACAGTCGTTCTCCTTTTCATTCGGTTCACTATACGCTCCCTGAAGGAAAAAAAAAAAAAAAAAGAAGATATCTACCTAGTGATGTTTTGTATGGTTTCGTCCCGCTTTGGTTTCAGGTTGTTGTTTGGTTTGTAGCGCTAATATTTCTTATTCTGCCTGCGGCTGTTTCTCAATCACCTTCTGTTGAGTGAAAACTAATGATGTGTTTCAGAAAAAAAAGCTGAAGCCCAGACTCAGAGAGAGAGAGTTTACTTTTTGTGGAGCAGAAGAACAGCGCTGTTTATCGCGATGTAGTGGGTTGGAAGGATATAGCTAATATTTTAACAATTACTTGTTTTCCTGGTTGTTGTTTTTTTTTGCAGGTGGATGCTTTGTGTTACTGTACATCAAGTTGTCAGCTGACTAGACAACATCTATTTTTGTATGTGAGATCATCAGTTGTGTAAACATATTTCAGAAACCGTACCACGACAGAAGGCCCAGGTACTGCATCAGCTGCTGTACTTTGTATGGAGATGAACCTGAGGTTAGATATATACAAAATGTGAGTATCTCTTGTTAGCCTGACGGCACTGAGGATAACTGGTGACTGAAGTGATACTCAAAATATAGGTACAATAGAATTTTTCAATGTAAATTCTGTTATTGTACATACAGCAGTATTGTGAAATATTTTTGAGAATTATTGCAGACGCCCAAAAAAGGTTTATCGTTGTTTTGTGTATATACATGTACTCCAGAGATCAGTGTAATTGATAAATATCTATAATCAGTGTTTGAAAAAGGACAAATCCATTAGACTGTGGCTGTCTCCACCGTTCTTGACTTTGAGTCTTCTCATATAAATACTTTATACACTTTTCAATGTGCTTTCCTGTACATATGGTGTTAGCATGATCAAACAGTGTTTGGTTGTAAAAGTGGTTTTCCTACTCCCATAACTGCTGTGGTATGGAATTCATTAACGATGCCAAACATTAAAGACAATCTTTTATCAGCTCTAACTCTTCCTCTTTACCTTTGCTGTGCTGGGATTTCTGTAGCAGTATGTCAAGTGGACAGTAGAGGTCGCTGTTTGTCATAATACATGAAGCGGACACCAAAGTGGTGTGAATGCAGACAGTTCTGGTGCTGCTTGCACTGTTTTGTGTGTGCGAGGGTGTGTGCGTGCTACTGCCAGTGGTGGAGGAAGTATTGAGATGTTTTATTTTTAGTAAGCTTACTTAATAATAACAATGAATCATATGACAATGTAAAAGGGGTCCTTCGTAGTTATGAATATTCACTTTTACGGAGCGTCATTTTCTGGTGTAGCAGGAAGCTGTACACTACCTCAGCAGACAAACACAGTTAGCTTCTAGCAGCTCATGAGCCACATATCTCCCTCAGGAGGAAAACAGAGCTAAAAGAGCTCCTGCCTTCACCAGGTGGCCATAAACAAACGACTACAAATAATATAATAAAAGAAATATATATGTGTGCGTTAATGCATCAATATTACTGTTGCATTAACATGTAAGCAGCTGTTTACTTGGAGTAGTGAAATAAATGTGTAGTAAAAAGTACAATATTTCCCTCTGAAATGTAAGTGTAAAGTAGCAGAAAATCTAAAATACTCAATTAAAGTACAAGTATCTCTAAATTGTACTTAAGTACAGTAATATGAACTTAGTTAAATTCCACCACTGTTGTACTTGAAAAGTGTGTGTGTGTGTGTGTGTGTGTGTGTGTGTGTGTGTGTGTGTGTGTATATATATATAACTGCATGTCACACAACCCCTGGGTCCACCACAAAAGAACAACAAACTCTTGTCAGTTGCAGTGACAGCTAAGGTCCCTGCACGAGCACAAGCTTCACACTGTCACTAACGTCGTCTTTTGATATTCAAAATGCAGCTTATCTTTTCTATTTGATATATGATAATGCAGCTGGAGTTAAAGTGGAGTTTTGTTTATTCATAGAAAGAAAAGAATGCGGTCTGTGTTATAAAGAAATGTAAGATTGTATTAGTAAAACTTTCTGCAAATATCATGAACATGGATCTGCTTCTAAGTCGGTTTAAGCATCTCAGTAATCAGTAGTGATGTGTGGCCTACAGGTGGCACAAGTGACCCATTAATAGTTCCTGTAGGGTAGTTAGAAATAATCAGACTCTAATCTATTTGAAAAAACAACATTAAAAAACAAAGTAGAATTGCTTATTAAATTAAAGTGTAAGAATGAGAGGAGAGATAAAAACAAAAAAAAAAAGGTTAAAAATGGCCTTTCATGCCAAAAGATCCGCTCCTCCGTGTCATATTCGAGCCTTGCCGCTCGTTGGACTCGAGCTGAACGACACTGAAGTTGTAAGCGTGCAGCTGTGTCTATTTGCCTCTGAAATGTCTTTGGTAACAATGAGGCCTGTGCTCTCTCCGTGTCTCGCATATCCATGATGCAGTCACAGAAAAAAAAAAGAAAAAAAGGAGAAGTTAGGATGAAAGGATCCTAGCTGCCTCTCCAGAGGAGGATGATGCTGTGGTGCATGCTGATGCAGATTCATTTTTACAGCATCACTGTGGCTCCTCTTATTTTCCAAGCTATCTCCTTTATAGCTATAGCTATATCTATCTACTTTTGTGCCCCTTTTTCTTCATCGCAAACTCCTCTGTCTCAGTCTCACTGTATTGTCTTAAGGGACTTAAAGTGAGTGAATTCAGTATAATAATGTGCTCTCTGCACTGGATCTCTTTTTGTTTGTGCACACGTCCATGCATGTCAGTACAATGTGTGGTATGCAGGCAGAGCTCTTCCCTCGTCTGGGGTTGCATCGTCTTATTCTGCTGTTATTGTTTGGGGCGCAAGAGCACCGTGATGTGAAAAGCATCTCTTATAAATTCTGGCAACTGGAATGACAAGCTGCCATCCAGCCTTCTGTTTGGGAGAAAACAAAAAAATAACCTGGATCTGGCATCACATCTCTTTGTGTGCACAGTTTCCCTCTGTATGTGTGTTCTTGAGCAGCTGCATTCATTTGACACAGATATGGTTGAAGTGCCTTGTCTACTGTTTGAATGCCTGTGAAGCAAATGAACAGACGGACAGCCTTTTGTGCACCAGTGTGCAACAAATAAAGGTAGAAAAAGGTTTCGTTTTGAAAGTAGGAATCAAATACATCAGGAAACAAAGACTTTTAATAAATGAAACAATACTAATAAATAAAGATTAAACAAGTTGCACATTCAAAATAAAATCCAACAAAACGAACATAACACTGAACAAGAAAGTACAGTACCATAGCACAGATTAATAAAAAACAAAAACAAAATCCCAACCCCCCCCCAAGACATTTACAAATTTTCTTAAAAACTTCAAGAGGCAAACATAGACATTGTATAAAAGCATCATACAGTAGAGCATTTGTCATCTGAGTATAATTTACAAATTTATTGAAGGATAAATACTTATAGCTGATCTCTAACTTGAGATACACATGTGAAAACTGAGATTTAAACATGTATTTCTCAGGTGAGGTTCCAGCCCTTTTTTTAGTGATCAATAACAGTGATGAGGTGACGATGAAAGCAGTCCATCAATTCATGGGAAACTCACAAATTATCTATAACCGTAAATAACTTTTAAAAGCTTTATCCACATCTCCATTGGTCTCTTCTCTGTTGGTGCATCAAAGAATAAAAGTCAAGAGCATCTCTGCCAGCGGATATGGCTACATCAGGCGTTTTGTGGAAGAACACTGCTGCTGTCCTTCGTCTGACTCTCCAGACACGGAGCTCAGAGGCTGCATCAGTAAGGAGCAAACTTCTGTCTCTCTGGCTTTTTGATGCAGTTGGCTGAGGAGATTTTGGCGGTGTAGGCGGCCAGAGTGGTGTGGGAGGGTGCTGCAGTAACAGCTACAGTGGGGCCGGGGCTGGACAGAGTCAGAAAGGGGACAGACTTCATTCCCAGCAGGCCGGAGAGCGGCATGGCACCGTATGGTGTGCCCAGCATATGAGCCGGGGTCAGGGCGCCCATAGTGGCCAGGGTGGGTGCGGGGGAGGCAGCTGGGGAGGCTTGCTGGGTGAAGGCCATGTTGAGGTCGACCGGAGCTGCCATGGTGGCTGCCTGGGCTGTGGATTTGGCTGTCTCTAAACTATGAGGGCAAAGATAGGAGGAGGGAGGACAGGGAGACATGGGGCAAGGACAGATAATGAAGATTAGAGGATTATACTGTTGCTACAACACTTGGTGAAGGGTCTGGAAATCTTTAAAGGGGAAATCCACCGATTTTAAACATCAAAGTCTTGGTCATGGAGAGGATATCTGCATATGTGTAACAATCTGATTTGAGCCTTTTGTGGCTCCAGAGGGAGCTGTGAGAAATCTAATAAATTGCTTCAGATCATGTCACTCGCGTAAGCGCGGTTGGGGCTGCAAACTTCAAGTTTGTAGGACAAAAAATGTGTGTGTGTGTGTGGCGTTAGAAAGAAATGAGCTTATCAGACCTCTGCAGCCCATTCCTCATCTCTGCTTGAGGCTATAGTGGCTCAAGGCCACATTAGCAACTGCTATCATAACATGTCATGTCCAAACGAACGGTTGGCGACCAAGTTGCATTTGGGACATTGTAGGCGCTGCCATGTTTTGACAGGCAAAATAATTAATGGATATATAAAATATATATATATCTTTAGGTCTTCTGCACAGATTTTGATGCTTTAAAAAAATATATCCATCACGAGTCCTGCAGTGATAATAGAAGTGCTAAATAAGTGACGCCAGAGCTACACACCGGTAAACTCAAAAAATGGGACTCATGGATACTGTTGGGAGTGTAAAAATAATATAGTAGCCTATATACAGTATAATCAAAACACCTTTAAAGGTGGGGCTTATTAAAGTGACATTAAACATTAAAGTGATGAACACATTAATGCAGATAATTCAATCATATAATAAACATTATTCTGAAACAAGGACTTTTAGAATTGTTGTACTTTGGTGCTAATACTTTTGCAATTTTACACTGCACTTTTGTGAGTATTTAATTTGTCATCTACCTTAACTAATCACTGCTTTAATGCTCCACCCAGCTAGCACACTAAGTGATGTTACGTGAACAGGCGCGCGCTAGATCTGGCTACATGCTAAATGCTAAAGGCACATGGCTTCTGCGTTCACTGAGGAACTTTTACCCTCAGTGAGGTGTGTGAGGACTTTCTGATGTTTGGGACTGTGACTGGGCGCATTGTGACACAAACACTGAGTGGACTACTTATGTTATGTTTTGAGAAAGAACAACACAGAAGTTAAACCTGGAGCAGATTGAGGAGTACTTCTCAGTGCACACAACTAGCATTCAGACAGGTAAGTAGCCTACAACAAGGAGGACATCAGTGTAGAGATGTGTGCTTGTGTAGGACCTCCTGCAGGTTGTGCACAAACTGTGCAGCTGTAAAATGTGTTTGTTGGCTGTAGGCCGCTGTACAGTTTAATATATCACTGTGCTGTCTGCTTTGGTGATGTTTTATGCTGTTGATTGTATAGGTCAGGTAAGTGTCAGGCTTTTTAATTTATGTGGCTTAATGATGTCTGTTGCACCCGCCCTTGTGTTCATAGCTCTTTTTATTTATTGCGGAATTTTTGTTTAATTGAGTGAGTATTGATTTATATGGCTTAATAATGGTTGATGCACCCGCTGTGGTGTCTCTAGCTCTTTTTATTTATTGGGTCATTTTTGTTTAATTTTCTGGGTTTTGTCCTCTTTTTTCTTTTCTTTTTTTTTTTGGTTGTATAATTGATAATCTGTTGTGTGCATAGGCTGCAAAATGCCAAAGTATTGTAGAGTGGTTGCATAAATCATGGCATAATCTCCCCATCTGTGTTAGTACGCAGACAGATCTTTTCTACTACAGATTTTGATGAATAGTTAAAATGATGAGAGTACATTGCTTCTTTTGAATCTCTAATAATAAGGACTGATAATTACCCAGGGAAGTTCCTTGAGTTCTGGTCTCATATTTTAATTAACATGAAGACGAAAACATAATAGACCATTAATATGCTTTCATATAATTTTTTTTAATGTGCTGCACCGTTTATGTTGTATTTTATTTGCACAATTTAAAGAAATTGTTTTATTCTGACTAATTATATTGGTATTAACTACTTTTATGTGTACCTGTTCTTCAACGATTTACTTTGACAAGACTTTGTCTTGTGTTACTCTAAGTATTGGAACGGTTAATTAAGAAGATGCCAGAGCTGCACTGCAAATCCTGAAAGACACTGCTTCTATGTATGGCTTTTACTCATTCCCTTGAGGCCAATTACCAGCAGCACAAGGATATACCTCATTATCACTTATCACTCCGCACAGCGTAACCTTTGACCCTTTTTAAACCAATGCATTTGTCTCAGGCCTGCACTTGAGGTGACTCGTTATTAGATGGCTGTAAACTGGGCCTTACCAGGAGGTAATGAGGTACTGGGCCAAGTTGATGCTGACCGGTGTTCCTGTGATAGTGACATGACGGTCACTTGTCCCGTCCAGCTGGCTGCCGATCTTGATCTGAGCTCCTGACACCTGCCTGATCTCGTTGATCTTGGTGCCCTGACGGCCGATGATCGAGCCGATCAGCTGCAAGAGAACAGAGGCGAAGACTGATTGGTCAGTTTAAGGTAAAAAGCAGATTTGCTTTACGAGAAAGGAGTTCAATAAATCATTTGACTGATTCCAGCTTTTTGTTAGTTGTAATGCCACTGAAAATCATTTTGACGAAAAAGCCAAAAGCTGAAACCCTAGAACAATAAAAAGGTGCTTGGCGTTGTTGGGCTGACTTAATGCAGACCACTTCGAATATTGCAATTACATCGTCTTCAGTGGATTGGTCATCCATCATGCATGTCAAAAGCACTTTCTTTTTTTTTTCCTGGAGTCTCCCTTAATTGCTACTGCGTGTGCACCGGTAAAAGAGTTGGGGGAAGGCACATTTGCCTCTCATTAATCTGAGTGGCTAAAAGGTTATTGATTCCTCGGAGTGGTGATGACTTCCCAAACAAATCACTTCCCAAACACATGCCAGCTAGACGCATCTCCGCACTAATGGAAAACATAATGGGAAAATAACTCAAATATATAACATACAGTCCCATCGGCTTGAGCGTTCTCTCTGCTGAAAGTAGATTAGACAATGACATGAGTTGTATTGCATTCCAAAATACATTATCACTTTTGTTCTGGTTTCATTACCCAACCTGGACCCCTGCCTATTAGCGACAATAGATATTTAACAGAGCCAAAGCTCGGGGGCTGCGTATCAGCTCAAGTACCGGGTGTCAGGGCTCAGCGACAGGGTTATGCTGCCAGATATATAGTGAGCGGGACAGACAGTGATGAAGTACTTGTAGTATGCGTGCGTGCTGGCAGCTTAACAGCAACTGACGTAGGTAGAAATACACAACACACACACACAAACACGGTGCTGCACTCGTCCCTGCATTTCACATTCCTTTCCTGAGAAGTAAGCAGCCTGTTCCGCAATGTCCGATTTGTCACACAGCGACCTGGTTGGTCCGCCTGGCTATTATTGGCTCAGCAGTTTATCCAGGGAGGGAAGAGACGCACCGAGAACAGCCAGCCTAAAGAGCAACTCCAGAGACAATGGCCACAACACACCTCAAATCACAGATAACGTGTCCCTCCCACTGAGACCAAGAATCTCCACAGGACTCTGGCCTTTTACACCAGCTGTCAATAGACACCAGCTGTCAACAGCTCACCCACTTGGGTGTGCATGACCTCAGACAACAGCATTCCGATATGAACAACCGTAAAGAAAATGCCACCAAAGCTGAATAAATGACACCGGAGACACAGCAGGTATGCTTGCTGTGTTGATTATTATTCCCGAGCATTTAAATAACATTAATGCGGCACTATATTCCTGGTCTTCGACTATAAGTGGCCTACATATTGTTGAGTTCCTGCTGAGGCAGTAATTTGAAAGGACACAGGAAGAGGGATTGGATGGTGAGGGCGAAGCCATTTTTCTTCTGGCTAAATCTTCCTCACGCAGAAGTACAGTACATACTGCTGACTTGGTGTTAGCAATTTCTCAATGCATCTGTGTGTGTGCGTGTGTGTGTGTGTGTGTGTGCACAACTCTCCTTCGGCGTTCGGTGTGAGCACAGAGCAGGATTGTGTGGCCTGCCTGAGGGGGGACGGAGGGCTGAGGAGGCTCAGTCATGGCTATAAGTCCTCTCTTCTGGAACAATGGCTGGAGCTTACAGCTGTCCCTGTCACATATAGCGCTGGACTCCCTCATTCCTCTGATGCATTGTGCCACTGGCTATGTGGGGGTTTACTTGGTTAAAAAAACCTTCAGGCATTTTAGAAATGTTGTTGAAGGGCTGTGGCTATATTCTATATAAATTGTCCTTTTAACTCTATTGTAAAACAAAGACAGCAAAGTGAAAATGTATTTCATTGTCTGAAATATTTTCTTAGCCGATACGTGTAATTGAAGTAGTATTTTGAAGTGCAAATGTGACAGTAGAGGGCATTTCAAGCAGATCATTTTCAGATCAGATTTCCAACACAATTTAAAGGAGAAGACTGGCAATGTTCTATGTTTCTTATAGTGAACAAATCCCATGAAAAGACCAAAAAACTATTAAAACACATCAGTGAGTTACACTTTTGCACCGGGTGACATATTGCTTAGCTGTAGTTTATTTTGAGTCAATCCCACATACGCCATCCTGCTGCTGTAAATACTCAGGCCTGTATAAATCTGCAGTTGAAAATAGTCCCAGCAAATGCACTATTCAGGCTACTGCTGGTTGAGTAATGTTTGCTAAAAACTACAGTGCCTGGCTCTTTTAGGAAATTTCTTAGCCTCTTTAAGAAATGAAACCATATATCTGTGACCAGATTTTAAATATTTTAGATTTACATCCTTGTTGGGTAATGAGCTTGAGACAGTCATTGAGAAATTGACTCGCAACACATTGTTTGTTTTGGTCTTTTCATAGGATTTGTTTACAGGGAGAACAATACAGAACACAAATGTCAGCCTTAACCTTTCATTTCTTGAACAACGTTTCATTCTTGTGGATGAATGCGGCTCTGTTTTTTATGCTGGATATAAGAACTGCAAATTAAATTATACATCATAAATTGTTTCATTATAAATGTGACTTTATAAAAGAGCTTTCTCCCTCATTTTTTTCCCTCAATAGGAGGAAAATGACTACAATTAATAGCCATCTAGAGTGATCATCTGAAGGTAAACATAGTCTGACTTTATTTTGAAGTGAATCTATTCATCGTGATTCCTACTCTCAGATTGGAGAGATGTTTCATCAAAACCATGCGGAGGCTAAGTGAAGAGGGAAAGGATCTTTGGCTGTTTTCTTATTGGCTGTTTTGACAGCAGACAGCCTCTAAGTAGGTCAGGGAACATGAGAGGATTTACTGAGCACTCATGGGAGTCAATCTAAGACACTGCAACTGCAGCACAGACAATAATGCGAACAGATCCATATCGGCTCAGAATCCCTTTAACCTTGGGTTAGTCTGAGGTTAGAATAATGAGGATAATTAGTAAGTTGCCAACATGTCTCTCGTCTCTTTTGAAGTCACACCAGACGTCTTTGCAGTTGCAGCTACCGCATCCAAAGTCACCTGCTCCTGTGCTGTGTGCATGTGAGATGAGCGCTGATTTCCTGTTGTTTTCCTCGTTGTTCAGATGGGAAAATACTAACAACATGAAGAACACAAAGTTGCTTCTGCTTACATCATTGGGAATAAGCAGCTCCTGAGATGTCTGAGAGTTGGAGTCCATCCCTGATGAGAGAAATTACAGGCATTGACTGAATAAAATTGACATATCAGACATTTTAATATTCATTCAACTTCTTTAGTTAGTGAAGCTACACAATCTGGCATTGATATGCTGCGAAACCCCCTTTGAGCGGGGAACTGCTAGATATAATAAAGCAGTTAATTTCCATTTTAATGGCCTGATGTTTAACACGGCACTCATTCTTTTCCTTTTCCCGGTTCTCTGACTCTGCGGAACGTTTCATTTCACATAATAGTTTCTATGGGAGAGCTATAAAGTCTCGTCTCCTCCTTCCTCACTGACACAAGCACATCATCAGTGCAGCTAATGAAAGCAAGCCTTTATTTCTCAGGTCAAAGGCAGGTTGAACATCTATGACAAGTTACAGATGGAGGAGCTTATGGCTTATTTTATTTGACTTTTTTTTTTTTTACGTTTTATCCATTTGTTTGACTGTCAGAGGAATGGGATATAATCAAGAACAAATACTGACTATTATTAATGCTTTACATACCAGGTATGATAGTCGAAGCAGGCTGGGCCATTGGACTCAGACCTTGCTGCATTGACAGCTGATGTAGCTTGGCCATCTGTAAAACAGAAAGCAGAACTTAACGCAGTGTCCACTGAACCATAAACTAAGTGCTTTATATTACATTATAATATTTGCACAAATGGTCATACTGTACCTCTGAGTGTGGAATGCCATATTGGTTTTGCAAAGTGTAGGCCTGAAAAACGGCATTCTGCATTAGATAAATTACAGCAATAAAACATCACACACAGGTAATAAATCTCCATCCTCCTAATGGAAGTGCTTCATTGTCAATACATGCCTGTTTTGTTTTTCAGAATAAGAGAAATGAGCGCATAACCTTTTAACATACATTCTGATTTACTCCTAGTGGCCTCTCTACCAATGCAGATACCATTGTTTTTGGTTTTATTTGTGCAGGCTTTGGTATCCGTCTCTGAGATTTCTGCCTCCACCCCAGTGCAATAAAGGCAAATTGAATTTGCTTGTGGGTCTCACATCGTATATAAGATTCAACAAGAACATATCTTTCCAAGCTCTTTGTTACGCTGAATAGTCCACAGACTTCAGTGTGAACAGTTATACGGACTATTTATCCCTGAAAGTAGACTATATTGATAAACCAAAAATGTACTTTCCAAAACAGTGCCACTGTTTTATGTTTAAAAAAATAACAATAATAATCGCAAAATTCATTTTTTTCAATCTTCTGACCTTTTAAAACCCAATATGTAGTTAATATAGTACTAAGTACTGAAGTGGTATCCCTTCCTTTGCCAAACGTGGCTCGCAAATTTGAAATTGAATTTGAAATAAGAAACTATTTCCTGTTTTATATGTTCCATTGCCTCATATATTCTTTTTAATAGCCAAAAAGTAATAGGCAAAGACATGTACAGATTGTTATCCTAATGTTTTGGATCAATTGGACCCCAGATAAATTACTCACTGTAAAACCTTTTTATTGGCAAACTGTTATTAATCTCCAAATAAAAACTTTTCAAATCAAAATTCCCTTCACCTCCATTGCATTGGGATGGTAACACTAACGCAAATATCACAAAACCAGGACAAATAAAGCTATACTATCTGCATGGCTAGATGCCACTGGAGGGAAGTTGTAAATGCATTTTCTTTTTACTAATTTCTGTAATTTGGGTGACCTGACCCTTTTTAGGAAGGATTTGCTGAAAGCATATCTTACTTACAAATTATTTGTGCAAGCCTGCCTGTTGGCTGCCTCATCTTTATATCTACCTGCAGTCCGCCCATCCCCCCGTTCTCTTAAATAATTCAGACTCACACATGTTAACCCCTCTTTTCTCTCCCTCCAAACATCAATACTTACTTTAAATTCATTTATATCCATCCATCCATCTATACATCCATCTGTCTATCTCTTCTAACTGAATCCTGCCTGACGCCAGCTGTCTGGCTACTGTTACCAGTCCATATGGTCATAAACTGGAGAGGAGAGCTCGGTCGTTATAATGCATCAGTACATTAGAGCTGCGTTTTATACAGGAAAGCACAAAAACACCACAAATTAGCAGCAATAATCTTTCAATTTACAGGATGAGTGATCTAAATCATGAAGTCTTTATATCTCATTACCCACAATTACATTCTTTATCAGTCTAAGGCTGATTTGTCAGAGGCTGCTGTTTCTCTTCTGATATTATGACCGTATCTGCTATTGCTGTCATGGGAGTATTTTCCTAAAGCCGAAATGTTTCTGGTGCAGAGCTCGGCAGGACTAAAAAAGAGACTGTGGTGTTGGTGGTGTGTGGTGGCATCGTGTTTCAGGAGGGGTTATAGCTCTTATGAAAGGGTAGAACAATAGCTGCAGCTTACACTCAGCTGTTGTTTTTAATAGCTCGTGCCAGATGATGGACTGTGTAAATTTGGACATACCACACAACCATAAGATCCTCACTGCCCTGAAACTAATTCCTGCTCTCTGCAATGAAGTTTAAGACCAGATTTTTTAAAATATTATATTCTGAAGAATGAAGATTATTCACAGACTTCCCATTAATGAGTGTCCAGTTACCTGCTGCAGGTCCAGGCCACCCTGGGTGACGGAGTACAGAGGGTGGGGTGCAAATTCTGACGCCTCATACACCTATAAACACACAAGAGAAGCACAAAAGGAAAAATATGTAGCTCATTACTGAAATATGTTCATGTTCATAAAGTCCAGACAGTCATTAGTTTTGCAATGGAAGTGATGATTATTGAGTGTAAATGTGTTCTTACCAGCTGAAAACCATGGTAAATTTGATGTAGAAATAATGAATAAAAACTTCCAATTACATATTCCCCCCCCCTGCTCTTTTGCCACGGATCAAATTTGGTCTGAGATGGGCTCTCGAGGCTGCATTTCCGACACTCTAACACACCTAACAGGCTTATATGCCATGACTCATCCACAGACCCTTTTCCCATTCCACTTCATTTTCTCCACTGACAAATTATACAAACATCCCTTATCACTGTGCTGCCTTCATTAAAGCCATCTCCCAGTGACCAGGACCTCGCCCGGGTTTAATTTGATAGTTTATTATGGGGAATATCAAAAACACAAAGCCATTCCATAAATTGACCAGAATCTGAGGCAGCACAAACACTGTCAGAACTGCTGACAGCTATGCAGAATATCTGACTGCTACAGCCAGAGGAGACGGCAGGTCTCCAGTCTCGCTTGCTAATCTTGTGACTTGCTCCATGGGGGGGGGGGGTATCTGTCCTTTCTCAAACAGCAGCGTCTATACCACTCAACCCTCCCCTCACACACTCAAAAAAAAAAAAACACCCGATCCCCCACCAGGGAGCACCTACATGAGTCTGGTTTCCCCAGAGTGAGCCAAGAGGTCAACGAAAGATTGAGAGATCGAAGAGTTTCATCTAAATTGGGAAGGTGAGGGTGTCGGCCCCAAGTGGTAATCCAGTGGTTCTCAAACTTTTTAGCTGAGCTACCGGTATGACCCTTTTGTCGGTCAGTCCATCACTTTAGTTCACAGTAAAATATCTCTACAACTTGTCAGTTTCCATTATTAAACATTGTACAGGAATAAATTTAGCGCCAGGTCAAAGTTTTCCCTATTATTATGTGTCTAGATCCACTATGAGGTTGACATTTGTAGTTTCGAGTGAAATGTCTCAAACTGTTGGATGGATTGCTATGAAATTGAGTTCTGACTGGATAAATTGTAATCATTTTGGTAATCCATTAACTTTTCTTCTAACCCTACCATCAGGTGAAAATTGTAATTTTGTTCAACTCTATTTCTAAACTAAATACATGCGACTTGGTTATGCTAAAGAAATGAAAAAAAGAGAGGTACAGAGAGAAGTTCAAACCCTGCTTACTTTCTCACACAGCTGGCCTAGCGGTGTGTGAAGTGGGGGTGAATGTTGGATTGTCGGTTTCGGAAAATTAGAGAAATTGTCGTACACAGCGGGTTGACGGGAAGGTGGGCAGGGAGTCTCTGAAGCTTTTTGAACATCGGGCAGGCAGCACTAGATGAATCATACTCGAGTCTTAATGACACTCCCATCATCCTCAGCTGTACTTTGGGTTTAGTGCTAAGTAATTAGCATATGAAAGCATGCTAACAAGCAAAACTAAGATGACGACCATGGTAAACACTCTACTTGCTAAATATCTACATATATATCTACATCTACAGATTCTGTTTATCTTGCACACAACAGTCTAACCTTGTAAAGTTCCTACGACCGTAAAGGAGGATTCACCACACACAGAGAGCCACTGTGCTAGTCTATCGTAGATGAGCAAGGTGCAGTAAAATCTCTCACCTGGTTCCCTGCGATGAGGAGGGCAGCTGGTGAGGGGCTCGGTCGATAGGGGATGGTGGCACCCTTCGGGGGAGACTGAGGAGTCAAAATCAAGACAAGGGGTCAGAGGTCAGAGGTTGTAATAAATCTTTATCATAAATCTCATGAACAAACTCTCACATCTACTCTGAAATGACGTCAGCACTTCAGTCCGAAAGTGAGACGCTGAGCGCAAATGGTGTGTAACTCTGGTGCATTAAGGTACAATAACAATTAATGATGAACTAAACTGCTAATGACACCGACATTATTCCCTTCCTTGTTTCCTTTTGATAATGTTAGTCATTCATTGAATTATTGAAGCAGTGTAGTGAGAGCTCTGTGGATAATAGCTCTGAGCTTTAGTTTGCATCGGAGCTGCTGGCTCTGCAGTGGTTTGCCCTCTGGATAAATCAAGCATCCACTGACAAGGAGACATTTGAAGATAACATTCTTCAAACACCAATGAGAAAAGGAGATTATACAGAGTACACGCCACCGTATATCTTATCAAGTAACTGCAATGCTGGCGATACTGTTTTTGGCTTTAAAATGTAGAGCATATTTTCTGCGGAAGCAGTCACAGCAAATTCTTTGTATAACTCTGCATAATTTAAATCTTGGAGCCAAAAGCAAGAAGCTGCTGGTACAGAATCCTAATGAAACTCCCAAGCCTTTGAAGAAAGCCCTGGAAAACTGGATCAAACTAGCAATTAGTCAGTCAGGTCCAGCTGCAACGCTAAAACAAAAAGGACTTGTGCACTTCCATGAACACACAGGCAGAAACTGTGCTTGGGGTTGTTTTTCTCTCATCTCCTCGATTTTCTCAAGAGAGCTGTTGTCTAAAGGTGGACAGATATTGCTGCAGGCCAGTTTGTTTTCTGTTAGCAGCTTAGTGTCCTCTCCAACAATACTGAGCTCTGACCTGAGAGCTGCACCTTTTTGACTCCATCCGATGCCTTGCCCGGCAATTTAAAGCACCGAAGGTCAAAACAATAAAGAAACCCTGTACTTTCTTGATATTTCCTATGTTATATGAGGATAATGCTGCAGAATCTGCGTTCAGCAGCACTCTGATCTAGTCATAGGTAGCATTACATAACAAAGAAAACTGACACAGCCTGCTAAAAATGCATTTTTACCTTCAGCTGCAGTGGAATAAACACTCTCTGAGTGCGATGAAAACATGCATGTCAACAGCAATTATTTCCTTCATGTAGATGCAGCAGCAGAGCTCTGACAACATGTCAGCTCGTTGTGGGTATGTGGAGTAAAGAGAGGAATGGTACGCTTCCTACCTCCAGGATTACTGTGCAGATGAGCCTGACACACTGGATTACAGACTCCTGATTCCCAGATATCGTCACCCCTCGCTCAGTAGAGTTGGGCAGCAAATCCCCGGCCACCTGTATCTGAGCGCCGGTGCTCTGCAAGTGATAGGGGTTTAAAAAAAAGATTAGTTTGATTCCGGAGATAAGACAAGTCGTTATTACTCTGCCATGGCTCCTTTCCGTGCCTCCCTCCCCGCTGGCTTATCTGACCTTATATTTTTCCACCTATACTGACGGACTAACGTCAAGTCCTGTCAGGTCAGCGATAAATGAAAAGTCACCCATGGTCAAAAGATGCAATTCTCTCAATTTTAGCTGATATATTCCTAATAAAGCATGTCTGCAGGCAAGGAGTGCTTTTAAAGATTTATCTACATTTGCTGATGTCTCTATCAGACTGCAGGGTTTTTGGAGGCCTTTGTTGAACCACACGCATCACAAGATGCTTCTGCAAGGGAGCATGTGTCCTGTGGCAACTAAACAAACAAAACAAACCCGTAACTGAAACAAATTTGGGTTATGAACACGCAAGAAAATCCATCTAACCACACAAAATCATCTGGATGCCATTGCCGGTGAAGGTAGAGGCTAATATGAGAGAAGACACTATTTGTAGGTCGGTACAGAGCTAAAGTTACCATGTCGGCCGTCTCTGGCAACAGATCTGATGCGTTTAATCCTAATGTTTCAACTGGGCCTAAATGAAGTCAGGAGTTTTTCCCCTTTCAAAGTTGCCACTGCTGAGTCATACTGTTTGTTGTTGTGCTATCCAGAATGCATTATCTCACTAGTTTCCTTCCTTAATAGTCTGAATCCAATTTTATTCTGGTGCCAACCTAATGGCAGATACCAGCACTTTGGAAACACCTCAACAACTATTGGATGGATTGACATGAAATTCTTGTGTTTTCTGTTAATGAGCAAATGTTAGCATGCTAACAGGATAAATTACGATGGTGAACATGGTAAAAACATTACACCTGCTAAACGGCACGTTAGCTTTGTCATTGTGAGCATGTTCGTGTCCTGACGTTAGCATTTAGCTCAAAGCACTTCTGTTTCCATGTAGCCTCACAGAGCTACTAGCATTGCTGTAGACTCTTGTTATTCACGACTTGGTAATGCAAGTGCATCATTATCATTTTTGTATTTTATGTAAATTCTGCTTCTTGACATATGTCACTCGTCTGTACTCGTCTGTTAATGCAGCTTGCACATTATGATCTATGACAAATTATTCATACATTCATTATTACATGCTGCTATACTATTTTGTTGCTGTAGATAAATATGATCACCTCCTTTCTAACTTTATTATATTAATATACTTGAATTATAATTGCAGAGATACTGAATAAGAACATCTAATACATACCCCAAATATATTAGTGCAAGCAGGAGGACTTACTGCAAACTAATAGGGCAAAAGAAACTGCAGAATTGTGGAAAATTAAATATCTCTCCCTTTCAGCTGCAGTTTATTTTCCAGAAGCATATCTGTTCTCTTCAAATGTCAGTGTTCGTCCAGCCTGTGCAGCAAGGATGGGGAGGATGGGGAGGATGGGGTAGATTTGTGTTCTGGCTGCTCACCTCTCTGATCTCTTTTATCTTGGCCCCTCCCTTCCCGATGAGAGAGCCACACTGGCTGGCAGGGATGACCAGCCGCAGGGTGACTGGTGGCTTGGAGCTGATGGTGCCGTTGGCCACCAGCGCAGTTAGGTCCTGGAGGGAGTGGGGGAAAGAAAAAGTGTGTGAGTCGGCAGGAAAGAAAGAGGAGAGAGAGAGATAGAGAGAGAGAAAGTCCCAGAGGGAAAGATCAGGCAGCAGGGGTCAAGGTGGAAATAGATGGGGAGAAAAGCAACCGTAGGCGGAGGGTTTTTATTTCCAACAATTACGAAGGAAGAGACTCTATAGGGTTGAGATGAACCAATCCCAACAAAGCAAAGCACAAATCTACTGCGTCAACATAAATTGAACATCAGCAAAATCATAAAAAGCAGATAGGATTCATACTAAAAAAGTGGCAGTTGGAGCTAAGAGCAACCCAGCATCTGCACCTAATAACTTCTTTATCTGTATGTTTCACTCTGAGCTCACAGGACGCTGCCCAGCAGTGTAGGTGATGTAGTCCACTCCAGTGTGGGCTTTTAAAAGGCTGTTCAATCATTCATGTGAAATACTGAATTCTCCATGACATGGGTAAAATTAATTGCAGCACTAGTGGTGAGCAAATCGGGCTTTGAGATTTTCACTCTGCTGCATAAAATGAGTCAGAACACATGTCCACATGTCCTTCACACGGCGAGCACGCTGAACCTGCTCACCTTTCATTTCTTTACACAAATCTTTCGAAAATAACTAACTGAGGGAATGTAATGTGACTATATACAGATAGATACTGTCATTTACTACCATTTTCATTTGCTTAGTCCTTTTTCTTGTCATCTAATAAAACTATCATAAAGGATTAAATGGTTATTTAAACATTTTTTGGACGTAGTTTTATTTGTTTTCTTGCTAAATTAGATGAGAATATCGATGTGTTAATTATGAAGCTATAAATCAGCAGCCGGTTAGTTTAGCTTATTATTAAGACTGGAAACGGCTCTGTCCCATGCTTGAAAATCTGCCTACTTCTAAAGCTCACTAATTAAGATGTTATAACTTGTTTGTTTAATCTGTGCAAAAACCGTGTAAGAATAACAACATGCTCTTTTATGGGTATTTATGCTAAGCTAAGATAACTGTCTACTGGCTCCAGATTCATATTTATATCACAGATAGGTATGAATCTTCTTATCTAACTAAAATAATTCAAAGTCCCAGCGAAAGAAGGACTTCTTGTTTTTAATGTAATACGTTAATAAAATAGCATCTATCCGAGTTTCCTGGTGCGGGCTGAAACTTTTCTTTTGGTTTGCTGTGGTTAACCCTGCACCAGCTGGCACCCAGGAGAGAAGCACTGCTGTGCACCGGGTATCTTCTTATCTAACTTTAGTCAAGAAGGCGAATAAGCACATTTCCCAAAACATTGAACTATTCCTTTGAACTGGCAGGAATATTGGACACACACTGAGGAACATTTTTAAAGTTTGAATACTCACTTATTTAACATCAAGTGGATAAAGTATATTTTTATATATGCAACTAACAATGTCTGATGATAATCTCAGCCCAAGAAAGAATGGGTGCATTATCTATGTGTATATTATACGCAGTTGGATCAAGAACCTCAGTGATTTGAGTGTTTTTACAGTGCAGGTAGCAAACATCCTGTGTCTGCTCTCCTGTGGGTGGAGATTGAGCTTTTAATTAATGAACAGTGTGTCTCTGCGAACCTTTGAAATGTAAATAGGCTGCGCTGTCTTTCTTTCCATCAGAGTTCAACCCACAACGAAATGTGTGACAGAATGCAAAGCACTCTGCTTGTTTTCGAGCAGTTTGTGTTTGCAATGAAATTAGCAGAGTTTGACTTTAGAGGGGACAGTGTGGATGTGTAACCTCAAGGGATTTTACTTATGAAGGGAACTGCATAATGTTTCCAATAACTGTGAACTTTAAATTTGAAAAGCATATTCTGATGTGGCTCTTGTGCTTCTCTGCTCCGTGTCTATATTTAGTGAGGCGGATCAGGCTCTCTGACGTCTCGTCTCATTAGAAGAGGGGCACGCAGCTCGTCGGTACAATCACAAGACTCTGGGCTTCTTTTTCTTGATTTGATCTAAAAATATGAGCCACATCTTAACAAATGTGAACGTTCTCATACTTCACTGTGACAACCTAGAGAAAAAAATCTCAAAGCGAATCGGCAGAAATAAGACACAATCGCTGCTCACACAAAGAGCAGGGCTTAAATCCCCAAAGCATATTGTGTTGCTTATGGGATATAGACTCAAACACAGACATATTTTGTGGCCTTCACGCATGTGTGCCTCGACACCTGGGAATAAAATACATGTATGATATTGTAGTGCTAGTGCATGTATTGTGTTATTATAGCATTTCTTTAAGACTATCATATCACTTCATTTTCATAAATGTGTGTTTTTGCACTTGTGGCAGCAGTTGGGGAAAGCTTCATCCATAAAACAGACAGAAACACCCACAAGAGATCAACTGCCAAATGAAAGCACTAAGTGCGCTTGTGTAATCATAAACTGTTGAGACAGAAACAAATGCCAAATTTAATACTCAGTGGCCAAAAAGCTGATTATTCCCCTTTGTTTTTAATTAAATGTGTCACACATACAATAACTCAACTATGGTGGAAGCGGAGCACAGTGGGTCAGCCAACACGTTGCCATAGAAACTCAAGATTTTCAGGGTTGAAAAGATGTGAGTGCGAAAAGTCTTTAATGAATACTGCACTGTGCTCCCAGCCAGCGTGTGTTTACTGAAGGCTGTCGACCTGAGCGGGGAGCACCTGTTTCCTTGCCAGCATCTGTAGTGACGCTGAATCCGAGTGAAGACGGCTCTCATTCCACCATATTAATTAGTGCGGTGATGGACAGTCACCATGGGGATTTATATAAAGAGGAACCTGTCATTTACAAGTTATTAGTAGACGATGAGAAGGTATACACATCCCTTGTCATTAGCATCATTTGCACTTTTTGTATGAGTGGACTGAACATGTGTTACCCAGTAATATTTTGCCCATTTATATGACCTAACAAATAACTGACTGTTCAACACACATCACGTCATTCCACAATAGTCCTAAAAAATGCATTCACATCAGCAGATAAAAACACTTATCCCAAATTTTCATCTGCACTGTAATCAAATCTGAAAAAAAACAAAAACATTTCCTTCCATCACTTCAGTTTAGAGTATAATCGATAGTGATAAAAGCACATTAGCAGTAATGTTGAGATGATTTCTTGTAATAATGTGGTGAAATGGCCGCTTGCACTTTTTCTGCCTCCACAAAGACTTCCAAAACAACTTCCCAAAGCTTGCTACATACATTTTGTGATGGCACCCTGCTTGGTTTTTTCTCTGTTTATGGGACATGATGACATGAGCTGATTTCCCTCGTTTGTGATGCCAGTGAGCGGCCTGCATTACCTCCTCCAGTTTGTATGTGATCATGGTGAAAGCTCTGAAGACGCAGTCTGTGGAGCCGGTGATGGTGATGATCCTCTCAGGACAGGAGCCCTCTGAGATGTTGACCCGAGCGCTGCTCTGTGGGGACAGAGGTCAGTAGGTCAGTTAATAGTCATCACTGATGGAATAGTTTGACATTTTACGAAATACACTTATTTGCTTTTTTTGCCGAGAGTTAGATGAGAAAAATCAATACCATTCTCATGTATGTCCGTTAAATTTGAAGCTCGTAGCTTAGCTTAACATAATGACTGGAATTGGGGAAATAGTTAGCGTTACCAGCACCATTAAAGCTCACTCATTTACACATTATACATCATATGTTAAAGGTTCAAAGTGTAAGATATGCCAGAATTTAAACTTAAAACATTAAAACAATGAACTATCTTTATCAACAGAGTGTGGAGAGGTAACAGTGTTTACGTTATGTCAAAGACGTCTAACTGACTATCCCCGGCCTTCCCAGTGTAGGAGGCGATAGTGAGCCACTATAGCGCCAGTCTGCCCCTCAGAGGGAGAAGAAGTAGAGCTGCCTGACTCGGGCTTGTCAACATTACATTCCTGATCCCTGCACGTTTCAATTTGTTTGTTTTGATTAAATCCAAAGTGGCAGAAACAAGAAAACGACTTGCAGCTTCGCCTCGTTCCCACCGCTGCTGGTTCGCCGGGAGTAGACTGTGCGAGAGAGACGGGAAACGGACAGATCCAAAGTATAAAAATGACAATTACTGGTTTTCCAGAGGTAATATGTCTGACTTGTTCTTGGCTGGGGGCAGTAACTTCCTGGAGGCGCTGCAGATTTCCTCTGGCTTCAACAGAGCCAGATTAGCTGTTTCCCCCTACTTCCAGTCTTTATGCAAATCTAAGCTAACCGGCTTCTGTACCTTTTTAATATTTACAGTACAGACACGGAAGCAGTATTGATCTTCTCACCTAACTTTTCGCAAGAAAGCAAACATGCTTATTTCCCAAAATGTCAAACTATTCCGTTAATCTTCTTGTGGTTGGGTTTCAAACTGTTTTAAGTGGCCAGAGACATACTGTACAGTGCAACACACCTTTGAGAAGGAGAGTCAAGTGACAAGAGTTAAAGGAGGTGAGATTGAAAGCTAGAGAGGACATCTCTGTATCTCAGACTGCTGTTGTAACAGAGTTTCTTCCCGGGGCATTGCCCTAGGATGACAAATATCCTGCCCTCCTCTCCTTCCATTTTGTGTCCTTGAGTTGAAGTCACGTGGGCTGAGGCCGGACAGTGCTCTGAGCTCTGGGACATTTTCTCCAGTCACTCCAGTGAGTCATGCTCCCACCGGGACTGTAAGGCCTGGGGAGTGGCTGACAGGACGAGGCTCATATAGTTGGAAAGCAACAAAGGCCAAAACTGGCTGGCTGGATGAATGGACAGATGACTACCATGGGTGAGTGGTTTATCCAGCAGCTCTGCAGGGCTGCATTGTCCCATGACCTCACTGTTTCTCTGTGTATCCCTCTGCCTCATAAAGTACGACATAAAACCTTAGCAGCCAGAGAAAGAATCAAATGTATCGCCACAGTGTAAGCCTAATTACTTTTTAATACAACGAGTTAACCAAGCGGCATTAGTTTGGCTGCACCCTTGAGATTCATAAAGGGGGAATGGAGGGGCAGAGAAAAAGGGAAGTTGTTTTAAGCAGGAAAAGAAAAGGGATTTGGCGAGAGAGCAGCTAGAGGAGGGTTAGTGAATGATGGAGAAGGAGAGGATTTAAATTGAAAAGGTGCCCAAAAGGCAATTCGGACGATGTACCTGCTATGTATGCGTTTCAGACTCAAAGCTCTTTAACAGGCAGAGAGAATTGATCTTTACTATTAATACATACAACGTACAAGGCCAGAAAGCCTGGCCAGCATTACAGTGATTCTGAGATTGAATTATATTTTCGCCAGAGATGAAGAGATGTGGTCGGATCATGTCTTAGTAGAAGGAACAGGGAATAAAGAGTGCTCTTTTCGGCTGTATAGCAAAGCTAGTGAGTCAGGGAAACATTTATATATGAATAATCAACAGCAAATAGCATAACTGTATGCAGATGATTTAAAGCTCTCCTTGGTGGTAACCGTACCTCTTCTCGTATTCGTTTCACAGTCTCTCCTTTCTGTAAAAGACAACATGAAGAGAAGACAGCTTTAAACAAAATCAAATGTGCTTAGTTGGAAACATCACAGTGTCCTCGACCTCTAAGTGAAACCGGCTATTTCAAACCACGAAAGTCTGAATGGAATTTAGCAGAACAAATTTCAGCTAGAGTTTCAATGCGCAATGCATCGCAGCGGTGTCCCCTGCACTGCTGTCTCAAAAAGATATCAAATACATCTGTGCGTCTGAAGGGGACGTACACCTGCTGTAACGGCTCTATATGCAGTGTGTGTGAAGAGCTCCTGCCAGGGACGAGAACATTTTGTCAGACTTGCTACCACGCGGCAGCTCGTCCTCTGCTGGTTTTGAGATTGTTTCTTCTCCTGTCGCCCATTTCCTTGTGGCTGTACAGCAGCATCAAAGGCCGTATCGTTTCCCACACTGGGCTACACTGCTATTCATGTTATATTCCGAGAAAGCGTATTATTGTGTGGTGCATTGTGATCCTGGTGTTGGTCTGGCTGTTGATGAGAAAGTGATGAGAGGTTTGCCTGAGAGATGGAGTAGCAAGTTATTAGTCCAAGTGCTGCAGATCAAGTGCCACTCTCTGTTGAGCCTCACAGTATGTGCCAAGCTCATCTCTGTTTTTCTTTTCTTTGAGATATTTTGATTTCGGCAGCACAATGCAGCATCCTTTGTGACATCTTTCTTTCCAGCACTTTTTATTTTCTTGCTTTCATTCATTTTTTTTGTCCCTGTTCTGTCTTCTATTGATGTCTTTTGTAGGTGTTGTATTACAAGGCGTGATAGCTGGAGCTACTGATGCAGCAGAGAGCAGCCAGACCCTTCCTACCAGACACTTAAAGTGCCCACATGGGGCCAACAGTAATATGTCATTGGAGCTCAGTTTCAACAGGAGGCTTGCAGTCAATGCACTTATGTTTCTGTTTGATGGATTACTGGGCTGCATTATGAGTGGTGGGGGTGGTGGCGAGGTCTTAAGAGGGTTGGTTTAGGGCAATTACATTTAGGACGGGGATGTTCAAAACAACAATTGTTTTTTAGAGGGCTTTGTGCTCTGCAATGATTTCAAGACGGAAAGTAAAAATTATTCCACAAAGGCTTATTATGAATCTACATAAAACGCGTCAAAAAGATATTTGGCTTAGGAAAATGGAAATAAATATACATTTACATAAGATTAGACACAAGCGTAGCATCTCAAAAACATCAACCTCTAATAAAGAAATATATATTATATATATTTTTTTAATGATATATACCTTAATACATACATACAGTATATGGAGTAATTTGTGTAGTAGAAAAGAAATAGGAATTTCTTACCTTCCCTATGATGCTGCCAACCTCCTAAAATATAGGAAGATAAAGGTGGTTACATGCACTAAATACATTTATAATCCTTCATTTTTTATTATTTCTATGAATTTTTAGTATAAGATTTGTGAGGCGGTGACCAATCTTATGCTTAAGAAAGCCCTGAGTGCTGCATCATGCAATTCATTCATTCATTTATAAACAATGTGAGCTCGTACCTTTCCATGCATGAGCAGTCGTAGTGTGAGGGTCACTCCCAAGCCCCCGTCTGCAAAGTCCTGCTCACAGTTCATAGTGATGTGGGAGTGGCACGCAGGGAGACGCATGAACAAGGCTCATTCGCTGGTCACACAGTCAAATGAAGGCCGGTGCTCGTTCTCTGGCTCTTCAAAGTCCTTCAGTGCCGCTCTGAGAGAGAGAAAAATGAATCAAGTTCAAATAAATTGTTGATCCTTTCTAACAAATTTCCATTCTACCAAAGAAATGTGTGACAAACATACACATTCATGCTAACACATACTCCATTGTTTGGACTCAAGATGTAGCTCATGCACACACACACACACACACACACACACAAGGAATGTGTTCTAATTTTCACTGAACATTATATGTGCCACGATTAAACTAATGGCCGTGTTCTAGTTATTTCTCGGAAACTACATGGTCGTACTGTATCTAACTGCATTGTTGACTGAATGATAATAACGCAGATCAAAGACATGAAAAATCCAACCCAAAATCAAATAAATGCATAAATATATTTATTTCTTACATCGAATCAACTTCTTCATTAGTTTGAGTCGATGTAATATTGATGGGGATTCATAACAAAGCCATAAAGAAGACCATTATGTGTGCAGGATATTGACCAGAAGCACCAGCAGTGTCAGCGATGTTGCGTCTCTTCAGAGCTTCGGGGTCCTAACAGACAGTGGGTGGCCATCGATGACTAACACACTATCTGTGCGTCTTTCTTAACTCACAAGCATTTTCTCTCACAGCGAGTTGAGTGATATGTGAAATTGGATTTTTTTTTTTTCTTTTTTAAGAAATAAAAAATGTCCTTTCCGCCGAGCCTGCCGTGAGTTTCATGCAAAGTTAATCAAATTCAATTTGAATTCAGTTTTCATAAAACTGAAAGTTTTGGAATTTCTTTGGGGACCTTACTTCTATCTACTCCATCTCCATCACAGTCAGTCGAAGAGGAAAAAAAACACTCTTATGGACACAATTTATACGCAGACAGCAAATCAGGAGCATCTGTGCTGATCCCAGAATGACAATGTGGCAGCGGCTGCGTGCATGTCAGTAATGTGACATACGGTAAGATGATTAATGTGTGAGTCACCTGGCTGCTTGGTCTCAGCATGATAGGTATAATTAGTTCATGGAATCATCCATGTTTCCACATGATTTATATTTGCTTACATTTGTCAGCGTGGACAGGGGAAGTAGATTGGATGCATAAATATAGCTACACTGTAGATGCTGTGTGATTAGCAGAACTTAAAGCAAGGAGAGTTTTCTTATTAGAGGACAAATGCTTTCTACTAGGGCTACAACAAACAATTATTTTCTTTGAATGTTTTGTTCAGTCCGAACAACAGTCCAACCCAAAGATATTCAGTTTAGTGCCACATACATAAATCAAAGAAAAGCGGCAAATTCTCACATTGCATAAGTTGGATCCAGAGAATGTTTGGCATTTGTACTTAAACATGACGAAAGCTGCCGGTATACTCTATCAGAAGTGCTTGTTGAAAGGTTGAATAGGTTTGGATTCAGTGGGGGGTCCAACCAACTGGGTTAGGTTAGCCACATTTGTTTGACTTATTTATGTTTGCAGGTACAGTATGTGGGGATCATAGAAGGGTACATTACCAGGGAACCACAGGTTTTGCACCAATCCATCTGTTGGATGTTGAGATATTTAAACATTTTTATCCTGCTGGTAAGAAGTCAGGGAGAAAAGTCAGGGAGATTTATCATCAGGAAACCATGACTGGCTCAAAATTTGTTTCAGACAATCTATCAAGTAAATGTTGAGATATTTCAGTCTGGACCAAAGTGGTGGACCTGACAAGCGCAGCTAAAAATGTCGTATCAGCTCTGCTTTAAATACTATAATAAAAAGCATTTGATTTGAATTATGCTTTCAGACATTTAAGATATTGGAGGAATTCTTTATCGTCATGGATCATGTTAACCACTCCAGTAACAAACTCTTCTCTCCTTTTTGACTCATCAAGGCCACCTGTTTGTTTGCCAAGTGCATTCCAACCAGCCTACACAGCCACTACCAGCCCACTGCTGCAATCCTACTGACGCCGCCTGGCATACGTTTGTGTCTTTTCTAAATCTGCACGCTGTCTGTAGATTTGATGTGCTATGTGAGGAGATCATGTTTAATAAATGGGTGTTATTTTAGATGAGATCCAATTCCTGAGAGACTTGTTGGAGGCAGGTTTATTGCTTTTGTATAGTGTACAAGGCCACCGCTGCTTTGCTGATTTATTCATACACTGGATGCTTGCAAAGAGACGTTATAATGCTCACACTCATCCTTCTTAAGATCCTACAGAGCTTGACTGCCTGTGTGGGCTTCCTATTCCCCTCCACGGTCGCAGCACAGTCTGACATGTTAGCTCGTCAAAATGTGGTAGTAAGTGGAGCAAAGTGTCATTTTCATTGTATTAGATTGCACCAATTCAAACTTCCTCTCCTTTTGTGAAAGAGACGCTCATTGGATTGACTTACAAAACTATCAGTTAGAAGCTCCATACAATTTCCATAAATATCCAACAAAGCCCGAGGGGTTGACTTGAGATAAACAAAAAAGGGAACATTTTGCTTGCTGTTAGCTACAGATATAAGAGCAAATCATCGTGACTTCAGGCTTGATCGATGCATCCTGAACACGTGTTATCACAGAGCACATTTGTGCAACCCGTGGGCTAACTTCATTATGTTCAGGCACTGAAGGGCATGGCTAAAATCTTAGCGTTTTATTGCATTAGGAGCTAATGGTTGGAGGGATCATTATGTTCGGCTCTGTGGGTTGATAACAAGGCATGTGCTCTGTGTCTGTGTGAGGGCGGAGAGTCTCTGAACTCTGCATTTCCAGAATCCCAAGCAGCAGCGTTCCAGGGTGAACAGAGCCCCACTGTTCTAAATTAGACCTGGTAACTCAGAACAGGGAATTAGTGAAGTGCAGACTGCATCGCCAGGCTGCCAAAATAGTCAGAACAGGAGAGAGGCAGCGAGCACATCTACTGTCCTGCCGCTCTGTTACTGACTGTGTAACCTCGGTCCTGCTCTGCCTGACTGAATCCAGTATGCAGGAGCTTCTTGTTATGAGTCAATGCTTGTATTCATCTTTATATACACTGAATTAAACATGACTTTGTGAAACCAAACGACTGACGCAAAAATGAATGTCAAGTCGTCGGCTTGAAGTTTTTTAACATTATTGAAGGAGAATAACCTGTTTATTGAAGGGCTAGGTGATAGGGAGAAAATCAAATATCACAATATTGTACTGGGAAAAGCCAAAGTTATGCAATATCACAATATCCAAAATATAAATTGATATCTAGTCAGAAAATGATTGTATGAACTTCAGTGATATTGGAACATATTGATGTAAATATGTGGCTCTTATAAGTACTATGTTAAAGAAACTTGCCAAAAACCACAAAAATAAGACCCAATTCATTACTGAAAGATGTAATAAACCGGAATTATCCTTTAAGATATCGAGAGGCGTTTACTTTTTTGAAGCATACATCAAAGAAGTCTCGGATAAAAGCAACCAGCATTCATCCCTTGACAGCCACCAGCAATATTTTGCCATGTTTTCAGGAGCATCCACTCCAGAGAGTCTGTCGAGATGAAAAGGATGTTGTACAACCCGCTTGTCTAGAGTTCTGGACACCTGTTCAAAGGCAACCATGTCTCTCACACAACCAGCAAACAGACGGCTCTGGGCCGCCTTAGAGGAAATGAAGAAGGAATGAGGACATGTCTGGTCTCCATGGTGAAAGACAGAAACAGGGTTCCCCTCTGCATATCGTACATACATATCGTTGGGGATATTGAGTGTCTGCTCGATAAACACACAGAGGCAGAGAGGATACGGTGTCTCCCGGGTGGGCACATATAGAGCGGTAAGTGAGAGGGTGTCAACGTGTGTACACGCGCACAGCAAGGGCAAGAGGTGAGAGACCATTCACACACACAGAGACAGCCACATTCGCAGGTCTGTGTGCACCAAAACAGAGCGCACACAAACTCGCATACAGCTGCCGAGATGAAAGAAGGAAACAATTCACACACTCTAACACACATACGCACACACACGCACCAGCAGAAATCGTCCTGTTGAAACACAAGAGCGAACAAGCTTTGATCTGCTGAGAAGCTCCACAGGAGGCAGATATCTGTCATGAACAAACTCAAAGTACTGTCATGTTTGAGTACATGGGATGACACAATGAGAGCGTAATTTCCTGAGATGATGATGATGATGATGATGAAGGAAGAATCTCACGCAGCACAAGAGAAGAGTCGATCTATAGGCTCCTCTTCACTAGTGGTCAGACGGAGTCGTCTCCTCCAAAATAAAGTGAGATCCTCCAGGAACAAGCGTCTGTACACATCTACACAAGAACACGCATGTAAACAGCCCATTTGGAGCTTCTGTCTATGAATTTCACTACACATTCTATATATATATATATATATATAGTATGTGTAGAAGCTCTAAATAGTGGAAAGTATTGGACTAACTAACGACTGCACAATCAAAAGAGTCTGATTGCTAACATTTCAGCAGAATTACAACTTTATGCAGAGGCTCCTTGATAAATGAACTCTATTCCACGTGAAAGAACTCTTCGCAGAGGGGCTGCATGTTTGGATAAGCTTTAACAGCATCGCAGCCATAAGTCATGCTGGGATTCATCAGTAATACAGCTTTATGAGCCGCGACGCGTAGTGATTTTAACGCAGCTGACTGTATATGCAACATAAAACTCTTATACAAATGAAGCACAATTTAAAACCTCCTCTCACACTTTCAGAAATTACATCGTATACTCTATCAGCTGTAGCTACAGTAAACTTGAGTCAAAGTAAAAAAAAAAAAATGTTTAATCCCTGGTGTTTAATTCTCAAAAACTCTGTGTGGGTGAATTTATGTGTGTGCAACTTAATCAAACAACATACCGGTAACAACTGTCATCCGATTTTCACTAAAATATTGCCAAATTCTGATTAGTGAAAGGGAATATGTCCCAACTGAACCCCACTTCAAATTCACAGAAAAAGAAAAGAAATAGCAAAGTCTGTATCGGATTGAACACAGTATTGTCACCAAAACTTGTCCGAAAATTGCAATTAAAAATGTTATGTTTACTGGGCCTTTAAGGAAACTGTACATATATCCAACATAAGTCAATTGTACTTGATTTAAGTATTAAAAGGTTTCTTCACCATGGCTGCACTTCTACAATCTCTCCACGGAGACGAGAGAGAAAAAACTAAAGGGAATGGAGGAGAGGGCTTTAGTTGTGAAACGGGAGAGGCTTGAAATTAAAGAGCAGTGTTACATCTCTCAGCGTGTCTGTCTCAACTCTGTCACGTATATTGGGAGGGGTCAGCCCTCGGGGCAGAGGGGACCGTCCTCTCCGATCAGCCCCCAGGCTTCATATGGTGTTAAAGCATAACCGTGTCAGCCTGCAGTGCGAGCCGCCTGTCAACCACAGAGCCCCAGAGAGGGTTATCAGACCCCTGGGCTGCCTGCTGCTCTTGGAGCCAGCTCCACTTCCCTGCAGCCGAGAGGAGACCCACAGTTCACTGCAGCCACTTCACCAAAATGTGGGCTGACGCTGATAAGATTACCCCTAAAGCAGTGTTTTTAATCCATAATCTATTATAAAGAGTGAATCAAACTACAAGATTTCCTGCAGATTGTGTAAACAAATCCGCTGAATTTCGCTTTGACAAAATTACTGATGTAGGAATTTTAAACATCTTCCAAAACTGTGTGGGATTTCTGGCTGACATGATGAATTTGGAGCACTATCGAGTTGGTTATTATACGAGGTTCTTATTCATAACAAAATAATGCAATATCTCCCCCATCCCCCAAACATATTTTTGACTATCAGAACTAGAAGTGTCTTATCTTTACACCAAAGCAGATTATTTCTCTCCATCACAGCAGCTGTCATTCCACTTTCAGCAATGTGACGACAGCTCAGACGCCGCAGATTATTGACATCAGAAACGGTTGCATTTGCAAAGTCTGTCACATCTCAAACTGGTGCAAATCAATACTTCTTGTCACGCCAACTTACAATCACGTCAATTTGGCTACAGAATCTTCATAATTACGGGTGAATTCAATAGCTAATGAACAGGAGCGTAATTGACACTCCATTATGGTAGTCTACCCTAAGCAATCACTTTCTGTGAGTGTCAGGATGGAGCAGTTTTTAGTTGGCGCTCGTTCAATGCTTATTAATAAGTGTTTACCCTTGAAAGAGCATGGCCACTGTGCGGGAAACATACATTGATCAAGTGTTGTTTGAGGATCCCATCTCCTCATTAGGTGAACACAAGTTCCTACCTCCTTTTCTCATTATTGCCAGCAGGGATGAAAACAACACAAACATACAGATAATGAACCTTATGGGGCCGTGTTTCTAGCCTGTCAATTGTTATCTCCAGAGTGGCTTCTGGTTCTAGAGACAGAGTGACTTTAGTCCATATACTGCACACTTTTCATTTGCCTTTACTCATCTTAGTTTAGGGCTGATTCTAACTTTCATTATCGACTAATCTGCCGATCGTTTTCTCGATAATTCGTTTGGTCTGTAAAATATTAGAAAATATTGAAAAATTTGTCTTCGGTGTCGTCTTGAAATTCCTTGTTTTATCCGACAAAACCAAAAATATATTCAAATTACTATTGTATATGAAAAAGAAATGCAGCAAGTCATCACAATTCAGCTAAAACCAAAGAGATGGACGAGTGGCTTCTTTTGCTTGAATAGTGACAGAAACGATTAATCGTTTACCGAAATAGTTGCAGATTAATTTTCTGCCGAGCCCATAATTGATTTACCGTTGCAGCTCTATCTCAGTTGCAAACTAGCCTTTATCATATTATAAATCTCTTACAGTAAATTTAGGAAAATATCTAACTTGCTTTGTACATCACGTGCTGCAGCGTTCATCTCTCTGGACTCAACACTGGAATTTTTCTGATAATTTGCTTTGCCTTGACTTACAATGGCATGCTTCTTATTATTAGAGAGCTTCTATTAGAACCATATATCATTCTGAATGTTTTTTTTTGGCATGGTGGAGAATACACTTTGGCAGGGTATTAACTCGAGCTTTTATCCCATCCCTCTTGCTGGATGAAGGTCACTCTCTCTATCTGCAAAATGACTTTCCTCTCTTCCCTTTCATCCCTGCTTTGCTCCCATCCTCCACTCCAGGGCATGAGTCAGAGAATCTGACACCTCAGAGAGAGGAGAGGGAGAACAGTATCGAGAGAAGGGAGACAAATTGAGAAAGAAAGGGGGAGAGATGGGGACAGTTGCGGGGAAGAGAGACGAGTTGATCGATATTTCAGAGAAACAAGTAACCTGAGAAGATGTGGCCTGGCCCTGCTTCCTTGACAAACAAGACACTGTATTAAAAACGCCAATTAAATTCATCAAAGCACAGATGGTGCCGAAGTCCTTGCTCCGATTAACGGTACAGTACCCTTCATAGCGGCGTACAGTATAGCTGCAAAGTCATATTGTTTACAGCATCAGTACGCTTAAGTTAGCCGAGTCGCTGGTGTGTTATTTGGTATACAACAGTACCCCTGCACGTTGAGCTGAAACTACATATTACATAAGCTCCTCAACAAACCGAGCACAAACCCAAAAATAGTGCAGTCCCTGTTAAATATTTCAGGCACTCGGCAGCTGAAGAGGGGGATAAAAGGCTTCTCTCCTTCTTGGTCGCAATACAAAAACAGACACACACACACTGATGCAGATGGCCAATTGAAAGAAAACCTCAATTTAGTATTTAGTATACTGTAGTGCGAAGCGGATTACTGTCACGAAGGCAGTCTTTTAGCTTATTCGCTTGATATATAGCACTTACTCACAGGAGTGGTATACTTAGCATACACCTATCCATATTTCCTGACTGAGTTTCTGTACAGTATAAATGGCATGAAAGCAGCTCTCTGAGGCTAACTTCTGGACTAAATAAATCACGCTCATGAGACTCTTTGCGAGACACAAGAGGAGAGTCATGGGGCCTGCTGGGTCAATCTTAGGAGCTTAACACAGAGCTATCTTTTCATAGCGGGGACAGCCTGTGGCTCTGTCAGCCACTGGGTCAGTCGTAAGAACAGCAGCGAGAGTCACATTCTGTTTCAGAAGAAAGGCTCTCTTCATAGGCAGAACGAGAAGCTCTGAAACAAAGGAAACTACACTGTTCAATCAATAAGCATTCATGTGATGTAGTGTCATGCCATTCTCGTTCTACACAGGCTACTTCCTGGTAAAACATAAGGATAATGAACTGTCATCTAATGCAGTCGACAAAGCTGGAATTGGAGTTGAGCCTCGAGAGTTTGTAGTTATTAGATGGTGACAACCACAGGTTAATTGCTCAAATGCAGGTTAATTGCTACAGGGGATTAGTCTCAAATATTGGAGCGGAAATTAATCTGTTTCACAACAACGCTCCTGTGACAACAACAACTAAATTAACGGCTGAGTGAAGATGATACTGACATGCAGCGTGAAATGTAGAGTCCAAAAGCACTACAAGTCATTACAGTCGACACAGTTTAGATGAAGAGCAAGATAATTTAGGACTAATTTCATATTGACATGATTTAAGTAGTCAAGAGAATAAAATATGTTGCAAGACGTTTTGTCGATTGAAACGGTCCTGCTCCCCCGTGTTGTTAAAGGAAAGAAAATGATGTAGGAAAGCTCTTTTTGTACTCTCCTCGTCAGTACAACGTGAATGAATATCCATGATCTCTCTTTGCACAACTATTTACAGAGTCAAGCTGCTGCACTAGGCTGCATTTAATTGATGACTGCAAACTAAAACTAAGCATTGTGTCTGTTTCACCCCCCCCCCCCCCCCCCCCCCCCCCTTTACTCTGCGAGAACAGCATTTTAGTAGATGAGAGGGATTATTGGCAGTTCCCAGACGTTGGAGCAGCACGTGTCAGGTCTGGCTTCTGTTATTTATGAAGCCTCTCTGCCCCAGCCCTCACTCTGCAGCAGAGATTCAGGTGGGGTTTCATTATTGAAGATGCTCTTCCACTTCTTATTAGATCTCTGGCTCTCAGAATGCATTAACGAATTGCATTTGGACAGAGAGTCAGCAATACACGATGGTCTGTGTCTGTGCCCCCTGGAGTTCCTCAGGCTGATGTGAGAGGCGCACACATCCTTTAAATTGTAATTGTCCTATTCCCTTTTTAGGAATAAACAGTGTAGTTGCACTTAAGCAGACGCATCTATCACCACACACACACACACACACACACACACACACACACAGGATACAATTCTATCCTTTATTGATCTCTGTTATGTGGTTGGGAAGATGAATCTGAATCATGTTCTCCTCCTTCTTCAGTAAAGTAGTCATGCAGTGAAATGACACCTGAATGAATTCTCCCACAAACAGCTTACAATTACACCCTCCCTACTGTAAGCGATGTGCAATTCTCCAATTGTGTCCTATTTCTCTCCATGTTTGTTTGAGTGGTGCACATGCAAGATTCATGAGCCTCTTCAGGCAGCAAGAAACATGATTTCCTGAATCAGTCAGCTGGTCCACTATGAGCTGCCTTTTTTTTTTGATTGATTCTTTTGTAGTGAAGAGTCTGAAGATTATCGGTCTCATGAATTTCATATGGGCCTAAAGTGGATGCATTTAGGCCACAATATGCAACACATGAGTGTTATTAAGTGGAAACAGTGGGCATCATTGATTTTATCCCAGCTAGTACAATCTTACAGGAGAAACATCAAGACTAATTTGTATTGAAGCCTAAAGTATGGTAAATTAAGATGGTGACAAGCCTGTTGTACCCTCTGTGCTAAATGAAAATAATCCTTCAAACGACTAGTGTTTACTAGCTGTGAATCTGGAAATATCTGAAAACTGTTTGGATTAATAAACACAACTGTCTGTTATAGTGTATTTATAGGACAACTAAACTGCACTTTGACAAATGTGACTCTGAAATCTAATGGTAGAATTGAGTAAAACATGTCCAGCCAAATAGCATCTGCACTGGGTTTTGGTTTTCATTTGGGTCAGCTTAACGAGACAGTTTTTCTATCCAGTGTAAGACTAATGTAATTAGGAATCTTGGTGAATAATGGTCCTGTCACACACACTCGCTGCCTCAGCACCAAGCAGGCGCCCACAGTACCGGACTTGTTGAGAATGATCTTTGTGTGTTCAGGACTGGCCTGGCCAACGGGGTCCACTTTCATTATCATAAAACCGTCAACACACAAAAGCCCAATTGTCTCCTCTGTCTTACTGTGTCCCCTCCTCATATAGCGACTTTGTGCCATATGCTGGATTTAACAACCCAGTCACTTTATGGCTTCATTAACTCAGCTCAATCATATGAATCTAGCAATCCAGGACGGGATTTTAGCTTATACTCCATAAGTAATAACAGAGGAGACTGTTGTGACTTTGAAGGTTAGTAAGAATTGAAATAGTTAAAAGGGCCTGATTCTAGCTTTAATTCGGTGATTGCAAATTAAGAGCAGTTTGTAAGCTAAAATAAAAAATAAATGTCTCTCTATTTGGTTTAATTCGAGGGATAAAACACTAGATATGACAGCTGATAGCGATCAAGAATGTCACCTACTGGATGAGAGCTGTTTGAAGTTGGAGAATTAGGAAAATTCCGTCCGAAAATGTGACCGAAGATGTGTCACTTACCTGTTCTCATGTAAAAGGTCGCAGGCTGCAGTTGGCACTAAAGTATCCCCATGGATGTGTGTTGTGACCGGGCTTTGTATCCACATAGAGTCCAATGACGCGGACGTGTAGTGCGGACTGTCCTCGCGGTGTGTCAGCAGACTGGAGTGCAGGGCGCCTGTGCGCTGAGGAGGGAGAGACACGCACACACTGAGAGAGACAGGCGGCGACCACCCCGCTCACCCTGATCTCCACTACCCGAGGCAGCTCGTGGGAGAAAACCGAGTGCTCTCTGGGTAAAAAGTCATTTTTGGCTCAGCTGCTTTTGAGACTCCAGTAGAATATGTTTGTATCCCCACCTCGGCCGGTGTGGTGCGATCCTGTCTGTCCCTACTGGACCTCTACTGGGAGCGCAGCGCGCGTCTCCCTGTGCGTCGCACCGCAGATTGGCACTTTCAGGTTTATTGAGCCTCTGCGCGGTATGAAATCATAGCATGACCGGGGAAATTAATTTTGCGGAATCAATCAGACTGTTCAGGAGAAATGTGTTGTGCCTACCCGGGTGCCCATTTACAAAATATCACGACTGCTTTTAATATAATTTACTGTATCATTTCAATATACCCATTTAACTGCAAGTCAAATGCCCTACACCTCTTGAGAAATTGCCACAGTATTTAGGCTACAGTTTGACAACAAAACATGAAGATCTAATACAAATCTTGAGCCACATTTCAAAATGTACGCTGTAAAATGCGTTGGCCTAATTAAAGGCGGTGAACATGTAAAATTTAAGCTCTTGGCATTTTCTTCTGATGTTTATGGTGCGTATGAGATCAGTAACTTTCTCTCACATAGCGCCATCTAGTGTACTTATTTTGATATCGCAATTGTTCCACAATCACACGCTTCAAAAATAGAAAAAAAAAAAAGGCATATTGATGGATGGATGTTTTGTAATATTATTCATCATTATTCTATCTTATCCTGAACTGGGTATGAATTGTACTATTATTTTAAATGATATACCAGTCACAATATAAAGTCATGGTAAACTTAGCAAATTGGCTGGCATTCTTTCCCTTTGAGACATGTTGAACAAACAACATTAAAGCAACAGAATGACGTGAATCCGTCTTTTTCACACAAAGCGTAAATGGGATGAATCCTCACTTGACAAAGCGGTTCATTAATTTAAAGACATTAAAGGAAGACATCTACAGACAGCTCCCACTGCTTCATGTGTGAAGGAGGGAGCGTCTGGATAATTTGAGCGTGACATCTCCATCAATTTCACAAATCATCTCTGTTGTTTCTCAGGTGCCTCTCATTCATGGTAAGAGGATGAATGTGGACTTGTATTTATATTTTGTGAAAGGCCTCCGTTCATCACTGCTTGACATCTTTACTACTGTTTCTGTCAGCTGTTACATTCTGTTGCTTTGTCTGTCAGATTGTGAGATTTTCTCCTGGCTGGGAGTCAAAAGAGAGGTGAGAGGCTACATAAAGTAAATAAGTAGATATTTACAGCAGATACATTCACACAGTTTGTTATTGTTAGCTGTTTATTTCCAGAATGTATGATGAGAATTATGACTTAGGGGGCAACTGGGTTTGCGCACACTTATTGAGACAAAAGGGATGCTATTATCTGGTATGATTACGAGAACCCTTACACAGTGCAGTGCCACCAGGCGAATAAAGCCATATTAGACCCTAACCTTGAGGGAAGACACACTACACTATTATGTCTTAAATCTTTTGGCAGGGAAACATTACTTAAAACAAGCTATAGAATAATAATGTGGCCTATTATTGTTTAATCTTTCACCTCTATGGGAGTTTCTACATAACCGCACCCCATGAATCAATCACTTAACCATATAAAAGCTTTACCGCATGAATAACTTGCTGTGGTCAGTGGTCCAGTGTCAGAGTGATATGTTGATTTTCAAACAGTAGGAGGTGCTGTGTGATTTCAAATCCATCTTGCAGAGACAGGGTGTTTTTCAAAAAAATAAAAAAATAAAATACAACCACCACTGGGTGTGGTTACACACACATAAGGGGCGTGCGGGTCAGACCGCTGCCACCCATCAGTCATGTTGATGTGGCTTTAAAACAGCTAAGGTGCACTGTCGGATATGACACAGCCATCAACTGGGAGAGAGAATTGTGATTGCTTCAATACACTTCCCACATATAAAGTAGGGATATAATAAACACAGTGAGATCTGCACTGAATCACGGCTGGACAAGCTGAGGGAGCGGCACTAGGTGTGGGATTTCTTAGAAGTCCCTGTATGTGTGTGTGTGTGTGTGTGTTTCTACCAGAGTGTAAAGAAGAGAGACTTGAATGTTCTTTTTGGTTTGGAATCAATTTTTAGTGACTGAACCGCACACCGGGGATATGCATCATGCATTGGGCCTGAAGTGCTCGCACGTGTTTTCACTGTAACATGATGCTTTCTAAAAAAAATCAATCCAGCTGGAAATTAGATAGTGATGTCAAATTCACAAAAGCCTTGCCTGTGCTGATTTCAGCCATGGTATATTCACAGACCCCCCACTTGTTTTGGCAAACACAATGTACATCATCCCTGCTTGTCTGAGAGCATTCAAGCTTGACAAATACCTCTCATACTAAATGGCACTGAAACAACAAGAGATGACACAAGGGTGACAGCTACAATTACTCAGCTGTGGAACATCTCTCTTCTTCTCTCCAATCCTCCCATGCACAAACAGACATGGCTTAAAAATCGTTGCATTGGATTTCCCAGCGTTTCTTAACTTTGCCCAAATGGTGATTGAAGACATACTTTTGCTTTTGTCTGCTTCCACAAGCAAGAGCTCAGAGTAGATCATAGGAGGAGTAGCCTTTCATTAAAGTTCTGCAGTAGCTTGATCTTCTTGAAAGCTACAATAGTCTTTGATTACCTCCCAAGTTAGGAGCAATGATTTTAACATTTCTTTATTGACGTTTACTTATTAAACATGAAAGAGATTTATTGTACAAACTTAACTAAACTTTATGATAAGTCTACAGGAGCTACAGGTGTTTCAATGTCCGCTGTACCGGCTTCACGAAGGGCACAGAAATAGAACGCTTGCACAGACACATGCACAGTTCATTCCTATATAGTGTTTACCACTGTGGCATGATTTGCATTTAGATGCAGAATGGGGATGTTTATTAGAAATTACATTTCCATATATCTTCCTTTGAAGATGTATGGCTTTGCTTTGAAGTGAGTATATTATTTTGAACTATGGGTGTGAAGGAGACATTGGACAGTACAGACTGTAGTTGGAATACTAATTGGAGATTTTGTATTGAATATCTTACAGAACAAGGATTACGTTTGCCATGCTCTTTAAGTGTTGTTCTGTTTTGTATGTACTGGGCACTGAGGACGTCGAGGTACCATCTGATACTATATTTCCATTTAGTTTTTATAAATGTCCATTATCAAATTTCCCATTTTATCCACCGCTTTCTTTTTTCAATCAGCCAATGAACCTTCATTAATACTGTACAAAGAAATCCAGTAATAAAAAAACGTGTGTAGTGCAGAAAAAAGTGATAAATATACTGCAGAGACAGAATGAGCAAAAGAAAAATGAAGATAAAATGAAATAAGGGAAATTAAATGACAGTTTAAGAGACAAGGTTAAAGCAGATACATATTCGAGCAGCATTTTAAAAAAAGTCTACTGACAAGCTTCCTCTTTAGATCCACAGGGGGGCTGTTCCATGTGATTTAAAGGCACTTTTAGTTGTCTGCTTGATATTTGTGTCAAAGCTAAGATCACTATCAAAGAAAACCATCTGATATTCATCACATCTTTTAATGTTTTCTAGCTGTCAGTGACTTCATTTGTGTGATGAAGTTCTCTGCTTGGCCAGTTACTTAAGCCACTTTAATCAATATTTTTGTATCAACGATTACGTGAAAATAATGTGAAAATATGAGCGGGGTCACTCGCAGTGAACCTAGAAAGAACTATTACCTGAATCTGCAGCTCCAGTTACGGAGCTTTACAGAGAGTTTCAGCTCATTGTTTAGCGTCCGGCTTCAACTTTACTGTTTTGGTTCAATCTCATTGCTCTCATAGCCTTGTTTTCTGCTTTAGCAGGCAGTTGTTTTTAGAGAAAAAACTCTATAAAACCCACTGTACACTACATGCTCAGCACCAAACAGCAGACAGACACAGTTAGAACTAGCTGGTGAAAACAGTTGAGCACCTTGCAGATAAAGAGACAGATATTTCCCTCAGGAGTGGGTAAAAGAACAAAGAGATAGCTTAAAAGAGAGTGACTATTGGATTCACATCAGGTGGACAGATGCACAACTCCAAATTAATGATAATGTTGCCTTGTAAATGCTGGATAAGCTTTAATTAAGTAGTTGTTTGCTATCCCCATATCAACTTAGAAGATGATGATATGTCAATGTTGAGTTCTTTTGACAGTGTTGAACTACTGTCGTATTCCTAAGGGATTTGACAGAGTGATCACAACTCTTTTTCTGCTTCACAATGGACACAAATATCAGAAGATTGAATATATGAAAATGGTAACGTAACCTACTTAAGTCCTTATGTCTTGTGGTTTCTATGGAGCAGCGATGGCCTGGTGGTTACAGACGCAGAGAGATCAAATACCAGCACGGTCAGTAAACTGTTGGTAAGAGTTCATTATGAATGCTCTTGCCTCTCAGCTATCGTCGATGTATCCTTGAACAAAGCTTGCTCGCCTCAACACTGCATGAACGCAATTTAAAGGTGTAGCCATAACTGTGTGCACTTTGAAACCACAGTAGATATTATTTACTGATTTCTGCACCACACAGATGATAAAAAGATTGGATCTTAATACATCGCAGCTTTAAAAATGGTCTCCGCCGACGTGAGATGACATTGTTTTAAGTGTAATGGCCAAGAAGTTCTTTAAAACAGGAATCTCAACGGAACATTGTGACACCACTTGAACATAATTTCAACCTAAAGATGGGACTTTACAAGGACCGTTTAAGAGTCTTGTCGACTTCTTGTAATACCCTCTGTAGTTTTATAGAAGAGAAAGATTACTACTGCCTTTCTCTTTCATTAAATAATAATGAGTCTCCTCCTGCACCCAGATAAATGAAGCTTTGTTCAAAACCATGTTTTAGTTTTAATTGAACCACTTAAAAAAACGGAAATTTCATGCAGATCCACTTCAAAATTTTTATGGTCATGCAGTAAAAAGGAATATGCAACGGTTTAATATCTTAATAACAGGACCTCGAACTTGGCCCTGGGTCTTAAGTGCCTTACGTTAGTGTGTGTTTAAAAAAAAAAAAAAAACACTGAGGATGAGATCATGGCAGATGTAAGAGGAAGTGCTCCTCCAGGCTATGTCTCGAGCAGGCCAAAGGATATTGTGTCATTGGCAGGTGCACAAATATGCAATGTAGGCAACATTATGATGGTATGGTTTCTAGTGTTGTGGTTGGAAACAGCCTGTAGGCAGGAACCTGATCTGATAAGTATGGTGGAAACTGTGGGAAGTCCTCGCATACATTTCAAATAAGGTGCAAATGAGGGAACAAGAACTTAAAACTAGCCTACATAAATAGAAATGGAAATAAGAGTGTGTCTATTCTTTTTAATTCTTCATTATTTGTCCCTCAAATGATCTGATTGCTGTGAATGAAAATATGAAGTGGATTTAATATTGTAGCTCTTGAATCTTCACTTTGCATTTTAAACAGAAAAGTGGGAATTTAACTTAACATAACTTACTAATAACTTCCTTTCCCAGGGCCCCATCAAAGCTCTTGACAGTTACTTCAGAGACGGGGTTATCTGCTGCGTCTCATGTAACAGGTATGAAGAGTGACTTCAAACAGCTTTTGATCTTGAGAAGTGCACTGAGGTGGGGACACAGGTAACGAGACCTGCGCTGGAGCACAATACTGTACTTGTACACAATATCACAACAGTATTGTAGTACATTGTGGAACTTTAACGTGTATTGAAAGAGAGCCTGCATCTGCTGACCTCAACATTGAAAGGAATTTGCATACCAATATTTAATTATGAATACATTCGCAACTTAACATAACAACATAAATCCACACTCCAGCAACTGAATAATGAGTTCCTTGTCTACTTGTTTGTGTCACAACTATTGAAAGCAAAGGACAAACATTTTGTCCCGTGTCGGGCCTCCATCAGTTCCCGAGGATTTGCAGTGAAAAATGCCTGACATCAAGGATAAAGGCTCAATGTTTGTTACTATGCAGCCAACGAAAAGGACATAAACAATCACAAAGAAACAATCTGTTAGAGAGCTGGTTAGCGTGCCAGTTTGTGCCTGTTTCTCTGCCCTGGGCTTTAATTATTGAAACCATTGTTTATTCATCGTTTTTTAACCCTTTCTTGTCCCGTACGGTATGTTGCTGAGCAGACGTTCAGTTACATGCTTTCAACTAGAAGCTAACTAGCATAGCCACTATATTCTGCTGTTGTGAGCTGAGCTGCTGAACTGGGGCTTAGTGCCGGGTGTTAGACATCAACATGTTTCTGTAATGACCGAAATGTCTCAGTAGCATTGAGTAGAAAACTTGCAAGTACTGTCAAGTTGTTTACTTGTAGTTTGATCAGATAGTCCGTGTTTTAAATCAGGCCACTTTATTTAGGCAACATTCTTGTGTCTGCTAGTGTTCAAAATTTGAGGACTTTGGCTTCTTTTAGTCAACTTTAAAAATGGGTTCTTGTAGAAAAACATGCATATGTTTCTCAAAGTAAGGAGCTGGAGAAAGTAATGTTTGGCATCGGTGTTGAAACTGAGGTATACCACCGTCACAAGTATCAAACATTTTCAGACAATCCCCAGTTCTACTGGGGATTTATCTCGCTCAGAGGCATATTGACTGTGGTGCTGATGGAAGAAAGACTGATGACCTCCCACTGACTTGATGTTTAGGATATCTGAGTCATTACATGGATTATTTTCCATCAGCAAGTCTGAGCCCAGAAGTCTTTCTACAGTAGTATGCATCCACCCATATTGTAAATACTTGGACACTGATTAACTATACTAATACAAAAGTCTTTGTCCGGGATTGCTGTGCTGCTTGGAGCTATGCTTGTTTGCTTGGTATTATATTTTGCAGAGTAAAAAAAAAGAAAAAAGGATGCGACGGCTAATTTACATCTGTTAGATTAAAAAAACAATTCAGGCTGATAAATAGAACAAATACATTCTATAACAGCCCATTTTAGCCCGAGGGGATAAAGGAAAACGATCCTTTAGGTTGTGTTTGGCTGCACAAGCCTATACACATCCCAGGAATGTAGAGAATGGCGAGCGAGCGACAAGAGATGCCTTGTATTTGTAGGTCTATCTCTTGCCCACCCTGTAGATTAGCCTCTTATCTGTTAAATGAGACGGTGCCGACGGATTTGGATAACAGGACTTTGGCATCGGCACCACGCTCCCTGCACTGAGGGCTCTGCTGTATCACAGAGAGTCCCTGTGCCAGAGCTAAGCAGCACAGACAGCCTTGGACCAAGCAGTGGGTGGATATGGGGAGCCACATAATAGGCAGCTTCAGATGCTGCCATTCCTTCTCCTTGAGCGGAGCTGATGTTTTTCTTCTTCTCCTGGTTGTCTCTTATCATAGATATGACTGTAACATGGGATTATGAGTGATACACCCCAGAGTCTAGATTCAATTCACACTTTCCCACATATCACCTGGATGTGTGTGTGGCTGTGATTCCCGTAGCAGTTGACTCATTCGATCTCAGTCTGTGCTGTTACCATGTGACTAGCCAGGCAATAATGCAGGCTGAAATGCATCCTCCAGCTCTGACTCATGATTTGATCTGACTTGTAGTCTCCCTCACCCCCGGGCCGGAATTGATAGGTAGTTTTAAGTGCACACCTGGGACCCGATGTTGGGTCTCCGCGCTTTCTCCCCATTTCCTTCCCCCCTAAGCCCAGGGCCTCAGACAGATATTAAGTAGGAATACTGCTCCACAAACTTGGCAACCCACGCAGGCTTACCGAGACAGAGCTGCCTGCCACGTTATGCGTGAGTGCCAGTCACCGTCAGGTTCAATGGACGAAACTGGAGCACATTCCTGAGACCTTACACGCTGCTTGCTAGTTAATAAATCTCTTGGCCCGTCGAGGACAGAAAAGCCAGGAAGGTGATGATTATCTAGACCAGAGAGGAAACAGAGAACACAGAGTCAGGTTACACTGAACAGGCTTGTCACTCTGTGCAGGGATTTGACTCTCCCAGATTCATCCAAAGGGTGTCATGAAGGTCTGAATCAAGTTTCATGACAATCCATCAAATAGTTGTTGAAACAAGTCACTAAAAGCCAAAAATGTTAACCTCATGGTGGCACGAGAGGAAAAGTCATCAAAGTCACTAGGCTTCATCCTCTGATGACCACAAATGTCTCTAAACCAAAATTCATGGCAATCTATCTGATAGTTGTTGAGATATTTCAGTTTGGACCAAAATGGTGGTCCAGGCTCCTTGCATGGCTAAACATTTTTATATTTAGTTAACATGTCATATCACAGTCCCATCATCGTAATCCTGGCAGTCACTTCATTCAAATGATTCCTTAGAAGAAGAATTACAGTCACAACTAAACTAACAGTTTCTAAGGTCATAGCTATTAGACTGATTACTTTAGTTACTAAACTTCCAAATAAGAAATTGATGAGCACTGGTAGGTGAATATGGTATTATAGTTCAAATGTGCAAAGGGTTTCCAAGGACCAAAACTTATTACTGTGTAATCACATTATAGCTGCTAAAGAGTCGCAGTACACGCTATTGAACATTCAGTAATCAGGTTGTGATCTGATTTCTGCTCTTCATTGGGGTCATCCTGTGGCCATGCCATTTGCTGATTTCTATATTTGCTGATGTCTTCTTGATGTGTTTTACAGTCATTACGCCTGTTTGTCTCTGATAAGAAAACTATTACCCCAGTCACAGAGGCCATTAGGGGCTTTTCCTCAGACTAGTATTTAGCATAAGGTCCTGTAATAACCCTGTAACCCTGTAATGGAGTGGCCTGATCTGCCACCGGTCGAATGTACAACACTGCTAATGTTCAATCCCCTGTATTTGCCTTCGAGGTCTCTGATGGTGGATTAATTATGCAGTGTAAATTGCGAATTATGGGCTAACTTGGCTCAGCAAGACTTGGATTGGATTCATTTATACTACATGTAAATATGACAAGATGAAACTACAAGTCCCAATTTGCTTTTCAATAAGACATATTTAGTTTTTTTGTATTCTAAATAGGATGTTTTCTCAGAGCAGTGGCTTGCTAATAATCAGTTTTAGTATGAGCAGCAGCAGTGATGATGGTACCTCTTGGAAATCCTTAGCTGGGCTGAGCAGCGTGAACAGATAACTGGGGGCAGGCGCAAACAGGAACAGTACTCTAGTCTAAAGGCACTGTGCTGAAAGGAAATCCTCCTTCTTCCTGTTCTATTATCAGCTCAGCATAACAAGTGACGAAGTAAGCAGACACCCACTGCAGACCAAAAACAAAACTTCGAACAGGTAACTGACGAGTTCCTAAAACATTCTTTTAAGCGTTTCAATGCTGATTGGGATGAAATAGCTCTGCAAATTACTATAGCCCTGTGAACCCCCCTCCCCAAAAAAATAACTATGACGGGGCAGATATTCGGAATTATGATCCTGACAAGAATTGTGAGTAAAAAAGAGAGACCCGTGAGCAAAACATATAAAAGCAGTGAAGGGTCTTTCCGTTTGTTATTGAGTGAAACCGAGAAGGGTTGTCTAAAGTAATCTACCATTGTGAGAAAGGGGAGATTGGCTTTATTGAGGGTCTCACTACTCAGCCACCCCCCTCTGCGGTCCAACAGTCCGCTCAGAATAACCCTTCTAATAAGTCACTTGGAAGAAAATGTGGGGAGTCAGCTGATTCGTAATCCGCTCTCTTTCTCGCTCTGTGCTCACACATCAAGAATCAGATTGATATGTGCAATCACATGAAAGCCCCTCTGCGGTGGGGCCATCATGGTCTAGTAGGCCTGCAGGTGTTTTTGTGTATGTGTGTTTTGGCAAAATGAGAGCTAGCTGACGCATATGCAATGGAAATCCCTCATCCATAATGTGCCTCAAGTGTAAACAAAAGGACAAGAGAACAGCAACTGCTAGGAAATTCATGTATTCTCCACTGACATTGATACAATTTGCATGTTAATTCTGTGCTGATGGTGTATTCATTAGATTCAGAGACAATTAAGAGCTGTAACACAATTACACAAAAAGGTTCTCGTTACTCTGAAGGTGTTATGTAATGCGTGAAAGCAACTTGTGATTAAGAAATGGAGCATCTATGTGATAAATTCTTCACATGTATTTGTAAATAACTTTCATCACTTGTGCATGTTCACTTTGAATAGAACATTAATTTAGACACTCAATTTCCAATCTATTATCTTAAGTCTACATGCATGCTCTTTGTTCATACTGTCGCCTTGCAGGGGTGAACAAAGAGTCAGGGGCATTTGGGTGATTGACAGGTCTGTGAACTATTACAAACAGGTTCCGTTTCTCTCTCTTAAAAAATCCTAATCATGCTTGCCAAGGCTTTTATTAGTTATATGAAGGCTCTTTCTTTGTTGCCATGAACATCGAGTCAATTCTTGCTCCAAGATACTCACACAGTTTATAGTTTATGATAATGTATGATGATGGCAACGCATAAATGGCATCACATATTTCACGCAAATATTTTCTGTGGAGTAAAAGCCATCTAATCATTTGTTGGCAAAGCGAATGATAAGAATGCCCATTTCCACGGACGCATTTGGCAGTATACTGACATCTGTGATTGTGGTTTAATTTTATATTTTTTACTGTGCTAGCTCTTTTTTCTAACTGTCAGTGTTGGAAGACTGTTCCTCTTTTTTTAAACTTTTCCTTCCTCTTTCAAGTATTGTTCCCAATAGAGCTAATGCCCTATTTAAAACCATAATAATGCAGGCTAATACAGTATAGCAGTCGTTCATGTAAGCTCACAAAGATCTTAACAAAGAAATGTCACCGTCTTTGTATGTGCCTGTACCACCTTAAAAGTGGAAGATAGGAAGTCGTCCATGTGAAGAAAAGTAATCTCAAGGAATATTTTGCAGTGCAGAATGCGGGAGAGCAGGACGTGGATTGAATGGCTGCTCAACAGATTCACAAACCAAGACAAACTGTAGTATAAAGTATGTGTATACTGTCACTATTTAATATACTGAAAGCTTCACAATGCATGTCATAACATTTCCATTATTGGTATAATATTAATTGAGGTAACAGCAGTGGTGAAATTTCACTAAGTACATTTACTCAAGTACTGTACTTAAGTACAATTCTTTAGGGTTTTTCCCTCTTTCGGAGTATTTAAATGTTATGCTACTTTTTACCAGTCCAATACATTTCAGTCCACCACATTTATTTGACAGATGGAGTTACTAGTTACTTTACAGATTAAGATTTTACAAAAGGAATATATTTGATTCACAAAATTTGATCCTGTGATAGAGATTCAACTACCCAACAAATAATAATGTACTTTAAGTACAATTTGCTGATTCTACCTTTTCTTTTTGACTTGGTATTTCACTTTGAACAGACTATTTTACAGAGTGGTATTGATACTTTTACTTAAGTAAAGTACTTCTTCCACCACCCTATTAAATGACATTTTTAGGAGTTAATATATTAAAGCACGGACTGGACATTAACTAAATATACTTTAGCTATAATAATTTACCCTAAACACTTCATCCTTGAACGTTCAAACTCTTGAACCTTTAAACAACCACATGCTTGCATCTTGTGACTAATACCACAGTTGCCTCCACTCAACAGCCTGAATGCACTGACGCAAATGCACATTATTGCAAACTGTGTGCAATACTGTTGTATGATAAGCCTTCTGTGCTAAGATACACTTTGTCAATATAATCGCACAATATTCCTCCTCCAGCAAGTCTGATTTTTTTTACCTTATGGTCATTATAGAACTTTTGTGTTGACAAAGCAGCTTGAATTTAGAAAAAAAACTGTTTTGAAGATAACATATAATAGAGACATCATTTTCAACCTACAGAAACAGAAAATGAGTCACTAATTATTTCAGCACAGTTCTTTGAACAAATATAACCTTTAGACCGTGAATGGTCCACAACTCAACTGTGTGACTTTGACTTTAGATGAGCAGCAGGTAGCTTGTTGCCAATCTAAGTATGTTACAATAAACCTCATGGAAGACTCTATGTAGCACAAAGAGAGTATCAGGGAGATCTCTTCGGGAATGTATTTACCTTTTGTTATACAGGACATTAAAGTAGGTACGTTTGTGTTCTGTTTCATGAGAACAGAGCAGGCTCTGCAGATAGAAACTTGTCCTAACTGTCTAAGTTTTGAGTCTTTATTACAAGGAATCCTATGAGGTTAGATTTTACAATAACTTTAGGCCATTAATGTCTTTCAAACTGGCTTTGTGTGTCTTGTGCTTTGTTTAATTCCTTTTGTTGCATTCTGTCCTGCCTCATTTTATTCTGTGCTGGTTTCTTTTTGTCAGATCAAAGTAGGCTCAATTTCTGTAAAGTCCTTTGAGATATTCTTGTGATGAAGGGCTCAATAAAAAACAACTTGACTTTTAAATTGTCAAATTTGACAAGCCATGATTATATCTAAGTGAGCAAAAGTTGTGTACAAAGGAATGAAGGAAATTATCTTTCATGTAATGCTTACTGTATTGTGAAAATACAAACATATGTAATGTGTGTGCATGGCAGGAAAATAAAGCCATAAAGGCCCTGGCCATATTTGTTGGCTAATAATTGCTGGAAAGTCACAGAAGAAGGAAGCAAGTATTAAACTAAATGTATTGTCTAAATGTTTATCTTGTCGTCTTAATATGAATAAAAGCACAAACAAAGACACCATGGGAACTTTTTCATGGCCAAAATGTTATTAGAAATATTATTTAAAGATTTCTATATAACATCTTTATAACCTTAAAAATTAAAGAATTATGCTTATGTCAAGGTCATAGGTCAAGGTCCTAAAGGTAAAAGCCTATAGGGCCACCTACTAGTTCTTGGAAATATGATGAAGCTGTCACAGTGCTATACAAATAAAAAAAAAATTCCACCAAAGAAAAATTGAAAGGATGCATCAAAGGGTATTCTTTGTGTTTACCAGTAAGTATCTTTGTAGACAGAAGTACTCCAGTCGTCACCTTTCACCTCACCACTCTACCTGCCTTCATGTCATAACGTTCAACAGTGAGTACCTTTCTCAATATGGGTTGGAATATTAAATTGTTTATATAATTGGGAGGAGATTCACCGACACAGTGCATTCCAACACACAAGACCCCAGTGACATTTTATCTTTTCACCTGCATGTCTCCAAATAAAAGGGAGGCGGAGTCATGCTGGCACACACGACTGGCCTCAACCTGTAGACCTGTCTGCGAGGAGGACAGAGGCAGCAAGGGAGGGGTTGCTGCTACCGACATAATTACAATACAGAGCAGTGAACTATCTGTAGACTAACCTAACCAGAGAGGTTTCTGTTCCCCTTGACTGTGTCCAGATACTCTTACTTCCTAAATGCTAGATATCTGGCTGTGGCGTTGAGGGGAAAGCGCATGTTTAATGGCATTTTGGAAGTCTCCGCGGCGCTCACCGGGTAGAAGAGGAGGCATTACGGCGCGAGTTAGCTAACGTTAGCTCGCTAACAAGGTCAGTTTGAATTGTGTTCCGCCGCTGTTTTAGCAGCAGCATCCTTAAAAATGACACCCTTGTCATCTGTGCAAACTAGACTCCTTTACAGAATTAGCTCGGACCCCCGTCCGCTGACAGGACAGGTAACCAGCTATTTTTGTCATCAGCGTTACTCTCTAGACGTTAGCTTGTTTAGTTAGCGTCACTCGGTGGCTATCATTGCTCGGTCCATTTGCTCTTATTCGACTTTGGTGCTCGACGTTTTGAAAGTGATGGAGCTCGCTCACGTTAACACTGCCTTATGGAGGTTATTGTCAAGAAGCAGGCTTGTGTTAGGAACTGCAGCAGTAGCGAAGGCTGACTGAGCTAACGTTAGCTGCAATATTGTGAAAGAGCGAGGCATTTGTGTGGTGGATGCCCCAGCAGCAGCTCGCTGCTTGTTTCCGCCTAGAATAAAACAGGTGCATCTCTCCGCTAGCGATGGATAGAGGCAGGATAGCACTTAACGCAGCTAGTTACTGGATTTGCAGCTTTTAATTTTCAAGAAGTTTTAGAGATTCATATTTCCATAAATGCATAGTTTACTTAGTGTGGGCTGATAAGTGATTTATCAAGGTTGAACGGCGTAGGTGGCGTTAACGTTTACAAAGGCCTCGTCTACATACTCTAATAGAAACGGGGGCAACTGAAACGGGCCCGGCAGCTAACGTTTCAGTTAGTTAGCTAACGTTAGCTGTAACACGGTAACTGGCTACTGGGACACAAATGTCGATCCTGAAAATGGGTATTATGATGGCAATCATTGCGTTTCGTTTAATCGCACGGTGAAAAACGTAATTTGTTATCAACCACAGGGTCTCTGTCGTTGCTGATGGGAAATTGGGAAGGGCTGGTTTAGCCTAACTTACTATTAGTTAGCGTGCATTTCCCAACGTGTTTAACGTTAGTTCCAGTAGCTTGGCTTTAATCATGTTTTCATATAATTTAACGAGTTATAGCACGAGTGGCTAGTAATGTCACAATCATTAGCAGTTGCTAATGTAAATCCGTTTACACCAATTCAGAAAGCCAACACATCTTAACGACGGCTGATTTTTCAGATAAAAGTGTCACTTGTTGGGAGCAGAGATTTAGCGTTGCCATTGTTTTACACTTGAAACTTAACTTTTGCTTCATGCTTTTAGATGCCTATCAAATCACAGAAAAAACAACAAGAGATTGTTGACTTCACACATTGGCTTTTGACAGCATATAGTAGTTTTCCTGTAGCGTTAAACGAGTTGCTCTCAGGTCATCATGCCAAGTTAGACTTTCACTCAGCCAAGGCCGATTTGTGTTTTCTCTCCACATATTGCATTACTTGGTTGAACAGTGTAGAGGGCAACACAAGGGAAACATCCAATTGCAAAGCAAGCTTGTCTTGTGGATATGTTTGTTATTCAGCTCATGCACTATCTAGAGGCTGCTGGATGTGGTACGTCAATTGAATTGGCCCTGAGTGCCACTGTGCATCGGAGGCCTAATTATTTTTGATGATTTTCAAGTTTTAACTACTGTTGAACTGCAGAAAGCATGGATACCGTAGTTGTAAACGGTTTCGTCCCCCCCAGTAGTGCAGGGCGTCTTTGTGAAATGGGCTGAAATCACCCACACTCAAGCCTGTCATTGTACTGTTTACCATACATAAAAAAGGGCTCCTCGCAGTGAGATTTTAATAGATGTGATGGAAAATGAAGTTGTATTATACTCGACTCTCAATTAAATATTGTAAATGACTATTTTATGGAACTTTTGTTTTAGTGCCTGGGCTTTTGAAATTACATTTCTTACTTATTATTATTATTATTATTATTATTATTATTATTATTATTATTATTCAGAGTCCCATATAGCTCAGTGTCAATGCAGTTGGAAATTGCCATGATGATAACAATGAGGCACACTTATCTCCTCTATTAGCAATTTGAAATGTGATTGAGCATGTTGTGTTCAACAAATAGGATTTGTGTGTGCTCTCCTTTGGCGTGATTCTGATGAACTACATGGTATATGTTTTTATTTTTAAGTTCCAACCAATCCATTGGTTGTTGTTTTGATAGTTGGCCTTTTCTTTCAATGACACATCCTCATTACTATTCTATTATGCACATGTTTCATTGTAATATTGTTGTTGTTCATTTGAGCGGTGTGTTGAAACACTGCAAATTGACTTATTAAAATGTTTCATATTTCTTAATGAGCTGATGTTTAAATTGGATTCTGAATTACTCACACACTGTGAAATGAGAACGTGATATAATCTAGGACACATTGTGGAGAGCTTACTTTGATGCTCAGATGTTGCTTCCCCCCCACATGTATGTGGTAATCGCCTGAGGTGAGGTGTACTCATTCTGAATTAAATCAAGCTTATGAGTAAAACCTATTTTCATGTTAATGTTTGTTTTACATAAAATTCACATTGATGGATGAATCAAGCGATACGTTTTGCCTTTACACTCAACTGGCCTATTGTAGGCCATTAAAGATTCAGCCTTTTTTAAAGAGGTACTGCACTCTTAAATGTGTTTTGTTGACCATTACAACTAAATAATATGACTGTACTGATGTAATGCATCAATGGTGGTGTTAATATTGACATGCACATTTCTAAAATATGCCATCTACTGTTATAAATCAGCCCTGAACCTTGCAAGGCTAATGCTGGCTTAGAGTCGACTGTTTGGGACTTATTTTGTCCTTTTTTCATAAAAAAAAAAAAAAAAACAATGTTAAAGAATTTTTCAAAATTATGCAGTGGACGGAGTTGGTCTCAGACCTGGGGGTGAAGTTAAACTTAAAGTAAAAGACACATTGATGTTTTTCTAGGATCTTCAGTGTCTGAAGAGTGCTTGTACAGGAGGAGTCCCACTGAATAGATAAAGATGCCAGATAAGGTGCATGTCTCCACTTAGTTAATGCTTTAGGTGAGACATGACTCTGTACTCTCCGCCTATTTGCGAGAAGGTGGCAAAATGTCACATTGGCAAAACCGATAACCAGGGTGTTACTTTTTCACATTTCAGAGTGAGTCTGCTTGTTGATATATCTTCCTTATGTCCATCCACCATTTAAAACTACATGCATCATGGTGTATGGTGCAGGAGCCTTGTGGATGTGACTTAATTGTATGTTCTAATTTTCCCAGGTGTCTGTCTAGTCACAACAGTTAATTTCTGTGCTAGAGACCCTACAACATATACCTGCAGTAGATATTAATCATTGTTATATACAATGAGAGATGTATATGTATAGATAGATTACACAATATGATCTGTTGTATTGGCCTGTGTTTTTTATCACTGACTGTAGATGATATACTGACACTTGATTTTCCTAGCAACAAATAACTGACTGTAGCTGCCTTTTTTAGTATGTAGGTTTTTGTCCAGTGATGAATCATACACTTTCAAATTTTCATCAAAAGCAGTGGGTTTGCTTGTCTCTGTAGCACTGGCTGAGCTGTACACCAGTATCGAGATGCAGGTTTCTTACTATTGTATGATCAGATCAGAATAAGGTGGGCAGTTATTGTAAAAGGGAACGAAGGAGAGAGACTGTACGTGAATCCATAGAAACCAAAGTTGCAAAAGTAGCTGTTCGTGGTATGAATTTGGCAGGTTAACAGAAGTCTGAATATTGATTTGCCAGAGATGATTTAAACTACACAATTCCTAGTAATGTAGTGTATGATTTTAAAACAAAAAGAATGTATTGGCTTCTCCTAAGTCTGAGTTGTCTTTGGTAAAATAAGAATAAAGTAACAGAACATTAAATATGTCTTGACTCTTGAATTTGAATAATTAAGTCAACACACAATTATAGAAGGCTATGTTAAGTATTGTTTGTCAGTCCCATAAGACTAAAACCTTTTATATTAAAAAAAAATATATAAATAAATAATTGCCACTCATGAGGTTTGAGGCCAATATCTTAATAAAAAAATAAAAGAACAACTTTATGCCGTTCATTCTTATTCTTTGCAACATGATATAAAATTAGAGGTCTGTACAGACCGCAGAATTTCCCACAGATTCTGATCACTCCCACCTGCCTCAATCTTTTCTACTGAAAATCTTTCTGCCTTTTCAGCAGGGAAAATACAAGCGCTCAACTGTTTTTAATAAGTCATCTTTTTAGAATGAATGAATTGCGAACAAGCCCTATTAATGGGTTTTAAAGGTTAAAAAAAAAAAAAAAGCAGCTTCAGACACTGAGAAGTAAAAATTAATGAAAATGTTATGGATTTTGCCCTCATTTATAGATACTTGATGTCATTTCCCACAGGAACACATACAAACCAGATGTTTGAATGTCAGACCGAGGCGAGATCAGCAGTGATAGTGTTATTTTAATAATATTCCTGTAAAAAGAAATGTATAGATCGATTGTCTGACTAGAGAGTGAGCGAGACCGAGAAAGCGAGTGGAGGAGTGTGAAAAGCAAACTAATATTATGAAGCGTAGCTTTATTTGCTACAGCTTTTGAAGGTATACAGTTCTGCTCTAAAATTTTTTTTAATAATTACTACCTCATTTGTTCAATAAACTCGAGTTTTCTAAAATGATGAGGTTGAGTATCAGTTCCTGCCTGTATTAGAGTAGATGCATGTACATTTTGTGATTGAAACAGTTTGTGTTGGTTCCCATGAGATCCCTATCCCATTGCAGTGCAGCCCTCTTTTACTGCCTGTTGCTCGTATGAATCATCCAAACATTGTGGGGGTGAGTTCACAGAGTTAAACTTCCTTTAGAAAGAGTTAAAAAAAAAAAAAAAAAATGAGAATAATTAGCTGATTTCATGACGCGGGTTGTTGATCAAAATGTTGGCCAGTGATTGACATGTATTTTATAGAGATCCTCTGTAAGAAGATGTCTGGGTTTGGAGCATTTTGGAGGCAATATTTTGTATATGTTGACGTCACAGCCTTGTGCCAGTCAGGCATTAGGATTCCAGGCAATTGGATGACCCTTCTCTGCCCGTTTCTGAGTGCTACAGGATTGAGGTTGGCCGGGTCGGCACAATGGAGACTCTAATTCCAACCCCGAGGGCACCTAATTAAAACTTACAACCAAGACAAACAACCTTTGACATGCATGCATCTCGTGAGAATCGCTATTACTGAAAATGCCATGACAGAGAAGTGAAGATCAGTAGGGGATCAATGTGTCCTTTTTCTAATGTTTATTACTTTGAAACTACATCTGCAGAATCTAAATGGAACATGGAAATATAGTTTATGCTGTTTGCACAAATAACTAATTGTGTGTGTGTGTGTGTGTGTGTGTGTGTGTGTGTGTGTGTGTGTGTGTGTGTGTGTGTGTGTGTGTGTTGATTTATTCATTCTAAATATTGCCTCTATTATAAATTATAGTGGGAAGACAAATGCTGTGTCCAAAATCACTCCTTCCTTCACACATTCACTAGTCCTCTTTATATAATATGGAGGGCATGGAAGTTCAAAGGAGACCGCTTCCCTCCCTCCTCTCGGTCTCTATCCAATTACAAACTAGTTTTGCTGTGTTGAGACACAGTTGGTAACAAAGAAATGCATAGCAACAAATTTGCTTTAAGTCAGTTGTCAATAATTATTGGCATTTATAGATTCAGAGACATTTTAGTTCCTTGATATTGGCGGGGGAAAAATAATCATGGATTGTCACTAGTGGATATAATTGCAAGTCTGCACAAGCAAGTAATCTAGTAAATATAGTGCACTAGCTAGTAAACTGATTTGTAACACAGCAAAAGTATGTTGCAGTATCTGGTCCTTTTTAAAGTATTAGAAAAATGTTGCTGTACCATCATATTCTAGTGTAACACCATATTCTGTAATACCATTTTCAAACTAGGATGTTAAATGCATAATATGAAGTCTTGGCATGCAATATACATAATATGTTGGCAGTATTTGGGAGCGAAGATGTGTTGATCAGAGTATGAATTGGTATCAGCAGAAACCTAACTGTGTAAGCGGTTATACTACTTGTATGTCTGCACTGATGTTTTATTTTCTTTCGTCACTGTCCCACTCATGTTTTTTTTTTTTTTTTTTTTTCTCACGTAGCTGGCTGACATGGCTGTCTAACAGGCTGCCAAAGATCTCTTCATGGATCACAGAGGACAACAAAGAGAGACCACTGCATCTGTGAGCATAGCCAATAACTAGGGAACCTGACCTACAAGCATATCATCAGACTGACGTCAGTGCATGTGGCCTCCTAAGTTGTTCATAGACATCTGTTGGGCAGCCCAAAGGCCTATTGCTATGCACTATAAACGGAAAGACATGACCTGTGGGGATGCTGGTAGGCGCAGGCTTCTTTCGTGCAGGACTATCCCTCTGGTAATAGGGCTTCTTGTGACCATGGCCCAGGGCGCTGTGCCAGAACAGCAAGAGACACTTGTGGAGATAATATCTGTGGAACTAGAGGCTTCTATGCAGTCCTCTGTGCTCTCTGAGCTCCAGGCTGCAGCATCTTCAGTTGGTGAGGGGCCGCCTACAGCTATCCCAGATTCCTCTGCAAAGAATGGGGGAGTGCACACTGGCATCCCTGACTCCTCGGCAATCGTGGGCCAGGTGTTCCAGTTGAAGGTTCCCCCAGGACCTGCCAATGCAACCTGTAATGTCAATGTAAGTAACCTGCAGATGAGACATAATAGGAAAAATTAAATGTTGAGATAAATGTATTGATTTAATGTGGAAAGCATTATAAGCATCCTAATCCCTTTTTTTTAATTATGTAATATTATCGTGTTGGTATTTCCAAATAATTGCATGTAAATGATTCAACAATCATTCATAACGAGATGGAAATAAATCAGTCAATGTTATCTTTTTATTTGTTTAAACGGACCCAAGCCCGGTATCATTTGTGAACTAATGTATAATGAAAAATAAGTATCACAGAAGATGTGTGTAAAATCTCACTACCTTTTTTTATATTGTTCTTTTATGTCCATTATGGGGACTCTAGCACGTTTCTTTGACTTTAGATAATATATAGTATTTATCCCTTCAGTTTCACTGCTGATTGAAGCTGACTTTGGTGCAATTTGTCCCAGTCTGACTTATGAATGAGATGAGATTATTATTGGCCCAAGTGGTGATGCAGAATGATATCCTGTCATGCAGTAATAACTCAAAAATGAAGAGTGATGACTCTCATAGTTATTATGAATAGATGCTCACTCCGCTTCCTGTTCAAATTTGTTGAGATTTGATAAACTGAATGGAATATGGAGGGGGTTGGGGTTTGGGAAGATGGGGAAAGTATTTCTGCTTTTACTCAAAACATTTAAACGTTTTACATTCATCTCTTATGTTTCCTTTTTTTCTTCTAGTTCCTGTTTCAACTCGGTTAATATTAAACCGTTAAAATACAGGGTTATACGTATGTTCGTGATTCAGTTTTAGTAATTGCCAAACAATTCCTATGTAAAACTTCACAATTGCCAATATTAACTTTTTCTCAGTTTCATATTATTATAAAATCACTTGGGTCCTGGTAACTTTTAAATGGCCAGTCATTATTAATTACTGTGAATTATCACTTAATGAAATAAGTTTGAACTTTTTCCTTTTCTGACTTACCTTACATCTCAGAAGTATCCCTGTAGTACAACACAGTAATAGTGTTTCTCTTTTTCCTGCTGTAGCTCACTGAAATGGGAAAGGAGACTTTACCCTCTTGGCTATATTGGGACAAAGAAAGCTGCATTTTGAGAGGATTGGCCCTGGAGCAGGATAAAGGTGTGTATCATATCTTGGTGTCTGGAGAGGAGATAATTGAGAAGACTGGCAGCCAAGTGTTCCCCAGTACGGTCTTCTCTATTGAAGTGTACCCAGAAGAACGGGCAGACACTGAGCCAGCCCTGCTCACTCTGCAGTCTGATATCAGTGGCGTCCAGCCTTTCACCTGTGGCTCTGAGGAGCTTGTCACTGTCCTCACGGTCATCTTGGATGCTGACTTGACAAAGATGGTTGCTGAACAGAGGGTCAACTTACTGGGCGTTATGAGAAAATTCTCTCATGTGCCCCTGGAGCACATGAGGGTGGTCCCTGTTGTCAACAATCGCTTATTTGACATGTCTGCTTTCATGGCTGGACCAGGGAATGCCAAGAAGGTGGTGGAAAATGGGGCCCTACTGTCATGGAAACTGGGATGTGCCCTTGACCAGGGCAGTATCCCTGACATTAACAGTGTCCAATCCTCAGCAAAGGACGGGAATATGTCAGCCAGGCTGGGATACCCAGTGGTTGGCTGGCACATTGTCAACAAAAAGCCCCATGGAGTGAAACGGGTCAGACGGCAGTTGTACAATACTCCTACTCCAGTGCCCTCCCTGCTTCCTCCGACTACTCACCCAGAGCCCCCTGTACGTGTTGTTCCCACTCCAACTTCGCCCTCTATTGCCCCAGCAACAGACAACTCCGCTCCCCCTGTCCGAGGCCCTTTGCCTCTTCCAGGGAAGCCCACTATGAAGTTCAGAGATCAGACAGCCCACACACCTGTGTCTGGACCTCCCCAACCCACAAGAGTACTAGGAACTACAAGCACCATTCCTATTCAGCCAACCATGACCCGGCCTACATTTGTGGAGGCCACTGCTTTGCCAACACCACCAAGCACCACCAAAAGACCCAAACCCCCTGCTACAAAAAAACCTAGGCCACCCAAAACCTCCACCCCAGCTCCCCGGGAACCCAAGTCCACCACACCTAAACAGCCGAAACGTACTACTCCTCTCTCTTTGACTCCAGACTCGAATCAAAACCCAGAAATCCGCAACGCCATTGATCAGGTGAATGCATGGGTTGGCACATACTTTGAGGTTAAAATTCCTCCTGATACATTCTTTGACAGGGAGGATGGTACCACTGATAAGCTGCGCTTGACTTTGAAGAAGACCCCCACAGAAGCAGTGAGTGAAACATCTTGGATACAATTCAACAGCACTATCCAGCTTTTGTACGGCCTCCCAGAAGAGCAGCATGAGGGGAAACATGAGTACTTTATGTTGGCCACTGATAAGGGTGGGAAGAGCATCATAGATGCATTTGAGGTTCAAGTCAACCGTTGGTCTAACAATGACAAACCATCAGTTGTGTTTGCAGCTCGTTTCCATGGCGACCCCAAAACATTAAGCAGTGACGTACATAGGAAAATTCTTCTGACCAAAAAGTTAGCTTATGCCCTTGGTGATCGCAACAGCAGCACAGTAACCCTGAGAAGCATCACTAAAGGCTCCATTGTGGTGGAATGGACCAACAACAGCCTCCAACAGAGTCCTTGTCCAAAGGACCAGATCACTGTACTCGGCAACAGGATCGCTGATCCCCAAGGGACACCTAAACTGGCCTTCATCAAAGCCATGGAGCCTGAATTCAAACCCATTAACATCTCCATTCGTGGCACCAATAAATGTCAGAGCTACACGTTCATCCCACCAGGAGAAGTGCCAATGCCTGTTCTTCCTACAGCCACACCTTCACCTGGGACAGGTCGTAGGAGCAGTGATGATGTGTACCTACACACTGTCATTCCTGCTGTAGTGGTAGCTGCACTGCTGCTCATAGCCGGGATCATTGCCATGGTCTGCTACCGAAAGAAGCGCAAAGGGAAGATGACCATAGAGGAGCAGGCCACTTTCATCAAGAAAGGAGTCCCCATAATATTTGCAGATGAGTTGGATGATTCCAAGTCGCCCCCGTCCTCCAGCATCCCTCTCATCCTTCAGGAGGAAAAGCCCCCACTTCCCCCTCCAGAGTACCCTAACATGGCTGGCCCCCACAGCACCCTGCTTAACCAGGATCTGCTGGAGGAGTATTCTGTTTATCAAGATGATGATCCTAATGCACCTCCGTACCAGCCCCCGCCACCATTTACTGTCCCCATAGAGGGTAAAGGCTCTCGCCCCAAGAACATGACCTCATACAGGTCACCACCTCCCTATGTGCCTCCCTAACGCACACTATAGCTTTCAGTTTGGAAAGCAGGTGCAATTTAGGGATGCTTGTTGAAAACTACTACAGGAGTAATTTTACATGTGTTTGATGAAATGGCTTTGACTTTGTAGAGGAGCAGGCAACCATACCCACATATTTGACCATCATGGATAAGACACTGTATTGTACAATTCTACTACTGGCACAGGGCAAATGGATTGGGGAAAAGTTTGTTATTCCAGCACTCTTATTTTTATTTTTCTGCTTTTGACTTCTTGCATATTCTTTTTTGTCTGTTTTTGCCAAGAAGAGTCAATTTTATCTTCAATGATGTACTATTTCTATTGTATAGAAAATAATAAAGAAGCAGGAAAGACTGAAGCCCGCAGGGCCTTTTTGAGCAGATGTCACCATGACAACAGACTTGAGGCTCTCCCTCACAATGTTAATCTTTATGAGTTTCTATATCACTCTTATCTGTCCTTCGGCTAGGTTTACTAAGATTTTGCACCTGTTATTTCTAGAGGGGAATGAAATACAAAAAGCCAAACTGAAAGCATGAAACACTTTATTTACACAAAAATCTGTTTGTTTCTTAGACTTTGATCTCTCCCTGTTCTCTCCTCTGCTTTGCTCCCTCTTGACAATAACATGCAATCCTTGCACTTATGCAAATTCTTGTTAAACCTTGCACTATGTGTCTTGCGCATAATTCAAAGCAGTGAGTGGTAGTCCAATAAGGAGAAAATATTTTCTTTTTGTATCCTTGAACTCACCACGTGACTGAGATTCCTCTGGTACTTGATCACAAAGGACATTACACTGAACACGCCTGTTGTAGATGTAGCCTAATTAAGTTACAAAACAAATAATGACTTTTTTTTTTTTTCTTTTTTTTTTTCTCTTCTTTTGTTAATGTGTGTGCCACTGAACCTGCCTGTGAGATGACTGGTTTTGCTGTTGCCAAGGTGATGTCTGTGGTCGCAAGGCAAAACCATGTGTGGTTGCTGCAACAATAATGAAGGGGCCAATGGAATGCTGTGGTTCACAGCAGGGTGAGAATTGGCGACATAGTTAATGAGGTAGATCCACTGTCTTATATTGAGTTGGTTTTGTTAGTATGAGGGGTGGGTGGGCTTAGAGTACTGTATTATCACTGCTCTGCCTCTAGGTGTTGCACTGTTGTGATTAGTGCACTGCCTGTTGTCAGTTCAGATGAGGCATGGGGACAAGGGGATGTACATAATTGTGTGCCTGTGAAATTAAACAACTCCATAATGTTAGTGTTTTATCAGTAAACCTAGTCGGGAAAGGGAGGGCCAGAGTGGGAAATAATTTTATTTTTTAATTGTATGTCTAGATTTATGATCACAATCATGGAAAAAAAAAAAAAAAGAAGAAAAAAATGACTTTATAGATTGTGAGGGTACAAAAGAACGTTTATCTGCCCATCACAAAAAATAATGCATTATCTCAATATGATGGGGAACAAAGAAACCACAACAATATGTGAATTATGTACATTTCATATCTGATATCACCATAAGAAAAAATGGTTAAAAATCTAATGTTTTTACTGAGTTTTTGATACAGTCTTAAACTTGTTTTATGAAAATATATTAATAAAATGTAATACTATTTGTAAAGCCTCAAAGATGGTGTGTGTATAGTCCCTTTTCTTTTTTTTATTTGAGCAAATTACTGGAACTGGATTAAACATTGTCTTCAATATATATGTCTATAGGTGTATTAAAGGGCTGATGAACACAATTTACCAGAAAAATTGGAAAGCAATATAGTCAATTTAATTAATCTCTATAGAATACATGTTCTGGTGGGAGATTTAAGTGCAAACTTTGAGATATTTTATAAGTAGGTTTGAAATGTATTCAACCCAACTTTGCTTTCCAAATTTATTTTTGCCATCAAATATTTGATTCCTGTTGCCTTTTTGTAGCCTTGCTTTAAAGTATGTTGTCACATTTTTGTTTATGGAAGCGGGCTACAATAGGGTCCAGTGGTCTGCTGGTTTTGGCTTTAACATGAGCCATATACTCTTTGTAGTAATAAACCAAATACACAGCAGATATTTTGAGAGAAGTGCTCCCTTTCTGCGCCATTTAGGTGGGCAGTTTTTCTTTTTTCGGGTCTTTGCTCCTACATCTCTTGGAGAAATATCAATAACAATGACTAATATCTGCTCTCAAATTCTTTTAGTATAGAGCTTGTGTAATGATGGCTTATTCGGTCCAAAACAGTTACACTGGTTGGTGACCCATGCTGCCTTGACAAATGTACATTTTCAGTAAAAGTTGCAATACAAGACTTTTTGAATTGTTCTTGTGTAGTCCTGAAAGAAACCCTTGATCTGCTATGAACGCTTCTGGATGTAATTTTAGCAATAATGTGTATATGGTGAAAAGTTGCTTCTGGAATTGACACACAAGCGTGTTAAATTACACTTTTAACTCAAACAGAATCCCCTATCTCCAGACTCATCTGCCATGCCTTATTGCAAAGAGGGAAAGATTTGTCTCTTATTTTTTTATCACTGACTCATACCCATAACTTCATTCTCACCAGTCATGTGGCTGTAGTTTTATGTAGAATGTGAACTGTACTTATTTAATTTCATCATTGTCAGTGCTGTAATTATCTGACCTGCTCATTTGCTCAGTCTTACCAGTTATGACACATAATTGGTGATTATGAGGTGGGGTATGTTGCAAATGGAATGGAATAATCATTTATCAATTAGCCAACAATTATCTAACTGTGGGCGACTGACTCATTTACATTACAAATTAGTGACACTGGACTTTAAACAAACGAGTGTGATTAAATGCAGTTTATGCTGTTTAAAAAAATAATAATAATACAGACTGAAGAACTGACATTTCACCCCTTGTTAAATAAATAAGGTATGATTTCAGATTTTTATTGACATGGTGTTGGGTACAAACAATATATACAGTAATGACGATGGCACCTGGCAACAAATGACTTTCACAAATGAAGAACATTCTTCAAGAAGACCCCTAATTGGCATATCATTTTTGGCTTATCGGGCTATAATAATAATTCAAACATTTGATGGTTCTAGGTTCAAGAATTTGCTTTTTTTTCTTGTATTTTTCTTACATGATAGTAAATTGAATATCTTCATGTTGGGCTTATAACACAAGGCATTGGATACCGTAATTTCTGGACTATTCAGCGCATCTGAATATAAGCCGCACCCACTGAATTTTTTAAAAATATGTATTTTGTACATAAATAAGCCGCACATGTCTATAAGCCGCAGGTGCCTACCGGTACATTGAAACAAATGAACTTCACACAGGCTTTAACGAAACACGGCTTGGAACAAAAATAAATAGGCTTTTAAACGCCTTCAACTTGAAAGCTGCATCATATGCCTTTCTCCGTGTCTTTGCCATGATGAGGGTGACAAAATGACCGTAATCAGAATCGTGACCATTCATAATGTCCGCTGTTTAAAATGTCCGCTGTTCATAATGTCCGCTGTTCATAATGTCCGCTGCTGAAGACATTCCAAGAACTAATAATGCAATTGAAGGTTGGCATAATGTTTTTAGAGGTTCATTTGGTACACTGAATGAAACACCGAGAAATTTCGTAAAAAAGTTAATTACCGTAATGAATGGGAAGTTTGAGCGCGCTCGATTTACGTCACATTATGTGTCTCAGTTTTTTGGCGACATGAAGCTTGTGAAAGCGGGAAAAATCCATAAATTAGCCGCGTCATTGTATAAACCGAGAGGTTCAAAGTGTGGGAAAAAAGTAGCGGCTTATAGTCCGGAAATTACGGTAACTTCACCTAGGGCTCTTTGATGGGCATTGTTCACTGTTTGGATGTGTTATTGACGAAACAGCTAATTCAGACAATAATCAGCAGATAAATCGATAATTCAAATAATTAGAACATTTGCAGCTCTACGGCATAGATGGACGGTTTCAATAGTATTTGGCAAGTACTTTTCCATGTTATTCATTATGCTGTGATCTCCTAGAAAGTTGTCATTACAAAGGTTCCCTATCTAAACCTTTATTTCCTCCCAGTATCTTTGCAGATTCTGAAAACCTACAGTATAATAAAGCAGCCACCAACAACGGCAGGAATGATTGCCTCTTTTTGACACCTGACACACGGAGTATGCGGTTGTAGGATGATATCTTTTTTTTCTTTCTGGGATCACATGATCGAGTCACTGACCGCCGACAGACGGGAGTCACATCTTTCAATCAGGCAACTGACAGCAGCTCTGTGGGGCTGAGGTTGGAAGAAGGCAAACACTGCATGTGCCTTTTACATGCAGTGACCTACTGTACGCTCAAACAACTGTTCAAACTGCACTTTGTTTGGTAAAATGCAACAAATCACCTTTTAATGGCTAGTTTTAATATCGCAGCACAACTTGCATACGACTTAAAACAAAGTGACAACTTTCTGCTGAAGTACACAACCGACTGTAGACTTCTAAATCGCATCTACTGCGTATGGGGATACGCTTTCTAATAATACTCTCCTTAAAGGATCAGCTAACAGCAGTTGAGTAGTTTGAATCTACAAATGGAGTCGAGCTAATCAATAACGGCAACCAGTAGAAGGTAATGAGGGTGTGTGTAGAATGTGGAGTTTATGTGTTGCCAATCTCTCACTTCATCAACTTCCAATTGCTCTCATTAATAATGTATTGGGAGTGAAAGTTAAAGTACGTGATGAAAAATGTATAACCTAGTGGAAACCTATAGGAAGAACTGACCTTTCAGTTGTTGTGTGAGAGGCACTGCACTTGAAAACCTGCTTTTTGTGGATACTTTTCAGCTCTGCGCACAAAACCACCAGTCTAGTCTGTTTCACGGCTTTTAATTTCCAAAATAAGAGTGTACAGAATACAAATGCTTTGCTTTTAGTTGTTTGGAATCTCTTTACAGATTTCTACATATTCCACATTTTGTAAAAACACCTGCCGTATCTTTGTTATTTTAGACACTGGCAGAACACTAATCAAAACTGCTGCTTTGTAAGCGCGTTTATAATTCCTGGGTTCATAACAAATTCTAATTAGGCCCATAGCCGCCTCTCATTGCAAACAGGAGGGTAATTATTGCAACTGCACAGTATTATGGACACAAACTTTTCTCTTGATTTAAAAAAATAAAAAAATAATAATAATCAGCCTTTGCATGCACCCCAGTGCTTGAGGAGGCGGTAAGGCGATCTGCTACTTAGCAGAGGAAATAGAAAGGAGAGGATGGTGGGCAGCAGCAGATGATATGGACAACTCAGTAATAGGCCTCATTAGATGCCCAAAGCCCAAGAAATGTGGCACTCTGTTTCCCATTAGGCTGAAAGCACAATGATAAAAGAAAACATCATAATGATGAAGGATAATTGTCAGGGAAGCAAGGGGCATATATTTTATATTTTATTATAGGCAATCCATAAAAACTGTTTTGCATAATATTATACATACCATATAGATAATGGGGAATGTGCTCTTGCAGCATATCTGTATATACACAGGCTGCGCCCTGTGTTAAAGATGCTCAGGTAATGGAATATGAATGCAAAGATGAGATCAGTGCCACTTTCATTTTGCATAATCCTGAAATGTAGCCATGCAGGTTCTAGACCAATTCTACTTTTTGTATGTAAAAAAATATTAAATGTTTACAAGACCAAATGCAACTCTAAAGTGGGGGCATTTTAAAGCAAAAATGTATTTGTAGTTTTTGTCCTGGTAATGACCCATATTAAGCCAAAGGGGAAATATTGATTAGTAGAAAGAAATATCTATAATATCCAAATTTCAAATGTTGTCTAAATAGCATCTCAACATTAGTTAATGATTAACTAAAAAACTATTAGGGACCAAGTATTAAAATCTAACATAATATCAAAATATTTCTTAAAAACACAAACATTATGAGCTCTTTAAAATAGGAGCACAGGAGGATGTTTTTCTTGCTTTTCCTTTTAATTATAGGAGCTGGATACAGTAACTACTGGTTGTTGTCGTTTTTTTTAACCATATTTGATCCACCCAGTGCCTGAATCTGGTATCAGAGAGGTAAGCTTCAATGGTGAGTAACAATATCACATATTAGTTGGATGTAAATGAATTAACTTGGATTAACTGCTTTCAATATACATTATAATCTTACCAATTTTTTGCATTTGTACATACCATCCGCCAGTGTCAATATAAATCCTACACGCAGTATATGCATCGTACAGACGTGTATTCATGCACATAATCATCCGGTCCATGTATATCCATTCTGTATTTCTTTATGTGTTTGGTTTACAACTAATTCAACACTTTACTTGTATATCGTTTTAGTTTATTGTTAGTCATTGGTGCTTTTTATATATATTTATATAATATTAATATACACATCTATTTATAGTCCTGTCTATTTGTTGTCCTTGTTTTGAGCTGTTATGTCTATTTCTCTGTAGGAACATTGAGGGCAAAGAAAAAAAGTTATTCCTTGTGTGTGTACACATACAAGGCCAATAAAGGTGATTCTGATTCACTGATGTAGGTTTTAGGAGTGTAACAAGTTTCACAGGAGGTTTAGTCGTGGTGTGGTAGTTGCCTGGGGATGTTTTTCTTTCGTTGACGTGTGTGTACATTATATGGTTTGGACAACAACCTTTATTCACATAGGGCAGAATGCTGATCCCCACGAGGTCATTTACAGTAAGATCAGGGGGGGTAAGATATCCAGGAAATTAACATAATTCAATACATTGTCCTTCAAGTTGCCAAACAAGTGTATGTGTGTTTAAATTCTCTTGCAGAATTATCAACCAAATGATCAAGATGAAGGTAAGTCCCCACCTTATCTGCAGTCTGCATCTATTTCTCCCACCAACAATGACCGCAGCGCCATCTTGTGAAAGAATAAAGTAAGTTCATTTCAATGCTTTGCAAAGGCTGACACAATGAGCTTTGCTTGCCCGGAGCGCTGAACAGGAAGTCTATTCAGAAGTACGTTTAGTATTATGTCAGTACTGGTTGTGCAGATCTTGTATATTCAGAGACAGGGTAGTGATAGTACAAGGCTCTGAGGCGTGAGGAAACGGAGGAAAAGATGGAGATCGCTGCAGCATCAGTAGATGGCAGTAGCATTACACCATGGCAAAGGTACTGAAGTACTTGATAACCTTTGCTTGAGATCATAATATCTTTTGTGGGGAAATAACAAGTAGCCTTAAGCTGTGGTAAACAAAATACAAAACTGCAATTATCATTTATCAGATACTGTGAGTATAGGAAACAAGATCCTATTATAAGATACTTGAGTGTATTTATATGCATTTACCTTCCACGTTTACATAACGCCACATGTGAATCAATGACTGTATCACTGTTGCGGCTGCTATTTATTAAACAGTGCACAAGATGTGATCCTCAGTTCATTCCCGCTGATAATAAAACGTGTCGGCCCTCTCTTAAGTCACACTCATAATTAGAAAGGGAGATAAGTTATAACAACTGTGAGACCCCATAATTCAGTCACAGATTTAGAAAGTGTAGACTAATTGCATTTCACTTCTTATCTCATAAATTGGATCCATTCCAGAGCTGGGATGGAAATCCTCGTCTTCAGTGATGGAAAGCGATGGATTCTCAGAGGCATGAAAAAGCTAAAGAAGTTGGGAGGGTTTTGGGGGGGGTGGGGGGGGGACATGACAGATGCTGCCCTGTGCTGGCTGCTTGCACTGGCGTTAATGGTGTGAGCTGCATTTTAACCTTGCTTTAGGGGCCGAGGGCCGCTGCAGACACTTGGCATGTGAGAGGTTATTAGACACATTTACATGGCTGTGCATCCGAGAGGAGAAGCTGCAGCACGAGGTCAGGTCAAACCCCCCTTCTGTGCTGTAATGTCATGTTGGACCAAGCTTCGCATGAGTTGCAAAGATCACAGCTGAATCAACATGTTGTTTTTGCTCTAAATTATACACAAGGCAGCAGCGGGATCACTGTTACTTTATGCAGCGTACAGCATATTCCTCTCAGTGGTGTGTGTTTAGCTGGAAACTCTTTGCCCTCTGTGATTATACGCAGTTCAAACAACACACAACATCTCAAAAATAAAACATGAGGGTTGCTCAGTATGGGGTAGCTGTATACCATTTCTACCTTTTTTTTTTTTTTTTTTTTTTTTTTCACTGGCGTCGAGTGATCTGCCAGTCTCATGTTAGCACAGGATGTTTGTGCAGAGCTTTGGTCTCTGCATCGTGCGTGCTCCCCGCTGGCCTGCTGGCCAGATGGGTCAGTGGCTGTGTACTCGGGGTTTGACGGACCCCTTCTGTTCCCTGTGAGGGTCCACTCATGGGACTGAGACCCCAGAGACCAGAATTATAGAAGCTGGATCACAAGGTAGATGGATTGCAAGCTGAGCAGAGACATCCACTCACACACGCATGCATTTAGTGCACACGCACACACGGGTACATTGAGGAGCATAGAGTAGTGAGAAGACTGACTTCTTCTCCTGGAGAAGACTGATGTGTCAGAGGTAGGCCAGTAATGTTTTACCCATTAACAGAGAAATGAACACACACAAAACAATGTGTTTTTATTTAATGTGTTAGAAGCAGATCTTTTATCATTTCAGACAAGCTGTTCAGGAGAGTTGCATTACTGAAGTGAGATTTGTCTTGCCATGTCATGTGTGAATTTAGTCAAGTCATCTTCGACTGTTATTGCAGTCCATTAACTCCATTGTGAAGATACATAATTGATGCAGCCTTTGGCTAGAGTTTAATCAAATGGAGAGGGCTCCACACTCCACCGCCAACTGAAAAATGAGACGCGCAATCTCCAGCAATGTAGTTTGTGTGGTAAGACTATAATTCACACTTTGAATTGATTTATAATCATTTGACTGTACACTTGCACAACGCCCAAAGAAAAACTCTGAGATTTTAAGATTTTTAAAGGTGGATTCATGTGGATGATTTATGAGCCTGAATTTGGATCTGTTTTTAAGAAGAAAGACTAAATAAAAGCCTAACACCAGACAGCTGTTTCTACTAATCTACTCTCCAAACAAGTGAACAAGTGAACAAGTGTGGTATGTGATTTATTCTCTGTACCTTCTTGAGCTTTCAAATTCATTTCGTCTTTGTTTGATGTGGATTTCTATCACTCTTCCTCAACTATTCATTTCCATTTCAGTATTTAGTTTTTTCCTCTTTAGGCGTTTACTTTTCTTTGAAATAACAGTGAACTGTTTGGGATGTGGAAATGCATTGTTTATGCCATGCTTCTTGAAATTAAGGGCTTAGCTTTCTGGTTAAATTCCACAGGCAGCCGGCACTTATCTCTGTCAACTCTTGTTTAAAACACAGATGATCTGTCTTGCTTCAAATGTTGTTGGCTCTTGTTTGCGCCGTGAACCTGAACTGTTATCCAATGCTAAAAATGTACTACTTTATTTGATGCAGTCTTCTGAAAGGGAGTTGCACCTTTCATGCAGCCAAAGCATAACAAATATGCAACATATTCACAAGATGTATGCCGGCGCTGGGTGCTGCTTTTCTCCATGAATGCGTTTTCTTCTGACAGGGGAAATTGGGGGAAAGCAGCAGATTAGTGCACCTACTCAGCTGCGAATTCTGAAGAGCATTCGTCTCAGTCAGCCGTCTTAATAACACAGCAGTCAATTAAAATCCATGAAGATATGTAATTCTCAAATAATCATTAACTGCGGGACGGATGGAATTAGAAGTTTGGATGTCGGAGAGATGGGGAGGGGAAGACAGAGAGGGAGAGGACAAGAGAAGTATAACAGTTATTACAGTAGAAGCAACACCGTACTAAATCCCTAAACCAACGATGAGTGAAGATAAAGGAGGTGACTGAGCTAATTGTGTACTGTCAGAATCCATATCTCTAACGACAGTCAAATGAGCAAATTTCAAATGTATTCTCTCCACCCACTCAACTCCCCCCAGGAGTAAAAGTGGTGAGAGAGAGAATAAATACCAGGAGACACTAATGTGATGAGAATGATGCCTGGTCTCTTCCGCTGATTAAAAATGCAATAACGCTGTGACAAACACACACACACACACACACACACACTCACGCGCACACACTCGCTGTGCAGCCTAAGCAAATCAAGGATTAGGTCTGTGGACCAACAGATAAGAAATGGCACACAGTGACCCACACTAATTTATTACTTAGAAAAGGCACAGCATCTCTGCTCAGCATCTCGGCTCAGAGCCTATTCAGAAAATGTGCTCTTGTGGTGTCCCTTTAGATGCTAATTAGTGCCTACGAGGAGATGTGGATGTTATGATTCATGTCGGACCAATGGCCATCTTACTGTACCACTAATTATACAAATCTTAGTGTCACTATGTGCTGGTTACAGTAACTGGCCTGATTTCTTCAGAGCAGAGAGAGGAGCAAAGAAATATGCTGGTAAACAAAAGAGCTCATAAGGAGGTTTTGAGAACAAGATGCAGCGGGGGGGAAATAAGTGAAGTGAAGACTCTTTATCCACCCCACGTTATATCAGGCCTCCGTTGGTCACTGACGGGAAGCAGATAAGGTTTCACTCTGGCTGGAGTTGGATAATTGGACATTTATGGAGAGATAGGAGAGCCCAGGGCCCAGGAGCCATGAAACAGAGCTAATCTACACTCCGCATCAGTAAATTGTCTGTGAAAGAGCGCATCAGGAGTTCTGACAAGATAAGGAAGGCTTTCTTCAAAGGCGGAGCTGGACCAAAGTGACATGAAAACTCAATATAGAAGAAAGCCTGAGCGTTTGGCGCTGGGACTTCTACGTGTCACATGTGGCGCACGCTGAAATGTGCTTTTTGTACAGCAGCGTTGTCACCTTGTCATCCAAATTGGGTCAGGCAGACTTGTAATTCTTACACAGTGAGGACACTTTTGACAACTTTATAACTGCACAGCTCTAAAGAGTTAGGACTTTTGGCAAGCCTGTGTATATATTTTTTTTAAAAAGTTTATAAAATCCATTGTTCAACTTCGGTCACTCATAAAAACCTGAGATTGACGGTCCTTAGAGTTTGAAACATTTAATCCTCCTGGTGGAGTGTGCCTTGCGCTCAGTCCGCCATGATTAGTTTCCTCCCTTTGATGTTTCCCAGGAAACTGCTGCCTACGGAGCAGGTGCATACTGAGCAGGTGGGCTCTTACGTAGGAGCCTTGAGAGTTTGGAGCTGGAATAAACCATGCCTCACACTATTTTAAGTAAGTAAAACAACATTACCTGATTAATGTCATGTTTAAATATGTTCTGCATATCGATGCTTGAGTCTCTCAAAGTTTCTTCTTTATATCAAGATCCCAAATACTATTACTTGACTTGTTTACTGTTGCTTTTCTTTTTTGCTGAGCTGCAAATCTAAACTCTGTTCAGCCCTTATGATTTCTTGCACACAGACACTGACACAGGCAATTCATTTGGTGGGGGGGGGAGAGAGGCTAGTCTTAATTGGGCATAAGTGGGATTTTTCTTGGCTGTGTGCAACAGAAAATGACAGACTGTGCGTATGAGAAGTAAAGACCATCTGGTCCCACAGGAGCTGAGAGAGATGCCAGACAAATGGAAAGAGAAACAACAGAAAACCTGAGTGGGTAAGGCTCTTATTCCCTCTCTTCCCCACTATCTCTCACTTTCTCACACATACAGAATAGAGGAATCAGCATCTCTTGGTAATATATCATTTACCCATGTAACAGCCTAGAGCAGGATGCTTACCGGGTGAAGAAACAGAAGTCTCTCATGCGTGGCCTATTCACGTTTTATATAATAATCAATACTGAAAATAGCAACATTATGCTTGCGGGCAGGCACAGGAATAAAGAGCGGTTAGCTCGTAAAAGGCTCGCCCATCAGTAGGACAAATTGATCTGACATGTTATATTATTCATGTGGGGGATTGGTGTTGAGACTTGGAAGGAGCAACAGCGAGAGGGAAACAACGGACGTGACGGAAAAGATCAAAAGGTGAGTAAAGCAGTCAGCTAGTGGGCATCCTCGCTCGGTCTCATCTCCTTTGCATGACAGCGCTGTTCAGTGAGCTCGCTAATGTGCCCCGTCATGGGGTGAGACGGTAAGCGAGCACATGACATTTCCATCAGTTTACAGAAACCCATAAACAGCAAAGTGATTAATAATACTTGTACAAACAGCAGTTTAAACACGGCGTACTCTCTCTCTTGTGCTATGAAACACAAACATGCCCACTCATACGCACAAGGACAAGCACAGAAATAACTAAGATATGCTGTCTGGTTTAATTGTATAAAAGATAACAAAATTATTTTATTACATGTTCATAATTTGACAGACATCACAACATACTTGCATGATTGCTCTGATATTAATGTTTCCCACACCATAGTTAGGCATAATATACCCAGTACGAAACTATATATAAAACAAACATGCTTGCAGATACAGGAGAGGTCAATTCAACAACAGATTAAAGCCATATTCTGTCATTTAATGAAGTTCAGTTCTGGTAAATAAAACAAACGGCAGAAGGATGCTGAAGCTTATTATCATTTTCAGGATTTATTTCTCTTTTTTTTTTTTGGTTTACATCAAATAGAACAAACATACATTGGCACATGCAAAGTGAACACTTTGTGGTGCTTTTCATTACCATCCAAATCCAATTGAACAAAGACTGGATATTTATTTTTGTACTCCAAACATGAAAATACTCTCAAATATTTACAAAAAAAATATACTTACAATGCCCATCACTCTAACATAATAATCATCTGGGACTGATTGGAGTTGAATTCAGTAAAACAAAGTACTGTATGTGGCAGAGCTTGCTGTTCAAGGTAATTAAATCAACTGCAAGAAAAAGAGGCACAGAAGAAAATCACTTAAACGATACAAAACAGAAATCAGATAATGGGAACCCCAAGAGAATATGGCTTTAATGACATTTCAAAAGAAAATATCTTGAAAGCAGATCCACTGTCCTTTTTTTTTTTTTTTTTTTTGTGGTTTGTCCTCATTCACAGTGACCCCTTTTAGCAGGCAAGTTGTTCTCTGTCAGAGAGAAGAGGGCCACAACACAAGTTTAAAACCTACAGTTTAGTGAGGCGGACCCAGCCACACTGACCTACAGCTGTGCTAGTCTCTGTCAGGACTCATGTATCATGTCTGGATGAAGGTTGGATGCTATCCACAGTCCTGGAGTGCATAGGTACTGCAGGTGGTGCTGGGATGCCTGAGCTCGCTCTCCTGTCTCTGTCTGTCTTTCTTTGTTCCTCTAGACCTCCCTTCCCTTTTCAAATCACAGATAAAAGGACAAACGGCATTCATTTTCAAGCAGATCAGATCCTGAGGTTGTTGTAACTCACATACGTTTTCTTGGTTGCTTGACCTGAGAACAGAGTAAAAAAAAAAATTAAGAGAAAAGATTAAAATTCACTTGCGTTGTTGAAACAAAAAAAAAAGCATTTTGCAGAAGTAACGAAACATCGACTGCTTTTGTAAACTGCTTCCTTCGGTGCTGCGCATTCTTATCACCAGCTGTGTGCAATCAGTTGAAATATTTTCTAGCCCAGTGTATCATTTCAACTCACAATGCCCCCGTGTACAGCCTTAGTTTCTATTTTCAGATGTTAACTAGTGATAAAAAACACAAACACCACACAAGTGAGCACCGAACAAATGCTAGGGCATGCAATGTGATCCCAGCCTGGATTGCCATGGAAACATATCAGAACGTGGCTGAGTGCCTAGGTGCTGTGTGTGTGTGTGTGTTTGTGTGTGCGTCCTCCTGTGTATCTATCGTTATGAGAACCAATTTGAGCTTCAAACCTTCAGAGTGAAGGCGTTTCTGGCTTGTCGTGACTTCTGTACTAGGCTGTTTTAGGGAAGGAGTTAAGGTTAGTCTTCAATGTCGTGGAGATTAGTGTGTGTGTGTGTGTGTGTGTGTGTGTGTGTGTGTGTGTGTGTGTGTGTGTGTGTGTGTGTGTGTGTGTGTGTGTGTGTGTGTGTGTGTGTGTGTGTGTGTGTGTGTGTGTGTGTGTGTGTGCTAAA
>CALSBV010012228.1:755187-765561 GCA_943590825.1 Bovichtus diacanthus | reverse complement strand
CTGTGTGTGTGTGTGTGTGTGTGTGTGTGTGTGTGTGTGTGTGTGTGTGTGTGTGTGTGTGTGTGTGTGTGTGTGTGTGTGTGTGTGTGTCGTCCTTTCTGTACAGCGCAGAAGATCCACGCACATTTTCTTAATCACAGACATTGCTATAAATTCTTATTCTACTGCTTTAATGTTGCTATGGCGACCAGCTCCCATGGGCTATGCAATTAAAGTCGCACCGTTTCTTTACAGCTGCATTTTGTAGTCTTAGCCAGCAAGTATGATGAATAAAACATTAGTAAATGTACAACAGATTCTTGCCGTTAACCATAAACGGTCTAACATAGTTTTTCACTATACACTGTGTGTGTGTGTGCGTGCACGTGCTTATCTGGGATTTAGACATCTTCCTACGCTATCTGATTAGCTGATTATTCCTCTCATCCCCTAACTTTTCTTATATTTTGTTTGTTTTTGTTGGATTAAGTTTTCTTCCCACAGTGCTCATTCTTCATTAAATGAAATTGATCTGAAAAACATTAAGTTATCCACAAATGCCTGCTTTCGTTGATCTATATTGGAAAAAACAGTCCATCAACACAGTAAAGCATTTGAACATCTCTGATTTGCAAGGTCTTTTACAGACGTAATCAGGAAGATATTACACCGTATCAGTACCAATGTAAATCTGCAGAGCTGCTAATGATCTTAATCCCATAAATCACTCTGAGTCATTTTATACAGGGCTGATGGGTCCTAAAAGGGAGGTATTTGGCGCTCTGATGGTTACAGGAATTGATGGACAGTCTCCAGGGATGGTCGAGGCACAGTTCAGGTTTCGGGGCAGTCATGCACATAAATTTGCGATTAATAAATGTCACTTCTTTTGCAGCTAAAAAAGAAGGGCAAAGATGAGGAGAGAGTGTGCTGGGAGGGGAGACGAGGCGAGAAGACATTCATGTAGGAGAGACAGAAGGTGAGAGACACACAGAGCAGATGACACGGTGCACTTTAGGGAGGGCCTTGCATAGACCGCATACCCTGCTTGGGGACTTTTGATGTGCTGCTGTGACAGATGTTGAGCTTTCACCCTCAATGCAGAGTGAATTTGCTCATTGAGCCACATGTGTGACTGGCAAGGATGTATTCCCGATCCCCTGATACACTTGCATCAGCTCCCTGATTTGTATGTGCGTAACTCACACATTCAGTCACACACAGAAACACACATTTGAAAAACGCACGCACAGATGCACACTTATAGTTGTACACGTACACAAGCTTATTCGGCTCCTGACAGATGAGTGTGACAACTGTTGGGTGTTTGGAGAAATTCACAGGAAAATCTGTCATCTCATAGGCGTAATTCAAATAGAGGGTTGTGGGGCTTGTGCACCTGTGGGTGCCATGATCGCTCTGTGATTAGAAGCGTTGCAGGAGAGGAGGCCTTTGGTGACTGCGATGTGCGATTTGCATGAGCTGTCAATCATCTTTGTCTTCATCCTGTCAACTAGAAAAGAGCAAATCTAAATTCTAAATTCCAGCTTTTGCAGGCTTTTTTTCTCTAAAACCCTTTTGAGTGTTGGTGTTTCTCACCACAAACAAACACTATATTACCTAACTATGGAAGTATGTAGGCATTCCCACTCGCATACTAATACCCTGTATTATCTTTGCTAACAGGATCATGCTTACTGTTTTGGATGAAGGGTGGTATGAGTAACACACAGCCACAGAGACAGATTATCTCCTTCCATTCCCGGCGACAAAGCCGTGCTTCTTAAAATCTCTTCACAGAGCGAGTCCCCCCTATCTTCTTTCATGCTCACTGTCCCGCACTTGAGCTAAAGGTCTAGCCATTTATCAGAGAACCCGAGATAACTAGGTCCATTCTATAAGATATTATACGTACTTTTTACCCAAGTAACCACCAAATTAAATATGAGAGAGTAGAAAGACATCTTATTCTCCCTTCTTGGTAATATAGGATTTAAAACCAATAGACACCTCCATAGCACAGATATATGCTTTCAGCTCTTGGCTCTCTGGTCTGTAAAACACCCTGATCTCTATATAAGCTTTATTTTGTCATTCTTAATCTTGGAACCCATCAGCTACCGGCCTGACGACGATGAGCCTCTGGGGGCAAAAGACACTTTTTCAGGTGTAGTAGCCAGAGGATATTCGGGCCAAGACTGCCTTTACTGTGCACTGCTCATTGTTTACAGTCCTGCTAGCAACTTGAGACACGAGAATGGAGTTGGAATTGTGAGATGCCTTTCACAACCAGATTGTAAACTAAATGGACAGACTGCGCCCACTGGAACCCAGACATGGTTGACATGAGATCCACGTGTGTGATGCTGGCTTGAATAGATTTTGATCACGGCCATTTTGACAAATGTTGGTGCATAATTTGGTTCGAGCGTCACAGAACGGAAAGTGATACATTTAGGCTGTACGTGATCAAACATAGGAAGCATTCATGTTGTGTTTTACACATTATTAACTCAGGGCTTACACTTTCCCTTCACTATGCTGGAATTCCGGCGCAGGGGCGTTTTAGATTTGAAAATAGATAATTATACGTCTATGGAAAAATATAATAACTGTTGCGTAGCAAGAATATGTCTGTATGTATACAGCCATAGGGAACCCTATATTTTGTATGAATAATTGTAGAAATGAGCATTGCTATGTATAAAAGAAAGGCGTATTGGATATTGTTTTAGTTTTTTGAAGTTGTGCTTTGACTTGGATACAATTAGCAGATAACAGTTTACAGAGCAAAGGTTTGAGCAGATAATGCATTTTTCCGCCATTTGGACTTTTTAGTTAACGTCATTGTTTCGCACATGTGTTTCTGTATAATTTGTTATTCTGTGTTATTTGTATCGTATGTTTTAAAACATATTAATTTTCAATTCATTCATTTCTTCATTTTGTGAATCCTCCCTTTTCAACACATTCCAGGCACATACATTTGCCTTGCTTTAAGCCCTGCTAACTATTGCTGCTCTTTAAAGCAGTACTATATATTCTGATTACACATGAAGTGTGCTCTGAATTCAAATGTGCTTGTTTCTTGATGCATATGTGTGTGGCTCTGATGCTTTGTGATTCTTTCACTGGGGCTACTTACTCATGGGGTCAGCAGCGGGGTTCTCACACAGCTCAGTCTTAGCCTCTCCATTGGGCCTCTCGTTGGGTTTCTGGGACAGACGTGACGACATTGTGGCAGCTGTGACCACAGCCTTGAAGCTACGCTTCCTCTTCTGTACGTTCATCTCAGGGTGGAAGATAATAATGTACACCTTGGGCATGTAGAGCATGCCCAGTGCTACTGAGGCACTAAGGTTCATAGAGATGGTCAGGGTCGTTGTTTGAATGTACAGCTGCAAGAAAGCACAGACAGGTAAAAGGTGATTTTAGTACAGACTGGAATAGCAACAAACATAATATGAATGGACAATTCCTTTCTATGAAATTTGGCATTTCTATGAAGTAATTCTAAAACCTTATCAAGAAAAATGAGATACAAAACAGTTATGATTGCTTAACATCTGTGGCCAATTACAGACAGTCACACTGTTGAGCACAGCGATGAGGCAAAACCTAATAATAACCAACGCCTGATAACAGAATATGAGCATCCAGCGAAAAAAGTTCGTTGTCCTTTTTTCAACACTGGAGTATAGAGAAACTCTTCTAAAACAGGCCTACATTTTTTGAGGTTATGTTTGTTTGATTAATATAATACAAAACCTTCTGATAATAACTGGTAATTATTTTTAATGGCAAATCTTTTTCTTTTTCTTTTATTTTTTTATAATCAAACATTATTAGCAGATACACTCAGTAGGTGGTGTGGAATGTGGATATTGGCTCTGTGTGGCTGTGGGGAAAGGAGTAGTCATGCGTACAGTAACATAATCTAGCAGCATTTATTAAAGCCTGACCTACAGCTACTCACTCAAGTCGAAGACGGTTCAAGCGTATTAAGGACAATAGCAGAAGCATCACCCTGACTATAGCAAAATGTCCTCACGTGGCCTCCTTTCTACCAGTCCGTCCGCCAGGACCCTTGCTAAGATTGATAGACTACACTGTCTGTGACATGTTGCAGTCTTCTTTCCTTTCCCTTCATATCAGATCATTTATCTCACCACTAAAGCATTCATCAGCCCAATGTACAGCCGCTGAACCACTTCTTCCTCCACTTACAATTCCTGTCGCCAGGCGCAATACAATGTAACTTACTCCTGGAGTAGAGCATGGACTAAGAACACAGCATCTGCAGTTTACAGCAGGTCTACATTAGTTTTTTTTTCTGCAGCTCTGCATGCAGTGGAGTGCAGCCTGTAAAAGTCTCTCACTGTGTTAAGTGGTTACATCATTCACAAGATTTCCATTCATGCTAGCCCTACACAGGTATGTTCCCTGAAATGCTTTCTCCATGACATTCCCTTCAGAGGTTACGTAACACCTTTCACAGCGATACGTGGTAATTACGAGCTTACATAACCCAGATCCCAGATTTAAGTGAGCATACATTTTATATTGTGACTTCATCAAAAGGTGGTGATTTCACTAAGAGGTAGGGAAGGCAGTAATTCAGCACGCAAGAGTCTCTTTTTACATTGAAGGGTCTTGGAGGAGAAAGAATCGCATCAAGAGGGGAAATTATTGTTTCAAGAGCAGATCACCAAAGCCCTCTCACTAATCTACTGCACTTGAAACCATTAGATGTCACTTATACGCTGCCAGCCACTGGTGAGCTGAATGGGGAGAGGATACAATTGTAAACACTTTAGCCACCACAGTGTATCTGCAGAGCAGCGAAATTCTCACTGATTCAGTGAGGCAGAAATGTCACCATTTGCATACAGTTTTTCTTGGTAAATAGCACGACTAAGGGTCGTTCATTTCATACAAGACACTCATTTACATGCCAGTCTTGCCTTTGTCTTCCAATCTCCATCCAACAACCTGATATCATCAACATGCCAATACACTCAACTGCTGCTTTCTCTCTCCGTCGCCTCCTTCTGTGGAGCAGCATCAGAGGCAGTGATCTGGCTGGCGCACCATGCATTAATAACTGTATGAATATCACAATGCCCTCGGTGCACTCTGTTCTGTGCCACTCCAAGCTGTGGGAGAGCGGAAATGTTGCACTTTCTCTCGTGTCTGAGCTGTGAATTTGCAGCGTTTGTGATTAGCTATTCGGGCGACCGTTCAAAGCATTGCATTGAGTACATGTGGGGTCAAATATAATCACCAGAGAATCTCCATCCTGTGCTGTGTTTCCATGTTTGGTAGTTGGTAACCTGTCTGGTATCCATAGCAACACCACAGAGTTTGGTGTGAGCAACTAAACACGGCTGGAATAAGCTTTTAATGAGATTCTGATACCTTAGACGCTGGCAATGCTGACCCTATCAGAACTGATTTATTGACCATGCAGGGGAGTTGATTCTGGAGCAGGCGCACAATGAGTATTAGGTGCTTACTCATACTCATCACACACAGGCAAACACACACACACACACACACACACACACACAGAAAAGCGTGTAGATACGTATGTGGGCTTTCACTCCTTGTAACACAGCTACACATGCGCACATACGCAAACACACCGAACCAAATCCTTTTTCTTACTGCCTCTAATCACCGAGACAGGGTTTTTCTCATTGTGCCTCTCGATGAGCTTGACCCAAATTCGTAGCCCCTCTCACCCACCACTCAAATGTTTAGCTTGTCACAGAACATTCATAATTAATTCCTGTTGCTTTAACATAAATAAATACATGAAGTAATTTTCACAACTGCTTGGCAACTCTCTATTTATAGCCGCAGTAATGATTTATTCACGTCCTCATCAAGAATCAAATCAAACGGCTGCTTTTGAATTTTACATCGAACTGACAAGCCAAATGCCAACATCCAGCCACAACAAGCGACATGTCTTCCATTTAGACAAAAAGCTGTTGAGGGTAATCCTCATAATTATACCCACCAGGGATATACTTACTGCAAAGGCAATTTAGTTGGGTATGGTTGAGTACTATAAATGCACACAGCGATAAGGACTTGATTCAGTAAGTGACAATTAGGATGCTCTCTGCCCTGTTAGAGAAATGCCTTCAATAATGGTTTGGGCGGATTTGCAGTCTCCTATCAACTACCTGAATGTCTCTTGTTGTTTTGGCTGCCCTACTTTCTAGCCGGGCTCATATCATGAATAACTCTGTCTGGCATTGTGCCACAAAGCCCGTTTCTATATTGGAGACACCGCTTTCTGTGTGGACGGTCTTCCCCTCATTTCGACTCGAGCTTGAAGCGCAGAAATGGGGAACTCCTGCACAAAGAGAAAGAGGTTGTGACACATAGAAGCCACATAGAAGCCAAGAGCAGATCAATAATAGTCAGACCCAATCTGAGGATCTTGCTATTGATGTTTCCTCGACATGATTTGTTGTCATACATTGTTTACACCGGTCTTTGTGTTGATATGTTTGTTTCTCTAATAAGTGCCTGTATTCATCAAGCGTCTTCAAGTTGAAAATCAGAACTGACTGAACAAAAGTTCTACTCGAGGCGCATTTTTGGTCCAACCTTTAGCACTAGGGGTGAAAGAGCATTAACTTAAACAAACCGGGCAATGTTTAGGAGCGGAGAGATGTTTTGCTTACGCTTGATGACAAAATGGGGGAAATGTTCCTTTACAACAGTGAGGATTCAACAATTTAAGTGGTAATAAATCCAACTTTGATCGCTCAAGTCAAACTTTACAAACTGTATCTTCACGAGGCGAAGTAAAATCTAATATATGGTCTTATATGTTATTTATTATTAATTAATTTAAAATGATAGAATTAAAGCCAATAGCAGAGCTACAATAATTGAGGGATGTGTTCGCATTGTTACGGCTTATTTCCCAAGACTGGGTACATTACAGAAATAGATTTTCTCCCACCTGTAAAAGACATAAAGTAGAAGATTTCATGTTCTCAGTGGAGAGGCGTGCCACAGCCCACTGAGAATTTCTGACATCCTCGCTGTGTGTGCACTGAACAATAGATGCAGTTTGTGTGTGGCATGTTTTGTAAAACAATGTGGTTGGATAGAGCTGATATAATAATTTCACACAGCTGAGTCAAATTACCTGCAATTTTAAATTGCATAGTTTTTCTACTGATGCCAGGCGAGTGGCTTGCCAGTGTTTACTTAAAGTCCGCTGTATAAATGGCATATTGGTAAATATCATTATAAGATTTATGCTATTTATTACATCCGCCAAGGAGGTTCGTTTTCGATTTGGTTTGTTTGTTTGTCAGCAGGATTATAGAAGAAATACTGGCCCGACTTTTATGAAATGTGGTGGAAGGATGTAGCATGGGCAAACCCATTACGTTTTGGAACGGATCCAGATTCATTAATTTCTACTTTGTGGCTCTGAATGTTGTAAAACAGAAACGTCCCCTAACTACCCACTTAATAAATAAATCCTCTTCATCTTCGTCATCGTCATCATTCTTTTCAAAGTAAAACCTACGATTTTTCTTCTTTCCATTACACTTCAACAGTTTAAGCTTTTTGCCTGCAGTCTGCCTCTGGTGCTATCCGCTCAGATTGAAACAAAATAAAACAACCGAGGCAGGAGAATTTCACATATCACTTTCAAAAGAAGAAGAAGCTGCAGTTGATTAATCCCATTAGGGGAAATGAAGTGTTTTCACTCTGTTGTTATATACTGTATATTCACACACTCACGGGACCAAATACACACGTGAACAAACAACACCTATACACATGCATTATGTATGGAGAGATGTCAGAGCGAAGTGGGTGCCTCACAGGCTTTGACCCTCTGGTTCCCAAGACAATTCTTGAGCTACTGCTGCCCCTTAAAGACTCCACAGCTCCGCAATAAGTGTCAAGTCCAACCCTCTTAAAGTGCAGTTGAGACAGGAGGATTAGAAGTTGCAATTTAAATTTTACCTTCTGAAAGCTGGAATAAAAGCGTTTTTGCCAAGTAGGCTATAGTTAGACATTACTAATGATATTTGGCAGCACGGTCGTCTCTTCAAGAAGGCTTGTGGGTACAAGGGACATCTTACAAGAGCCTAAGTGGTTTCCTACAGGTATTGAGGTATGTTAGTTTTCATGACATGAAGTTCTCCTTCAAGTGGCTAAATCTTCTGTTTTTTTTTTACTGGAAAGATTCCGTCTAGATAGTTTCCGCCTCAGGGAAAACGTTTCATTATATCATCATCCTACTCTTCTGAACTGTAAAAAACGTTCTGTGCTGTGGTCAAAGACGTCACCGAATAAGAGACGTCTTGTGTTCAGTTACAGCCTCCCTTTAATCTATTCGCTAGTTCCTTAACTTAAAATGAGGTGTCGTTTAAAAAAACAGTTTTTGTGACTTTGTTACTATTGATTATTTTTCACATTTCTATGTCGTCCGATTGTTCAAAGCTATTTTTAAACAGTGACTCGCAGGCTTGGAGTTTGTTTCAAAAGTCAGTTGAGGCCTGAGGACAGCTGAATTTGGATGCTGGTGACTCTCAGTCATTACCTTGAGAGTGTTGAGTAGTTGACTGAGCACATGCAGGTGCACAGGAGGCGGGGGGGCGGGCTTGCTCTGTGATCTTTTGTTGCTGTTTTCGCATGGCTTCCCTCAACATGAGTTTGAATGGGCAAAGCAGAGGGGAGGGGGAGGGAGTCACAGGTGTGGAAAATATGGGCATCTAAATGGTGTTGAGTTAAAGAAATTCAACTCGGTGCACAGTCACACCGTCTGCTACCATACAATACAACATAAAGTCAAACAGCCATTTGATTTTTTTTTTTTTGGATTATCACTGGCAGCTTGCATCATATCGTCCCAGTGTTTTGATTTCTGACAACATGGGGTGAGAGAGATTATTCAAATCTGCGAGAGTGTCTAGCCACATCTGCAATCAAAAACAAAATGGTACTTACAAAGGGAAGATATATTCAAATGCATCACATTGGATCCAATTCAGCCTCTAACAGTTCATTCACATGCACACACAGACGCGCACAGCATCAATCGCACCGATATTTTTAGTGAAGTATTCATGAAGGGATCTGTGAGATGTAGTGAGGAATGTGTGCTCATACAGAAACACGTCAGTATAAGTAGTCTAGTAGTCAGGCTTTCAAATAACACACCGGAAGGTTGTGAGTTCAATACCAGGCTGTCACCATTGTGCTCCTGAGCAAGGCACTTAACCCCGAGTTGCTCCAGGGGACTGTCCCTGTAGTTAGTTCACTGTAAGTCGCTCTGGATAAGTGTGTCTGCTAAATGACCTGTAATGTAAAAAAAGTAAGCTGTAAAAATGGATAATAAGTGAGATGGCTTCACTTCACCTTAAGTACACTGCAGCTTCTGAAAAGGATGTTATCAAGACATGCAAAGGCACTTCTCACTTGCAGTGGCTAGGGAGTAGGCAGTAATGCACCCACGAAGGCCATCACACCAGGATGCTGTGGTGTGAACTGGAGGTGAGTGTAAGGCAGACGCTGGTGTGAAGAAAGAGTTAACTGCATAAAGGGGAAAGATAAACACATTACTGCCTCGCTAGTCGCTGCGAGTAACATAATGAACTCCTAATCGCTGCTGAGGGTGTAACTCATCTATGAAATCAGCAGCAAATTGAGATGAGGAAAATCAGTTTCTGATCCATCTCATGCGGTAGCTTAGCAGGAAGGATATTGAACGCCGTGCCTCTCAAAAGGTTAGGAGTAACACTTTCCTGTCAGCATCGATATTCTGTCAGTGGAAAACTTCCCCTCCTCTTCGTCTCGTACACACGGCTTTCCAAGCAACACGCGCAGCTCATGAGTCCAGCCGATGCACGCATCTGTATTCCGCCCAGTGCTCGCCAGATAAGCAATGACTAGCGCGTCGGGTCAAAATGTCATATTCTCAATCAACTCCAGTAGCACGAATGTCAAATGCTTTGTTGAGTAGAGCGCAGCTGTCAAGAGATTGGATCTGTTGAATCAGACTTCTATTTATCCCCCCATTCCTTCATGCCTTCCTCCTCTATCCCAACTTCTTCAGCACGCTTGTCTCCGTCTCCAGAATAATGCATAATAGTATATGTTGAGCCCAAGGCGCGAGAGCTAAGATAATGGCATCTGGAGCTGCCGGCACCCCCATCCGTTTCACTCCTCTGGCATTTCAGGATTCTGGTGCTTAACATCAACCCTTCCTCTGCCTTTCTATGCCTATTTCCATCTGAGGTGGTCCTAGTGTGGGTTTCCATGCGCGTCGGAGCGTGGAAAATGAACCCATAACTTATACTGTGTGTGTGTGTGTGTGTGTGTGTGTGTGTGTGTGTGTGTGTGTGT
>CALSBV010012228.1:715285-751705 GCA_943590825.1 Bovichtus diacanthus | reverse complement strand
TAAAAAGTCATAATTTAGTATATTATTAAAATGTCATAAAAAAAAAAGTCACAGTATAGTATGGCATAAATATGTCATAAAAAGTCATAGTATAGTGTGTCATAAAAATGGCCCGTTTGCCCCACTTGCTCACACCATGCCCATCGTAGAAGTTGACCTTCACTTGGAACTCAACTAAACAACTATAAAGGTTTGTGACAGCATTTGTTACAAACATAATACATTTTGGAACGCCTTTGTGGTTACAGCGCATGCCACATTAACGCATTTCCCGGTTGGACTCCAGCCTTGGGAGCTTTGTTGCATGTCATACCTCCTCCCTCCCTGCCACTTATAAAAAAAAAACACATTTTCTTACTTTATATATAAGTAATTTATTTTATACAGATGTGAGCACACATCACACACATGACATTTCACTCAGACTCACCACTCACCAGCTCCTGTAACTCATGTTACTTTTTAACTTAAACATCAGCAGATGAAAAATATCCACCAGGTACAAATATCATCACATACAAAAGGAATCCAGCGAAGGAAACTAACAGCGCCGCCTCCTCCAAATATGGCAACTGGCAACAATTAAAGATACAGAGCTGCACCTTTGCAGCGCACAAGACGCACACACACACACACACACACACACAGTGCGTTTGTGTTGTGTGTACCTGTATGACAAATGTGTTGTTTCTGTGGTGTCTGGGTAGATTATCATCTGCCATTTATCTGGGGGCATGAAGGTGCCATTTGTTATTTGGACAATGAATGGTGCTCTCTGGAAAACCTCCCGATTACACACAGTGTGGTAACAGTAATGAGACCAACAGCTCTGTTGCCATGGAGACCGGAAGCAAGAATGTTGACACCTTGGACTCCCAGCTATCATTCGGGGTCGGCTTTAGTTGTTAATGTTACAGTTAATTTGAGTTTTTGTGAGCCGGAACAGCATTACATTGAACTTTCAATGATGGAAACGTGTATAAGGATGCTCATTACGGGATAACCTTTGAATTAGGTTGCTCATTATGTGTTACTCAACAAAGTTATAGCTATTGCATTGGAATATAATTGTACTGTAACAGCCTTTGGTTTGTAATCACACTAAAACAGACTGCAGCAAAAATCCCAAGCAACAGATGTTGTTCCACCTGTGAATTGATCCATCCAATCCATTCGGTGAGTTTAATTCTTGTGAACCGCAGAGCCATTATGCAAATGTTAACTCATCTGTATGTAAATGTCATGTTTTTTTTTTTGTGTGTGTAATCTGAGTTACATAGAAATGTTCAGCTCAGGTTTCATCCTTTCATGCAGCACGGACAATTTCAGCCATGTTTGCCTTGAAATAAAATAAAACTCATCAGTTGCTTTATTGTCCACATGAATCACCCAAGCCCATTCTTGTGTTGTGACAGTGATATCTATCATAGTAGCTGCAAACCAACACCTTGCACCTATAAAAAGCAGCCCGGCAGCTGTCTACCAGCTCTACACCTAACCTGATATTAGACAGTATTTCTTTGTAGATAGTTATTTAAAGCGCCCATAGAATGAAACATTCCCAATCCATGTGGTTATCCCATGGGTTAAACCATCTTTAAATATGCAAAAAAAAAAAAAAATATGACGTTTTTTTTCACACATATTTTCCTCTTAAAATCGCTCAGTGTTGAGGAAAGAAAAGCTTTCATGTGATTTGTCTCTCTATTGGGTGTACCTTGAATTCCATCTGATAAAACTGTGATAACAGATTTAAGAGTTTCATCATGTACAGTAAAACCAGGTGCAGGGAAGCTACAGTAACATAGGGGGTGTTTATTTAGGTGTCAGTTTCCAACTACATCTTCAGCAGCCCTCTGCTGCCAAACTGAACATATATGGATTGACACTTGGGATAAAAACATGTTTTTCTCTACCACCCACTGACTCCACCGTCGGTCCTCTAAATCTATGCAGTGGAAGAGGAGTGATCTCCAACAATGGAGTCATGTCTGTTTCATTTCTACTTTCTTACCTTTTAATGTTGAACTCTCAAGCCCTCACTGATGTTTTAATCATGCCCTAACATCCTTTAACAGGTGTCAAACCCCTTTTTAACAGCATACAAAATGAAATTACACACTTGTATCACCCTTCACACTGATTTAAAAAAACAAATTTTGTCGGTTTAATTGCATGTTTTTTTTTTTCTTTGCTTTGGGCACACTTGATAATCTTTGATAAAAACCTATGTTTCAATGATGAATATAAATGTGTTTTAAAGAATTAAGTCTAAAAGTAACTTCCTGTAAGACTTTGGAATATGTTTAACATTTGCCTCAGATTAGTAGGCAACGCATCAACTAAAATGTGTGTGAACATGTTTCTCTATTGATTGTTGGAGTAAAATATTACAACTGAAGAATTTTGATGATTTATCTTCTAGGTGGAGAGTAACACTCTCTCTGTTCTTGCTAAATGGCACAAACAGATTCATTTTGCAACCAAAATACACCAATTAGACTGAAAGTAAAACATGCCTGCACCTGAGCTCTCTCCGTATTTGAGATGCAAATATTGTGCACCACCTCGTCATTTAAATTTTTAGAAAACACGGAAAGTATTCAGGCTTGTAAGTCTTTTGCATTGCTGAGCCCAGACATCCCGTTTAGATACAAGCATTTAAACAACATTTTGTCTGTCTGTGGTTCTAGTATCAGTAAATCGTCATACCCTGAGCTGGAGGTTCTCCACCCATTGTCCTACCACCTTATATTCTGGGGTGGAGGAGTTGGTCATCTGGAACTGGAACAGGTCATAGCGTCCTGGAGCGTCGCCGTTTTTGTTAAACACAACAGAGGTGCCAGCACTGCCTGTACAGAGTGAGAGAGAGAGAAAATGCAGCAAAAAGCAAAGCAGGATAGAAAAGTGTTAGCTGGTGTGACAGGGCACAGCACCTCTTCTCATTACAGAAAAACATAAACTTTTAACCCCATGCCTTTTACTGTGTGGTGGCCTACATGGGCTAAACAAAGGCCCATACAGTGTTTTATTAATCTGTTGCTCCCAGTTAAAACCTCTAAACACAATGACCTATATCTTCAACCTTTATGAGAATCACGTACAGGAAAGCAAGCTCCCTACTGACCAATATAGCACTTCCTCACCTGCTTCCTATGCATCATCACGGCTGCCACAATGGCCTCTGGAGGAATATATTTTTATATTCCAAACATGCTTATATATATTAACTCTCAGCTGCGCTCTCATATCGTAAATTCAAATGAACGCACAACTCCTCAGGTAAGAAGTGATGCATTTCAATCACACAGTGGACAACAGGAGATGTAGGGAGAGGATAAACAGGTCAGCCAAAGCATCATACGGTCCCCATCTGCTCCCAGTGTGCAGCAGCCTGTCTCAAGCAGAGCCCAGAAGATTTCACTAATTAGCTCAGAGAGGACTGCGGACACCTGAAACATTGCGCATGACGAAAATGAATTTTTGAAATGCGTCTTTGTGCGAGCTCTCAAGCCTGCCAGTTGTGTCTACGTGTGCATATCACTCAATTATGACTGCAGAGTGTGTGCAAGGTAGTGTGTCAATGCAGATGTCAGTCAGCATGAAATCTCCCTCGGAGGAGTAAATGTTGAATGGCATTAATGGGAAAAAATGGTAGTACCTTCATTTATACATGAGGTCTGCATTGTTGATGAGGTCAATTTTTACCATCCTACAATGCTAAGAGACAATGAACCGCTGCTACATTTTACAAGTCTATTCACCTTGGCACTGCATATGGTAGCTTGTGAGCACAAATGGAGATACCATTTTTGAAATGGGACAGGGGGGAGTCTGATGACACTTGGCATGGGAATTAAGTACTTTAATAGCTCTGGCTATAAAAAGTGTAGAGAAAGCACCAGGAGCATATGTCCAAAACACTTTTGGGAACGTGTTGTCTTTTATATCTGGAACACAGCTCGTGGCTTTTGGATGGAAGGCCACTGCACCTTTTCCTTAGTTTTCAGCCAGAAGGGAATTTCATCTCCCTCCAGTATTTCTTCCAAGGACATTTGTCATTGAGCATTCTACAAAAGTTTTAGGCTAAAAGACTCTTGTAAAACAAGGAAGGCAGAGGTAGCACTAGCAAGAGAAAAAGCCCATAATAGAATATGGGCCCATTTTAATAAAATACAGTGGACAAGCACCCACATGTTCCTTTGTGACACCATTGTGCATTACAAATGTTAGTTTATAAGACCTTAAGTGTCCATTTCCATGTTGATGCAGAGCCACACGTCCCTCACTATCTGCTGTTATGCAAAGTGAAATGCAGAAATGGCACCACTGGAGTCATTTCACCCTTCAGTCTTTCTGTTTCAAAGTAGAACACTAATTATAGATTTCGACGGGTGTTCAGAATTAACTCAAGTGTCCGAGTGAAAACTATCTCATTGTAAAAAAACAAACTCAAAACTTGGTGGGTGACGGTCAACGTCCTGTCACTTCTGCTTCCACCAAACAGACAGTAGAATCGTTGACACGGTGACGAAGGATGTTGACAAGGTATTGACACCTGTGAGCAAAAGCAATGACAGGGATACAATTCTTACTCTAACTCCAGCAACACAAATAAACACACAAAGTCATTCAGTAAAGTGACATGAGTGATTGGGCACTTGGCGCTCTTCAGCTTTAGAGCAAATAATTAAGCGGCGTCTCTGCGTGTGGAGATAAAAAGGCATTAGAAATTCCTTTTTTGTTTTCTATTGCCAGATATTTTCAAGGGAGCAAAATGGTCTGTGTAGGCTCCTCAGTGAGAACGCTGTCTAAGATGAAAGATTTATGCATTTGCATGTGGCTCTGAACTAAGACATGACAAAAAGTGCACTACCGCTGTGCCAAGCAGTGTGGGTGGACTGGGGATCCACTGCTGTGTTTCTCTCGCATCATTATTCTCTCTCGTTTTTTTTTTGCCTCTCACTCTTCAGCTCTGTGACTCCGGCGCAGTGGGGAGATCAACAAAGGAGGGTTACACTCCTTTGCTCTCAAACATACATTAGCTGTGGCACATACACAGAATAATGTGCGTGGTTCCAGTCTTTAAATGCAATCAGGGGCAGTGAGATATGCCTGATGGTGCCACAACAGAACAACCTCTGTTTGCCAGTAAAAAGGTTTGAGAATATAAAAGAGACAGACAGGAAGGAGTAGAAGAGGTGGAGAAGGCAGTGATCCTATTTTTGGATCAGGTGAAATGAACCACTTTATTTGTCAGAGCCACATTGAGGTAAATGTTTTTCAGAAGCTGAAAATCCCACCAAAAAGTCAGCACAACCTCACATGGTTATTGAGATTGGACCGCAGATTCTCGATCCCATGCGTGAATGTGCACTTAATTAAGGTCTCCTTGAAATTTCAGCACTGCACAAGCTATTGCATATATTCTGTTTCTTTAGTTCCACCTTAAAATCTGAGGGCTTCTTGCCTGCTGGAACTCTGCACTGCTGCCATAGCGACAGCGTTGGAGAGAGGCAGCTTTTTAGCCTTTAGCTCACTGACACAAATTTGTTTTCACGTTTGTATATAAGCAATTGCAAAGAGTTATTCGCCCTGTTAACCATGATTAACATGTTGCTTACGCCGATCAACAAAAGGTGCATAGGAACAAACTTTTAATTGGATCAATATAATTTAAGCGTGTGATGTTATATTTATAATCTGTTAAACAATAATGATGGAGGGATTCTATATTTTTCTTCCAAATCCCAAGAAAAGACCAAAACAAAGCAATGACTTAATCACACTAAATACTGTCTGTGTAGCCAAAGCCTGATATAGCTTATTCCTCTGCGCCAGATCCCTCCATTGTTGTCCAAAAACCATTAACAACACATCAAAAGTCACATCAGTGCACCAGGTGTTCCTTCATTATGATAAACACAGGCACTGTTGTTCTGCTGGAAATACTCACTAGCACAGACATGATGTATTAATCCGCAGCTGAAAATAGTCCCAGACAAATGCATTATTTGGTCCTGTTTGATTAAGGTTTGCTACAAACTGTAGTGCCCTGCCGTTTAAGAAAATGACTGAGCCTTTGAAAAATATAAAACTATACATTTATGGCTCGTTTCTAAAGATTAACGTCTTTAGTAGGAATGAATGGGTGTGGGGCAGCCATATATCACTATACTATAGGGATTAACAAAAATATAGATATACCGCCAGCCTGTATCCTTACAGGCCAGTAGAAATGTCATAGGCTGGTTCCAGACCTTTGAGTCACTGCTTAGATCTGCATATCATGCACTTCAGAAATGCACTACCACGAATTTTGTTCTGCTCTGTTTTGTCATGTTTTTCTTGTGTAGCATAATGGACTAAACTAAGACTCCATTTCCTTGAAACAACCCTGTGTACTGTATAATGACATGATATGAGCCTTGAAATCTTCGATGTTTTCAGCGATTCAAAAAGGTCTGTGTTGTTAGTTGGAAAATGACCGAGCCAATCAGAGCTTTGTAGGCAGGATTACTAACAGGGAAGACATCTTCCTGTGCCAGTCAGAGGAACAGCCTCATTCATGAGAAAAAAGTGACTGAAAAAAAGGCAAATTAGAGAAATAACAACTCTTAAATCTGCAAATGTCTCAGAACGTTGGGAAACACTTATGCTTTGACTGAAAATGATAAATGACTCGCTTACAGATTAATTAGGAGAAAACAAAACAAAACAACCCAACCTCCCAAACTGAAATCAGCTACCATGACAGAATAATGACGTAAACTGAAATGTCAATTTAGTTTTATTATAAGGCTAGAGTCAGTGTTCAAATGACTACCTCTGTTAATGACTAATGACACTAGAAACAGCAAGATTTGATCTGTTGTTGTTACTTGCTTGAATACCTAACACAATTAAGGACAAAAATATATATATTTTAAAGTAATCATATGTTGTAGCAAAATGTATTTGAAAGTATTAGCAGACTGTCTATAGTAGTATGCCTCTGACTTTTTCATTCATTTAACCGTTCAAAGAAGCACTTTTCAGTCGTGGAATCTGTATAACTTTATTAGACTGCAGTTTATATTTTGTGCAAAAAAAAAAAAAACTTGTGTTGAAAATACACTGAAATGAGGCAAAAATAAAGTATGAAATGAAATAAAACACCAAGATCTTTAGTGAATCATGAGTACAATATGTCTATCCCAGTATTTTTCCCCCATACATTTCATAAAATCTCACATATGAAACACTATAGTGGAGAGCTTAGTACTTAAGAAAAGAGACACAATGAGCCGAGTCCACCTCTAAAAGTAGAGCAGTTTTGAGTAGATTCTTACTTTAAACAGCTGAGTCTTATCTAGAACATTTTGTGAAGACACAACGTACTTCAGAAGAGCCTCTAATGATCACTGGCTGACACATATGCCAGCACATTTGTAGTGACAAAGGTTTCTCTTGTTTTAAACTCATCTCCCATTTGGCTCTCGTCCTCCGCTCACTGCTACATTTCAGAGCAGTTGTCATTAATAGCTATTTGCCATTAATTGTTAAGTATCTTCCCCATCCCTCTCTGTGCAGGGCTCAATAATGTAGAGGTTCAAGTACTGGCAGATCCATAATATATAATATTGGCTCAAAATATAACACATATCCAGAATATGTTGTGGTGTTTTGAGCTATAAATGAAATTGAATGTAAATTTTAATTGTAGCCGGCCCGCAAGCAACTGCGTACGGCACATTAAAACAGAGGAGGTGGTTTTGACTTTTTTACCCATTTGCCTATTTGTTATAGTCTGAAACTGAGAAGCCTCTGGCTCTTATGTCCATAAATTTAGATTTTCTCTAAATTGCTTTTTAAATTAACACTGTGGATTGGTGTGGACACAGCAGCTTTGAGCAAATACGTGTAGGATAACATAGAAGTTAAAGGAATAGTTACCACATTTTAAGAAATACACTTATTTGCTTTCTTGCCCAGAGTTAGATGAGAAGATTTATGTGTCTGTCAGGGTCAGTTATATTTTGAGCTTAACGCCAACATTAAAGTGCTATGGTTAGCTGGCTAAAATATGTGTATTTGGAGTCATTTGATGTGTGCATGAAAGTTTAAAGCAATTGATATTTTGGGAAATACGCTTATTTGCTTTCTTGCCAAGAGTTAGATGGGAAGATCAATATCACTTTCTGGGGCCAAGAGACAGTTAGCTTTTTGCACTTTGGATTTGTACTGATTAAACAAATCTAATATGTTTATTAGTGAGCTTTATTGTTTGCCCCTGTTTTCAGTCTTTGTGCTAAACTAAGCTTTATTTTATTGGTATTATTGTGTGGAACTGTGGGCAAAACAAACACAACTCCACCATTCATCCTTCAAAAAAGAGCCATAAGATTTGTAAATCAAACCTCTTCTGGAGAACCAACAAACCCACTGGCACAGAAAGGAGGGTTCAGGATATGTAGGTGGTTTTTGATTTGTGCCGCTTGCTTGTTTTGTTCGTATTGAAGAGTTCTTGTTTTGTTTTCCATGTTTCCTTTGATTTGGTCCAGTTGTGTATCGTGAATCCTGGGGCGGATAGCTAGAATATGTGTGTTTAACATTAAGATTATTGATAAAATATTGTTTTTAAAGAGGGGTAGGACTTGATAAGTATTCGCTTCTTCCTACTCCTTTTCGGACATGAAATACATAATTATGTTCTTGATAAGAGTTGGTTGTGTATGCATCCTGGGCCTTATTGTTTTGTTTAATTATAGTTTTATTTTCTAAATGTACTAAATAAAATCGAATCGAATCTATATTTAGCATATAGACTCGAGATCAGGGTGGTATTGATCTTTCGATCTAAGTCTCCGCAAGAAAACAAATAAGCGTTGAACTCTTTCTTTAATGAATGTCGTCAGTAGGCTCATTTAAACTAAATTAACAAACTGGCTTTACCGTATTATGTTTACAGGTGGTTCATCCATAATGTGATCAGTGTTTATGAACTCTATTAGTCAAGTATATTATTCTAATCCACACGTTATTCTATTAAAAATGTCCTCCAAAACTCTGCATGAGGTAATAACTTTTACATTTCTTATCCACACATTGCGTAAGCATCTGATGGCTTTTACAACGCGCCACTCACCGTTGAAGCTGGTGTTTCGTATGTACTTCAGCAGAGTCTTTCCCTCTGCAGACTCCATTTGAGGACACACGCCAGGATGATCAGGACATAAGTCTCTCTGCATGGTATGGAGAGCGTGGGCCATGGCGTACACCGCGTCGATCACAAACTGCACCTTCCCTTCCTGCTCGTACTTCGAGTCGGCCCCGATGCGCTCCTTGCCTGAGGGAAGGAAAGGAGAGAGGAGGACTTACAGTCAGATACACCATGAGTCATTAGACATTACATCCTCTCAGCACTCCCTATGATCCCCAGCTGCATTTTTATTCCTCCATTTACCGTTCGCTGCCAGTGACTTCAATTGTGATTTTGTAGGAATTACACCTAAAGGGACAATGTGGCATAGCAAATAAGAAGACACACTTAATTCCCACATGGAAAATATCAAGCTGAGCTGTGAGACAAAGTGTTTGTGACAAATACAGCAGGCTCAGACGGAAATATTGAGGTGTATTACAAAGCAATAGGCTGTTAAGATCGGACATCACTACTCCCATCTGTAAGGTGATCACCATGAACTTTAGTAACATACTCTTCTACAGTGGCTTCCTGCTCTTTTATATCCTCATCCCAGTGCACTGCCCTTTCACTATGGGCTGCAGTAAAGGTTTTGCCTCATGCTGCTGATGCTCTGCTTGAATACATAATGTACAAACCTCTGCTGGATTTCTGTTCTTGATACAAAGGAAATTAGCTATTTTATTTTACTGTTAGATGAAAGCTGCATTTCAAGGACTGAATGAAAAATGATAGCAACAAAAACACTCCTCTTACTTCCAATAATAATCATCATAATCATCATCATTATCATCACAATTTCAATATTTAAGCCCCCAGTTAACAAAAATGCACCATCAAGGAAATAACTCTGAATACTAAAAGACAATTTTCTCCTCAGTGATAGCTGCTTATAGCTCACATGGAGAGTGTGGGTGCGTGTGTGTGTGTGTCTGTGCGTGTGTGTGTGTGTATGTGTGTGTGTGTGTGTGGGGGGGGGGGGGGGGGGGGGTGGGGGGGGGGGGGGGGGGGGGGCAGATGGTGTTAACAAAACACAAATAAGAATGTGGGAGACTTGCATAAAGGGTCAAAAGCATTGTGTGCTGACATTTCAGGTCATTTCTCAGAACTTAACATATATTTTCATCCCACACATAACCTTTTTGCTTTTCAGAGCTCTGTACAGGGTGCTAAATGGACAGTCTTTGAATGTAAACGCCTCCCGTTTTGTCTTTTGAACATTCATAAATATCAGCTCGGCTTTAGGTATAAAAAAAGAGAATATAGAGAAAGTTGTACGGCCAGACAATATAAAAGCCTGAACATTTACAGGCATTTCGGTTTGTGGGGCTCAGTGAGTGGACGAGCATCTTTTGTCTTTGACGCATGACAAAAGACGCCAAACAGGAGATTATAAAGGAAACAAAATCCTTCAGCAAACAGTAATTTGTGTCAAACTGCCATTACCGTCATCACGTATGCAAGCAAGATTAATACAGCATCCCACATCACAGGCATCATCTTGGAAGATAATGAATGCAGTGCAATGCCTGTCACACCGATGACAGGCAGAGTTTAGGTAATACGAGTATGCATCACTGTTAACAACACTATCATTAATGCTACCATAAAGATGCTAATAAAGCAGAATGGGGGCATGAGCAGTATTCACTCAGCTTTCTGTCATTTGCCTGTAATTTCCAACCTAAATGAAGTGTACTCTTGTACTCCGGCTCTGTGTAGTTAGTACACACGGCACGACTCCGCTGAGCTGTCAAGGTGACTGGGTTAAGGGGGAAGAGAGAGGGAATATGGGATTCAAGAGTTACAGGACATTAGCCACAAGAGCAGACTGTAACTGTAGTATGACTAAGACAGATAATGCATTATTATTCTAATAATAAACTCTGCCTGTCCTGCACCCGCTGAGTAGAAACACCTGGTGTTAGACTTTCTGGTTGCACCGCAGGCAGGAGGGGTTGAATTAAAACCCAAACAGTCGATCTTCAGCTAGTAATGCGAGCAAAAGGTCAAGTTCACAGCAACCTGACATGGGAGGGTGAACATATGCATCGTCTATTAGTGTAACACAGAAATGTTCCTACATTGTTCGTGTCAAAACCCGTGTACCTGTGCATTTACGGCTGGTATCCTCTCTCTTCGAGGCACTGAGGAGCCTGCAGTCAAAGTTTTCCTCCCAGAATTCAGCAAACCACACGTTTCTGCGGTTGTTCTCGAGGGTGAGCCCAGTAAAGTATTCATCAAACCCTGGGAGTGGAGGAAAGAGGAGAACGGCTGAGTTCCGGACCAATTATCAGCCAATTCAAACCTGGAGGAAATGGAGCGAAACTTGCTGCAGCAGTGTCATGGAGGTGGAGGTGGTGGTGGTGGTGCGACGCTGGCCGCTAGGTGCTGGAAGCACACCAGCAAGCACTACCTCATCAAAAATTGACCACAGTGGTTCCTCTTCCTCTCAAGCCCTATGGAAGTTTAATCACTTCTTTCATCTAGGAAATTACATTAATTAAAAAACAGGATGCATAATAAATAACGCAGTGATTGTAAGTGGTGCCGCAGCCTGTTGCCGCCGGCTGCGAGGTCCTGCAGGTGCTGAACAGGTTTTCTTCCCTTCATTAGATACATTACAATAGGAAAGGATTGAAGGCATGATGTATTAGCTTAACACTCATTTCAACAGGAATTAGGTGCCTGTATGAAGCATCTGCTTGAGGAGAGGTAACTTGCTGCAACAAAGGAAAAAAAAAAAAAGCTTGTATGGTGAATTTTGTTCTCTTGTTTGTGCAACTTTGCCACTTAATGTGGGTCAGAACTAAGCTGGAACAAAACTTCATGGTGAGATTTATGGTGCAGTATTTTTCTCAACCTTTTGTTTCACAATTCTCTTGAGAATAATCGGAATTTTACATTTTAAGGTCTGTCTGTGTCTCCACTCTCCGTTATCCAGTCATATCAGATGAGTCGTGGGTCGAGGTGATAATGGCTAATCAGAGCTGAATGACTTTCTTTTCAAAAGACCATCAATGATGCATGGTGGATTAATAACATTCTCGCTGCCTCCAGAGTGTACATTTGTCCTGGCGAGCCCTCACCTAATTACGGGAAGCTTCATAAAACTCAGACTTTCAAATTTCCTCGATTGTAATGATGAGTGGTTATCAGGATTGTGACACTGGACAGAACTTAAAACTAATGGTGCATGCTGTGAATAATCTATTTCTGTGGTCAATTTGTACCTTTGTACAGTATAAATTCTTCCTTTTTCTTAACGGTGAAGATTAAGCTACAATTCTAAAGAGAAATTCATTCTTAAGCTCCTAAAACAATTGATAATCCTCATTATTATGATTTCTTTGATTCCAAACTTCAGTGCTTCATATTAAAAAACTAAATTAAAGCTTTTTTCTCAGACCCAATCTTTCAACAATGATACAGTAGAGAGCAGAGATACCAATTTCTCCGCAGCAGACTGAGAATTTGGAGAATTACCCAATTTTTTAAGCAAAACAGTAAAACCACACTGATGAATGTATCTGTGGCGACAGCAAAAGCTGACATAGTTTATATTTAGTGGTTTCATGATCTCATAAAATCTACAGAGTACCCAATTTGTCAAAACTGACTTCAGTCTGGTCATGTACAACCCACGGCCAAATGCAACTACAAGGTCACACCTGTTCTCTGAGGAATGTCGAGAGTCATTGTGAAATGTAGAAAATTGCCAACTGAAGTAGAAATAGATGAGGCGGGGGGGGAAGTGGGTTCACCAAATGTATGTGTATTGTGAAAGGGGTCGCTCGAGACACCTGTCTCTGCAGTTCCTCTCAGGTGGCGGAACCTAACCTCTAAATAGCTGCTAATGCTAAAAGGCAGCTGTTTGCCTGCACATTGACCATATTAACTTCATATGGTGATAATGGATCAATGTGTTTTCTTGTTGTGTTTAAAGCTTGTTTTGCTGCCACCAAAAAAGCCCTGCAAAAAACAATCATTTTAGAACAACTTCTTTTTGTTTTTCAAATTTTTTCTGCAAGTAATTAATCACACACATACTTAGGCAAAAAAAAAAAGACTACAGAGGGCAATACATTAAAAGTAAAATAGAAAACAATACAATACAGTAACGCAACATGTGGTGAAGCACGCAGCGTGAGTCTCTGTGTGTGCACCAGTGTGTGCGTACCTTCGATGGAGGAGCGTTTGGGCAGTATAGTGACTGCTCCCACCGCTACATCCTCAAGCTGGTGGATCGGGCTGCTCTTTGACCCCCAGCTGTCAGATCCAATCCACAGGAAATGTCCCACCTGATTGGCCCTCTTGGTGGCATTTAGAACTCCCCTGCAAGGACATCCGTGTGTGAATTAGGAGAGAGCACAGGAGGTGTGTGAAACCTAATATCTATTACACAAAGGCAAAGCGTGTACAGTTCTTCAGGTTATTTCATTAAAGCTAAGAGGGAAATGAGAGGAATTATTGTTAAGTTGTTTCTTATGTTTATATATGTGTTGTGGGTTCAAGATAACAGGGAGTAACAATCATTAAAACCCATGTCTCCCACTTTCTTTTACATTTCATTCATTCATTCTAAATTTACAGGAACTAACTATTTGATTCTTTGTTTCTTTACATAAATATCTCCCATTGGGCATTGTAAATGAAACAATATCTCTCTGTTGCTTTGTTGTGATCTGTATTCCCATTTCTCCTCCGAGGCACGATTGTGTTTGTGTTGTTGGAGGTATGTTTGTGCAGCAGACATCCTGTATGCATGGCAAATCTGTGCCTCGAGCCTGTCTTCAGGAGCTGCTACTCAGAGATTAAAGACCTCAACATGGCAAGCCATCAACGCGCCTAAACAACATCAGTGAAGCCAGAATGTGCAGCGCTCCTCACCGTATGTCTTCTTCACTGGCAAAGATGACGACTGCCCGCGAGTGCTGCGTTTCCAGCAGTTGTTGGATGGCTTTGTCATAATCCTCCAGCTTGGGGTTGTGGGGAATTTTCAAAGACTGGGCGATGCAGATTCCACCTTTTTAATGGGAGAGGAGTAAGAAATGATAAGGCCTCTGGGATGATCCACCATTCACTCACTCTTACACACAGATATATACACACACACACACACACACACACACAGACACACACACACACGCACACACAGACACACAAAAGCCTGGGGTCACAATAGCTGCTTTTTTCTTATGGAAATCTCACCAATATGGAAATGAAAAAACCTTGTGAACACAATAGTGGGGTTTAGATGATGCTGTCATGCTCGCTACAGAGTCTAAATGATAGTCTTACAGTGTATACATTTACATTTTGGCAATGATCTGAAAACCACAGGGGCATGCAATATAACACTCAAACTGCGCCCTCCGACTGAGCACCGGAGTCATTTCAGAGTGAGAGAGTTATAAACATATCTGCAATAACAAATCCAATAATCCACACCAACAGGGACATAAGGCTACAGATTTCATATTATGGATTTGAGAAAATCTAACAGTTTGCCATTGACTTTTCATTTAAAGTCATTATCAAACAGCTCTTGTTGGACCCTAAACCAATCGGATAGCACTTTCGGCAATAACAAACAAAGAGGATATTAATACTGACAATAAATCATTCTCACACAGGTCACCACTAATGAGTTTGTACAGGATGAAGGGTACTGATTGCTTCCACGCGTTGCTAAATAGTTGCTACACACTGTACTCGGCACAGTATATTATCACAATTGGCTTTTAGCAGTTTGCTAGGTATTGCTGTCTTCAGGGGTTATTTTCAACATCTCATTATTGGATGGAGAAGCAAAATTATAATATTCCAAAAAAAAATTATTCAAAACGAGTTTTGTTTCACTCTGGTGTGGTAATTATTAGGTGTGGAGGACAAGCTAACCTTTGAAGCACTTTGGATAAAGATAATATGATCACCTGTACTATGCAGAGGAACTACTGTAGGCCTAGATTTGTCCTTAGTCAACAGCAAAGCTCTACTCAAACCAATTAAAATTTCTCCCACTCAAGCATTTTAATAGCCTACCCAATAACCTTTCCGTTTGAGTTTCCCTGAGTAGACAGAGAAATGGAAAGAATCTTCTAATTGCCAGTCTCCTCAGGCTCATTACTTTGGTATAAACAGCTTTTAGCTGGCAGATCACACATCTCAAGGCACGGTTTACTGTGGCATTTCTGAAGGCAGAAGATGGAAAAATGACAACTGCTGAACCTCTTCTTAACTATCCATTATTCAAGTATCAGCAGACAGAATTAGGAATATTTCCTGACACGAGAAAACATTTTATATGTGCCAAAAGACCTCTGGGATGGCTGCTGTTATCCTCCCTAAGCGGACTAAACATAAAAATGGAGATCCTGCAAATGGCCAATCTGTTGCTTAAGGGTTTGTGGGATCCTGTTAAAGTGTAACGTGTTTGGTGTCAATTGTGCAGAGCAGCCAGCCTTGTGGGTCTCCAAGGGACAACATTAAAGCTCTCTCTCAGCACAGAGATTTCAGTTTAGCTAGAAAGCCTACTTATAGACACTGTCCAACTGTTTTAGTAAACTCTAGCACTGTAAAATATCGTATTCTGGTGTTTCAGCAGCTCTGTATGTCTGCAGGTAGGTATCACACATGCATTAATTCCAGAGAGGAAAAAAAGAAAAATCTCTTTTTTTTTTCCCACTGAGGACTTAAGCCTCATGTATATGCAGTAACTCCATTATGACCAAAAAAAAAACCAACCTTGAGGGCTTGTGTGAAGAGTTAAAATGGTATAACAGTCTTGAACAGAGACATACTGTATTATAGGTCACAACAGTCAATAATCCAGACAGAGACCACAGAAGCCACTGATGAAGATAAGAAGCATTTGGAGCAGATCCCATCTTCAGAGAGAGAGAGAGAGCAAAGAGCTGAACATGGTGCAGGCTTAAGGCTGCCCTAAAGGCTGCGGACAGGCAGTTGTGCAGCGGTGGCTAAATTATTGAAAGCCTGCAGAATACCTCATCTGTCAGTCAGTCCGATGGGCAGTTAGTCAGTCAGGCAGGCATGATGGAAATGCAAGTATCATATCTATACCTCCAGAGTGCTCACCTGTCACTGGAAGGCACGGTGCGGACTTGAAAGAGAACCCAAGAAAGAATATCTGCATGTCTGTCTTGGCTGCAGATGTGTGATGTGAGAGGTAAATGTCAGGTTCTGGGAGAAGAGAGCGTTTTCCTCCAACTTGTTGAAGTCTTATCCAAGAAATACGATTGTATTGTAATACTGTACCTTCTGGCTGCCACTTACACGGCAGCGTACATAATCAGAACTACGTGTCCGATGGTCGAACAGCTTTGGAAACGCCCTCCCCCCACACCAATTATATTTAAACTAGTCTGAACAACTATAAACACTTCTGCCTATCAATGCGGTCGGACAAGTCATATGATTTAGGTTGTTTCAAGCAAGCCCGGCCCTTATAGTCAGCGAGGAGGGGGAAGAGAAAGTGGATCTTGGATCTATCTAAACACACAGAGGGGTGAATTCACTAAAGGATTGCGCACATTTTGCGGCCGCTAAACCTGTGCAAATAGGACAAAAAGAAACAGTGTCATTCTCAATGCACCTGCTTGGGTGCACCAAATGCACCCATTTTCTGTGATGAAAAGGAAATATCCTGTGATATTTGCACATATTTAAATGAGGTAATATGCATACATTTGGCCTAAAATTGTCTCCATTAAATGCAAATGAGCCCCATTGCAAAAACAGTCCAAATCACAAAGATCAGCGCTAACAGCTACACGCAGTTACAGTGAAATTCTAAGCGTATTCAGAGAGTTGTTGGAAACTGAAGTGCATTTATAAGGGATGTCATGAAAAATAAATTAATAAAACTCCCCTACTGTATATGTCATTTTTGAATATACATGAGGGAAAAAAACAAGAATGAATGAATGAAAAAGAAGGTTATTATATAAACGGCAAATAATTTCTTCCCTCTCCATCCTTTCCCAAATCCTGGGCTTACATTTTTCGCTTTCCTCTCTCTCAATTGCCTTCGGGAGGTTTTAATGGAAGTGGCACAACTGGCAAGCCCCTCCTGACAAGACCACTGTCTGAGGCTGACTCTCACCCCTAACAGCCAATGCATTGGCCTCAAGCACATTTACACTTTGCCACATGGATAATTGCAATCAGACGCAAAACTTTATAGGCGATGCGCAGTTCGTGGAGCTATCAGCGGCCGCAATCCAGTCTTTGTGCATTCGCCCTTCAAAATGTTAAATTTCCGCTTACATTAGAAGTGAGTTTGTGACACTGACATTTTTAGCTGCACTTTATTAATTCACCTACAGTATGATCCTACAACATAGGCCTAATATAAAAACTATATTCACCGTGAACCCCTACCCTCTGCTCCACATTAGATTAATATATCAAAGACAACTAAATGATCACGATGGCTAAATTCATCAAGCCCTTGGAAGTTCTCTGCTTATCTGTCTGAGTGCCATAGGTCATGCACTGCATTAACTACTTCAATTATTCATCCTCAATGCCCTCGTTTCTGAAAATGCACTCCAGGGCGAGGAATCCAGCTTTGCCATTTTGCTTAGTGAAATACAAATCCTTTTAAATTAGAGGCTCCTGATGGATTCGACCCCCAACCCGCCTACTGAACACCCTCCAAACCCAAACCTCTAGGGGATCCATAATGTTGCAATTATATTTATCACCTCGGCAGTCCAAAAGCAGACCCGCTTTCCCCAGTCTCCCTGCCTGAACACGTGGGAGCACATCAAAAGGGACTGAGATGTGGCTGACATTCATATTCTACATCTGTGTGCAGTTCTACTGCCGGTCTGGGACTAGGCAATGTCGAAGGGTCATGCAGAAGTATCGTGATCTATTTTATGGTGTTTACTGATGTGTCAGGATTCATCCCCTCCTCTTCTCCTAATGCTAAATATGACTATCCCCCCACACACACACATCTAAGAAGGCATCGCGTTGGCAACTTAATGCAATCAATTCCACAGTGATACTTTGTGGGAGGTTTTCCACAAATGCAAGTCTGCTTATCAAACGGGAAAACTGAACTCCATCGGTCTGGCCTGTGTCCAGACAGACACAGAAAAATACAAACACGATGAATCTCTGCCAGCTTCACCTGGAGCCAGGATGAAGGTGCACAATGGGAACAGTGCCTATACAGGGGGAGAAAAAGAGGAGCGGGAAAAAAATACAAGAATATGAAAAAACAGTAAAGATCAATACAGGCTGACCATCACTCCAGTCTCAGCTTGAGGTAATAGGTAGCCATATTGCATTAGTCCAAAAGATGGTTCTCCTTGAAGTGGTGAAGCGAGAACCCTACTAATGCATCTGACATTTCACTGCAACCGAACAGGGCAGCCACAAAAAAACGTCTCAAGACCTTACGGATGAGCTAGCAGGGATGCTGCAACAAACAACAGCAACCGGACATTTTGTTGTTGCTCCGCAGTTTAGTCATTTCTATGTTTAATACATATCCTCACACCACACTCTCTTTCCATATTCACTAAGATGTTTGCATCTTCAACTCAATCCATCCCAGTCTGTTCTGGTGCAGAACCGGTGCCTTTGAATGAATCCCGTGAATGTACAGTTATGCTATTACATAATTAATGTGTTTATTAAAGATGAGATGCCTTGGGTACTGGAGGCTTTTTCTTTGGAGGGAATAATTCCCGTTTGCATATGAATACAAAATATTGCAAAGTAACTGCAGCTCAAGTAGCAATAGGACGAGTCAACAACAATGGCTTATAATTTCATACTCCTTGTGTAGCTGTTGAAGAGTCATAATAATAGCAGTGTGTTTACTGCTCTTTGCATAAGAAAAAATAGAAACATCAGTGAAGAATGCATCTGAGAAAACCAGCTAGAAGAAACTGCTTATGCACGGAATATAAGATGAATTTAAGCATCAAAAATAAGCCTTAAAACAGGACTTTTCCTTATTTGTTCCCATACAGGCTTACTTTTCTCTCTCTCTCTGTCCATGCAAATTACACATGCACAAACAGCTTCCTAAAGTTTTAATGAGCGATCACACTGGACACGAATGCACACAGATAAAATATTCATGCATGCTGGACTTCTGATCAGAGCCTGTGGGATATCATTAGCTTTCCTCATTTTAGAGGTTTCCGTACATTAGAAGAGACAGAGATCACTCCCTGCAGATGTACAGGAAATGGATCGGGAATCCTTTGAAGGTTGAGGTGAGAAGCAGCAAAACACTTTCTGCTATTGTCGTGTGTTGTGAATCACGGAGGGGGACTTTTCCAGCTGAGGTAACATTTCTCTTAAAGTGATTATCTAACTCAAAGGGAAGGAGTCTATATATATATATATATGTGTGTATGTACGGTATGTATGTCTGTCCTTCAATTTTCTCGACACCCGTTCATCTAATCGACTTCACACTTGGTCGAGGACTCAAGGAAGTGCATTGACGAGTGTGAGCTCTTGAGATCTGTAAGACATATTTATTAGTACTGCGTTAAGTACACAAGTAGCGTATTGAGAGGGGACCGCTATCAATTGTTACACAGATAAAACAGCCAGCTGGCTACAGCTTGCTCCCCGTCGATGTTTGTGTGAGCTTTTGCACTCAAATGACGTGTATACTCTAGCATTGCTAGGGGATGCAACTGTGTCATGGCAGGTGCATTGCTCAAGAAAGCACAGTGTCGTGTGTGAAGTTTATTGGATGAGCGGTTCCTCGAGCTGCAAGCAGCAATACCACAGGCCAAGCAATCACCCCGTTCTGAAGAGGCACCCTTTGAACGAGCAGTGCACACACAGCAATTGCAAACTCTTGAGCAGTAAAAACATTGTTGCAATCATAGTCGGTCAGTTCGTTATAATTATTATTGCATTCTAAAAATGTATCCGTCCTGGTCTTGCAGAAATCCTGCAGCAGCAGATTGTAAACCACATGATTTGACAAATATAGCTGACCCATTGTACTGTATAGCAACTGAGTGTCTCCTGGCGACAGCAGTGACTGCTGATTCACATGTACCACCACATGCCAACAACAGCATCAATGTGGAAAGAGCAGGCGAGTCAAGCATGTGCACAATTTTCAGCCCAGTTACAAGCAAAACCACACCAACACCTTGTCTGAATGCAAATTTCCATTGTGAATACTCTTCAACATCCTTATTCTAACCGGTCTAAACCCAAATGTAAACTTAACATCTTAACTGTTAAACCAAAAAATATTTTTACAATAACCATTAATGTTAATTGATAAAAAAAAGCACTAAATATCTTAAACCCTACTGCTTCATGCACACAACCGGGCCAGAGTGGTTTGAACTGACTGACCATCATTACCATCCTCAGAGTCCTGCACTCTCACTAGCAGGGATGAAAATTGAAGTTGAGTGAAACGGAAAAGGCAGAGTGTAAAACAAATCATGTCTCCCAAATGACCAGTTTAGACCAGTTCTCTCTCCTCTCTGCTGGCTAAAGAGAAGACATTATACATTTTCAAACTATTCCTTTTCCGAGTGTGCACACAGCAACAACGACAAAAAAAGCTGAGATGGTTACATACAGTACATTACAGTGACATGGGCTCAGGCTATGCTTGTTATTGTGACGGGGCAGCTGTTTCTCCAGTTTCTTCTTCCAGTAACAAATCACTGGGGGACTAAAGCAGCGGTGGCCAAACAGATCAATAATTCATCCACCCGAAATAGATTTTACGATAAATGCAATGATAAACGCGAAACTGATCTTACTCTGGTGAAAAATGCAAGGAGACGATTAAATTATATATTATATACATTTCTTTCTGATTATAATTCTGTTTCGTGCCCATCACTGATCACATTTCCTTACCTGCTTCTTTGGAGAGTTGTGTGAATGCCTCCACTCCCTTCTCTCCGTAGCTGCCCTCTGAGGCGATGGTGGAGACGTAACTCCAGCCCAGGGCTCGGATAATGTCCACCATGGCCTGGGCCTGGAACGAGTCTGGAGGAACCACCCGTGAGAAGAAGTCATAGCGCCTGTCATCACTCAACTCCGGGGCTGTTGACGCATAGCTGATCTGCGGGATCTTGAAGAGAACAAGTGGGGTTGGGGAGGGGAAAGGAACTTTTACTCGTGTGTCGGTGCTATTCTGGTGCAGCATCATGGGTGGTTGCTATCGTGACAAATAGGGAGAAATCCCACTTTTGAATGGCTGTGTCAGAAATCACTCCCCTATTTACTATTAGGCACAGTATATTTACTGCCATCATATTTGAGTCAAAATGTATTTATGGTCAATATGCCCTCAGTTCAGTGCTCTCAATGCAGGTGTCCATGTTATGTGCAATACAATTTTGACATGTAATAGATGCAAACATTACAGCGCTTGCCAGGGTCAGCAAGATTTTGAGCTTCAGGGAAAAGTTTGACATGCTTATTCACTTTCTTACACTCATTTCTGCACGCTATATACGAAACTACTTCAACAAATTAGTTTATTTTAGCACAGAGTCATTTATTTCTGCTAATCTAGACTAACCAGCTGCTGGCTGTAGCTTCATATTGAACGTACAGAGATGAGAGTAGTATCAATCTTCCCATCTAAGTCTCAGCAAGGAAGCGAATAACCCTAGTTCCCAAAATATCAAACTATTGCTTTAACGGCAACACAAACGTGTTTCACTTCAGCGTTTCACTTCACATTTGCGTCAGTTTAATGTGTGCCGCCAAGCTGGATACATTTCAGCTATAATTTAGGGTTACAACTTTCAAATGCATTGTTTATAGAAGGGGAAGTAAATGTGCAGACGATGAGAGAATATTGTTTGTCATTTACAAAAATATGCCGTCACAAAGAGTTACAGCATGAATAGATTAGAGTAATATGTTATATTCTAACATACATTCTCATTTAGACGTTCACATGGGTGTCCCATATAAACGATGATATTAGTCCCATTAATATATTATAAGTCTGAATGAAAACGCGCTGCACATCACTCACTTCTTTTGCCGCTCACACAGGCAGATGACGGCTTGTAAAACAAACGAGCAATACAAGTTTCATATATTTCACATTACCTTGTCAATTGATCACCTAAGAATATACTCACATTATGTAATGCAATATTTTACAGAGCCTACATTGGGTCTGTTACCTGGGCAACCTGCTGTGCTGTCACTTTCTTCTCTTAACATATCAGCGAAATGTTGCAGAAATGTCTTTGCAGCTCTTTTTTATGAACTAGCAGCACAGGCGCTCGCTTACACTTCTCTCCACCCTACAGCATATCAAACATATTTAACTTTCTTTTGAATTCAGCTTTCAATTACATCTCACAATCTTCCTCACACTTGTCACATGACGCTAACGGAGCAAACTCCATCTGCGGAGGAAGACAGTGAGATGTGGTCGAAAGCTCTAGACAATGCTAGTAAGTGGACCGTCAGTTAAGATTTTACTTTCTGTCAAACTGCTTTATCCATGGTCAAGAATGAACTTTTATGCTCACTTTGTTCGTTTGATAATTGTGTGGGGAATGTGGAGTTTGATTGTGTTAACTAATGGGCCTAGTTGCATAATGTTCAACAACTGAGACATACAATCAACTGAACAGTGTGGATGTAGACAACTTAAAAGTATCTCATAAGGATATAGAACAACTATATCAATCAAGTTCTTTAGAAAAGTGCAAGATATTCATTTTTCCTAATGTTTAGGAACCCCCTTAATAGTCTGCAGGTGTTCTTTTTACCCACTTTTAAAATGCTCACATTTTTTGCAAAGCTAGCAGCATTTTTCTGGAGACAAAAATGTCAAAGTCGCTTTGTCTGTCCGCTTTTCCTCTAGCCACCATTAGGGTCACATTCGTTGTTTCGAGTGACATTTTTGAATTGGATTGTCGTGAAATGTCACCCTCGGGAAGAATTTGTTTGTAACATATCAGCTTTTTACTCGAGCACCAACATCAGGTCAAAATTGGGTGAGATGGTGATCATAGTAAACATTATACCTGCTTTGCAGTGACAATGCATGTTAGCATTGTCACTGTGAGCATGGCTGGAGTTAGCATTTAGCACAAGCACTCTTTACAGCCTCAGAGAAACACAGCCACGGCCGGTGTGCCCCTTGTTAGAGAGATAGATGGTTCTGTAGATCATGTATCTGACTGTATCCATCATCAAATACCTAGGACATAAAGTACTTGATAAAGGGATCTGGTATGAGGTTGTTCACAATGCTGCCTGCTAAAGACCTTAACATCTAATCAGAAACTGTGTTTGAGGTTTTGAAACGGCAATTACAGCTGGTGGCCCGTCTGGGATCAAACTGGGTACTTCCCATTAGACAGGTGGATGCACAACCAAGGACATGAACCGTTTTCTCCTGAACCCATTGCAGCACCTCATCACACAGTCTAATCTAGCACTCTATGAATGCCATCCATTTCTGTTAGGGTGATCAAAAGCAGCCGGACACTGGGGGAACAGAGGAATGAAGACACAGCGGCTTGCTGATGGGATTGCTTCAACTCACAGAGTGTGAGTTATAGCTTTGACCCACAACTCAAAAGGGGTCAACCGCACCAAAGCTGACAAATTGAGGAGTCAAACTCTAGACGACTCAATATGTTTCAGTTGCCAAAAAGAAAAAAGAAACAACTACAAGAGAACCAAACAAAAAAATCAGTGATGCAATTAAACAAATTCACAGGTGGGAATGCTGCTGTGATGCCACACATTAAATCACTTCAGGGCTGCCTAAATTGAGTGTAGTGGGTCAAAGAGGGATTGCTGCAAAGTAATCGAAAAGCAACAGCAGCAGTGATTTGCATTTAAAAAGACTCTTCTTTCCAAAAAGTGAAGCATCTATTTGAAACGTTTGATAGGGGATTTATTTTTAACAGAGCAGCTGTAGTAATAGTATGCAGTCAAAAGGTGTTATGGGTTTGTTGAATCACGTCCCATCTTTGCCCCAGCTGGGACAGAAAGCTGCTTGAACATTTGTCTCTCTGGAGCTTTTTGCTGCAGGGAACCATTTAAGATGACAATGTCTTTTTACTTTTTCTAAGGCTTGTAGCCTGTTGTTATCATTTCTCAACTCCATATTCCCCAGGAATCTAAAACCTCCATGTTTTCAGACTGCATTTTTTTAATTACCACTTTGACCTCCAGGTAACAGTGCTAAACCTTTATTGAGAAAATGCGGAGGTGTGAGGATTAAACCTGCCGGAATTACGATACAAGGAGATGCTGACTAACTAATGCTGATTAGAATCTAACACCTTTGTCTTCTCTCTGTGCTAGATAATGGGCGACAAATCAAGTGGAATGCAAGTTAGTAATTTAACCTTCTTTATGAAATAAGTGAATTGAATTGAACCCTTCTGAACTTGATTACGTCTTTCTGAGTAGATAACAAGCAACAAAGTTTAGCTCCGCCACTTTACAGTAGCATGACTGATTCCCCGAATGGTTTTAAATAAATAAGCTCTTGATGCGATTTACATTTTTGATAATGCAAAGATGATAAGGTGAGGAAAATGGATATTTTATCAACATTTTAGAATAATTTTTCTGCAAATAATTAGGAAGAAAGGATTATTTACTCTAAATACTTAATCTTGAATTTGCCTGTTTCACCGTTGCACTGCGTACTGCTTGCAATTCTCCTTATTTCACAAAGACACTTTGAATCTGTAAGATGTGAAATGTGGCATCACACATGACAACATGGTCTGTGCTCCAGTGGCAACAAGGTCAAAAGGTGACGTCTATGCCTGCAAACGTTCTGCTTCGACAACCGAGAAACAGATTATGAGCAACTGAGTTCAGGCCAAGAGAGAATGATTAATGATGCCCCCTTTCAGTATAACAATTACCCAAAGCTGATGTCTGGCACCTGTCATCTGCTGTATACATCAAAGTTAGGATTGCAGAGGGTAATCGTCTTGCTTGCTCTTGAATGTATCTGGGCTGACAGGATCGATGGGAGGAAAACACAGAGGTCTGTTATGGGGGACACTGTTTTATTGATTTACCACCACAAAGTGCTGTGGCCGCCCTGAACAAAAATCTGTTGCAGAAGCCTACAGAAGGTTGAGAAAAAAGAACGCAGGGGTGGGAGGTGTTATGTAGGGGGAGGGCGGTAATCTGCTTACTGACATTAAATGAGAATTTCAACCTGGGTGTTTAAGAAGAGAGGTGACTAAGCGAGGTTGTGTAAAGGTTAGACACGTTCACAGTAAGTGGGAATGCCAGGTGAAGTTAATTAGAGTGGCTTGGCCTTTCCGTTGCATTTTCACATACAGCAGCCCACAAGCACCACGGGCAGCTCTAAAGAAAGGTGAGAGACTGTAATGTTGTGCTTTCATCGCCCTGCTCTGCTAATGCAAGGGTGATGTTTCTGACGAGCTGAGAGCAATCCTTGCAACTAGCCGTGCTGCTCTGATCCGTCTCTTCGCTCACACGCTCGATGCAGAAAGAAATGTTATTTGAAGAAAAATAGGCAGCATATGGCACAACACGACTCTCAGTCGGGGTAATGGCAACCATCTATCCTTGCCATCTGAGAGGAGGGAAATCTGCACAGAAAACAGAGGGCTATGACAGTCCATGAGTTCTTAAACAAAAACTTAGACAAAAAAACAAAGGCCATCTTTCAAACGCAGAGCTTTCCCTACAAAAGGCAGCACTGACTAGACACCATTCAGTGTCAGAAATTAGGCAGAGAGAACTAGAGTGTTGTCCAGACTGGGTTTCGTATCCATTAATCTGAGAGCAACCCTCTAAAACAGAGCTGCAAACGAGCTGTGAGTGGCAGAGCTGAAATGTTTCCCATGAACGGCTTTAACTGGGGCGAGGGCTGCCAAGCAGTTACTGTTGCAGGAATCCCTGTGCCTCTATTTGCTGCATGATTAGCTTCTAAGTATATCTTGACATCAGTCAGCTCCACTCGGCTGTTTGCAACAATCTCCACGGCGATAGCGGAAATGACAGCGGGTTCTGACAGACCCGACTCTAACCCCATGCAGTCTGTGGCCGGATGCCAATGCACAGATTGTCCTCGTGACACCAGCACAATGACACCCACACACGCTGAAACTATGATCTTACGGACTAGCCAAGGAGCCATTTTGAAAGCGATTCAAAAATGGCTCACCCCACCCATGATGGAATAAATATTTGCTCACAATAAACATCCCTAGTCAGAAGATTTATTTGAAGCTCCAATGCCCGAGGTTGTAAAACAGCCACGGTCGATATCCTATAAACAAAATAATACAGTACGATAAACAGGCCTATAAAGATATTGAGCAGTAATTAAGTTTTACATCTTTCCTGCTTTATCAAGGCACAGCAACTGTGACATGGGCGGGATCAGGCAGTCATTGGTTTGTATCCAGACAGCAGTGCTATTTGTTAGCAGGGCAGAGGTAATGACTGTGTCCATACATGTAACCCCAGGCTGGGCTTTGGTAATCTCCCTTCACCAGAGCACGGCACTGCCAACACAGCCGAGGAGGCAGGGAGGAAGGGCGGGGAAAACCGACAGCTTTCCCTCCCTCTCTCTGTCACTGTCTCCCCCTCTCTTCCTGCCCATCTGTGTCTCTCACTCAAACTCTCTTTTGTGAAGGCTTGCGTTTCATCATTGTGCCCTCACACAACCTGTGACTTTCAGCCTCGCTCCACTGTTCTCCGCCCCTCTGTGTGTTTCAGCCCCGTTGGAGAAAGAGGGACAAGTGAGTCTCATCTTCCTGTGCGTCTCTCCCTCCCTTCATGTCATCAATCTGCATGCAGACAAGCCCACACAGATGATCAGCAGACACTTCCTGCCCAGGGAGGTCCTCGGGCTGCCAGTTTCCCCCCAATCCGAGACAGTCTGCCCTCAGTAATTTGTTTGCTTGCCACCCAACTTTCCCCTCCTTGCTGTCCTTAGTTCCTCTTTTCTTCCCATTTCCTCCATCGTTTTCATCTAAACTCTCGCTCATAATAATTACGTTCAGATATGACTCATTTGAATTAGTAAATACGTTTTGTCGGAAATGTAATTCCTCCGGGATTATGTTTTTAATTTTATTTATTTACGGATTTCATCAACAATGTATCCGTGAACTGTTCTCTGCCAATGCAAAATCATATCCGTAGAAGGTTCGTTGTCAGTACATTTCATTGATTTTCTGCTTGAGGCAACTAAATCCTGATTATTATTTTGGTGGCTATGTTTAAGAAACTCAAAGCATTTGGGTAAACTGCATTAATTGATTCTTTTTTGGATACATGGGGGCAGCAGAACAACCTGTAAACACAGCATTGACATATTATCGCTTCATAAAGTATATTTTATCGAACGTGTTAGCAAACAGTTGCTTATATCCACATGCAGCCGACATGGAGCAATGTATGTCCAATATTAACTCTCTAAGCATAGCATTGTTTTTACTCCATGTGGCTCATTGTTCATTTAAAAATATTGATTATAGCAGCTTTAAGGTAAGGGAAAAATGATGGTCTCAGTTAAATATACCGTATCTCTAACTTGAGCATTAGATGAGACAAATTAGTAGTAAGCATTAGTAGATGTGTCACTCCTTTTTAATTCCCTCTCCTCCACGCTCCTTATCAAGGCAAGCCTCACATCACACTCCAACTACATCTCTCTACCATTTTCCAGCCATTCTTTGTACAAGGACTTTACCTGTGGGCTTTACTGTGCTTTGCAGCTACAGAACTCACAAACACCACATTTTCAGAGTTGCCCACACTACTGAACTAGACTTTGTGTTACATGACAGAAAGTTAGGCTTTCATAATCCTTTATCCAATACGACCTTCCACCGTCTCCTTCTTTCCGCCCACTTCCCCCTTTTCCCAGTCGATTCCCTCACCCTCCGTCTCTCCCGCTCGCACCGTGCCAGTCCCCTGGGCAGCTCCAGTGCTCTGTGCGGGGCCTGCAGCTCTTGCATGGCTGCCCTGCCAGAGTGTATTTTAAGACAACCAGCGTGTTTCTCCATGGGTACAGAGGCTAGGTATGACTCACAAATCAGATATTTGACCAGGAGAGCCACACAGTAGAGTAGAGCCGAGGCGTGGGAGGAAAGTGTGGATAGCTCACAAAGGGAACCTGACCGACCTCTTTCTTTCCATCTGGTAAACAGACTGCTATTTCAACTCTATTGGTGTTTCAAAGAAATAATCGTTTCCCAACACCAAATAGCTCTCGAAGCCTCATTGGAGAAGAGTATACCGAGGAGAGGCTCCACATCCATGCAGTGAAGTGTAAAGGTGCAGTTATGAGCACATGTCATAAATGAAGCCTACTACAACGACTTAAGGATCTTGCCTTTCAAGCTGACATGACAGTCAAACCTTTGTGCTGTCACCCGTGAGAGTTATTTTGAACAGATACTGTATCTCTTCAAGTAATTTTGCAAAGCATCTTTTGACTTAAGCTTCACACAAAGCGAGGCCCTGCAGAGAACAATGCAGTTCAGCAGAGCAGCCTTGATCAACGTGGCTGTGCTGTGCGCTCTCTCTAGGTGCGACAGAACCTCGAGTCACGGTAGGAATAAAACACAGCCTGCAGGTTTATGACTAAGTATTATCAAATGTATTCCTTTATATCCACAGGGTCTCACATTACAGATGGCTGTATTGATTCTTCCGACTGCAAAGTGCAGTGGACGCAGCTTTGTTTTCTCTACTGTGTTCTTTTACAGCCAGCTTGACTTTATTTTTTCTCTCTCAGAGAAATGTTAAATGTCCATAAACCAATACTGAAATATGCACGCCGTTATGCCTCAGGTTGGGAAGAAAAGAATATTCTTTAATGAGAAACACACAAATGCAAATGTCTGTTTGGGTTTTGGCAATTGTTGATGTGTGCAAAATCTTTTCATCTCTGCTCTGCCTCATTGCTGTGTCCAGTCCTAATCTGTGGAACTCTGACACATTATTCACCACAGACCGAGTGTAGGTGCATGTTTTTTCCCCCACCTATACCTGGAGCATGCAGGGTCTGACACTTTCATTGTCAGCCGTGCACCTGCAACACTCTGACCTCCATTGCAATGACTCTCTGTACCATCCCCATCTCTCCTGGTATAGCTCTCCCTTCAGACTCAACAGAGCATCATCAGCAGGCCCATTTCTCCTCTAATAGCGCAGGCAATGCGGGTGAGCCTCCTCGATCTTATCTCTCCTCTCTGTCTGCTCCTCACAAAGAATTCTTTAGCAGGGACATGTAATTACGAACTGATCACAGCCGTGGAAAATATCACAGATATCCTATTCCTTCAGTTAGTGTGTCTGAACCCCTACTTGGTGCCATGCACTCGGGATATTCGTTACCAGTTAAGAAAAGAACATTTTAATAGGCAGTTATTTGCATGCCTGACATTGCCTGCAGTGTTGCCTTGAAGCTCTCCAGGGGTTGAGATTATAGTGTTTTATCAGCATCACCTGCATTCACAACACATGCCAAATCCACTGTCAGCCTGAATGGATGTATGAGAAGTTGCAAATGTCAACAAGAATCAAAGATAAATACACTTTCCTGCAAAAAGCTTCAAACACTTATTTAAAAGGCTAAAACTAATGTAATGCCTGCTGTGCCACTACTATGCATCGTGTCAACTGCAACGATTTTCACAGAAGGTTGTTTGGAGATGAACGTATGCAGCCGTAGTGTAATTTACGCAGAGCTGATATTCTATGTTCCAGGAAATAGGCAGAATTAGCTGCTGAAACTGCCATTCACAGCAAGATACTCACACTCATCGAGCAGGGCTTTACAGAACTGGCATCGCAACAAAGAACATTAAAATCTATAAAAAGGCAATACAAATCCAGAAACACATTCACAAGAAAAGTGGCTAAAAAGAAATGGATAAACAAATGAAGGAATAAATGAACAAACACATACAGAAACAGATAAAACATTCAGAATATAGCAGCATACAACTACTAGTAGGCAAAACCCGAGTACACCAGAGTATAGGGCTGATAATAAAAGCGATTTGGGAGGCAACCTTGAGTGTGGTTAAAAAAAAGAAAGAAAAGAAAGTCTTCAAGGTAGGGCATTTCACAGTCAACTATAGGATTTTGCTGTTTAGCTGCAGAGGCAGACCTTCCTCTAAGGCTTTATACAAATCTCACCTCCTTCGCTGGGATTAGCAGACTCTAACTGGCCCTAACATTAACTATCTATAATCAGAAGCTCTTAATTGGTGGATGTTGTTGGTGGAAGTACACACCCTGAACCTGGGAGGCTCAGTTCAGGGCACTAAGGTCCCTCCTCTCCCGCAGCCCCTGGTTCCTAATGGCAAAAGCACAGTCACCTTTCCTCTACTGTCAAGACAGGGGACAGACAGAACAGCCTGAGGATCTCATGTGAGTGTGACTCATGAGGAAATAAAAGGTCTGCTGAAAGTCAGACCACAGCTATATGTTGTCAATGTGATCTGGATGTCAACAGAAGATTGACTTTAAATCTTGTACCCAATGAGCAGATGCTAAAATCAAGAATGTATGGTGGTCCCTTGATGGTTCTGAAATTCTGACTGCTGCATTTTTAATGACTTGGATGCCCGAGGCAAGAACATGGAAAGTGAAAAGTTCTCTAAATGCAGACGCAAATATGTGGTTCTGGTTAGTTTTGCAAATGGTTGTCTCTATGTGCAGATCCATGTGTAGAGCTTTAATATGAAGTTATTTTTTTATAAGCCATGCTAGGGGCGTGGCTTGAGGGATAGTAATGTTGGCCTGTCTGTCTACCACTTTGGTAAAAACTGAAATATTTCAACAATTATTAGATGAATTGCTAGGACATTTTGTACAGGTTTTCCTGTGAAATATCTTGAAATCCACTTCATTCTACATTAATGGTCTGCAGAGAATAAATACTAATGACTTTGGTGATCTCCTGACTTTTGCTATAGTGCCACAATGAGGTTGACATTTGGGATTTAGGGTAACATTTCTTATTAGCTATTGGATGGCTTGCCCTGACATTAGGTGCAGATATTTATGTCCCCCTCAGGATAAATTGTAATAACTTTGCAATCCCGTCTTTTCATCTAGCGCTATCATTAGGTCAAACATGCACTGTAATTTGTCCAATACTTTGGTTTATGACAAAAATAATGACATTGGCAACAGCTTCAGCCGTTCTTTGTGTTTGGTGCCAATTAGAAAATGTTAGCATGTTAAGGTGCTAAACTAAGATGGTGAACTTTCTAAACAGCACCATGTTAGCATTGTGATTGTGAGCATGTTAGCATGTTGACATTTTCCATCCAGCAGCATTTAGTTCAAAGTAGTACAGCCTTAAAGAGACCACAGCGCTGTAGATGCTTAGTCTTGTCTGTTTTTTGAGAATTAATTGTACTAAATACAATTGACTAATGGGATTCAAGCTGCTCATTACTTTATTTTATTCATTGCACTTTACAAAGGTGGTTTTGCAAGTTTTAGCCCATTTACTACAAATCATGTGCACTTTTTAATCACAGCTTACCATCTCAGAACAGGCTGCAGTGCTTCAGACACTTCAACGCATGTCTTCTTTACAATTACAGACATCCATTGGCTTCTCTTAATTTCTGTACAATATGAAAATATATTGGAAGACTCTTGAATCTACTCTTTAACTGCATCACCCAACAATGCTAACGTAACATTAGGAAAACAAACCGGTATGTTCGTTTAACCTTTGAAATATATTCAATTACATTACTACTACTACTACTCAGCATTATACGGCTAAGTGAGCAGTGAAGTATGAAGACAGGTAGCTGTTGTATAGTTGAAAACCTTTAGGTAAAAAGGATTAGACTCTCTGTATGTCTGTTATCTCTCCCTCGGCTCACTCGGATGAAAATGATCCAGTCGTGACCTCGCCCCTCATGAGTTCTCCGCTCTGCTTTGTGCTGCAGGTGTAGTGCATCACTGAGGGCAACTGACCAGGTAGTCCTGTCAGCTACACACTGGCTCCGCCGCACAGCCAGAACAATGGACAATTGTCCACTCAGTGAGCACAAGAAGCTTTTTCCAGTGCCATACTGAACAACCTGCCAACTCTGTATGAAGTGGACACAGTTTTTCAGAGAGCTTTGCTTTGTAAACAGACTCATTCTCAGTGAGATCATGATTCATCATAGCAAGTGTCTCGACTAATGGACCGAGAAGATTTATGTGTAATGTGTTTTTGTGACACGCATATTTCACATAACTTCTACTCGCAGTGAGACAAAAGTGTCAGAAGGCTGCACACTGACATGTATTTCAGAGCCAGAGTCAGAGATGCACAACAGACGCCAGATCAGACAATTACCCTCAGACGAGTTAACCAGCCGAAACAGGAATAGGCCCCGTCGAATACAATGGAACTGTCACACACCGCTACTGAAGGCTTATCTTTATTTTCAACAAGAGCACTAACATGCGTCTTTCCCAAAACAACTCATGTGGATATCAAGTCTGCTCAAAATACAATCTGTCAAATAAGCTGAAATAAGACAAAAACAATTCCTTGAAGATCTGAAACACAGGCTTTAAAACGTGTTGCTTCATTGATCATGAAATGCGCCGATTTATTTCCCTAAGTATTTCATATGTCAGTTATATTAAGTAGAAATTGTATAACAGATGTGTGGTTTCAAAAATGAGTAGGAAAACTAGCAGTATTATTGAAGCTAAACCTATGAAGAAGCAAGAAAGCGTTACGTGAACTGCATATGGCCTAAACAGATACCATGTTAAAATGATCACCGTAGTGTGACTGTACAGAAAAATGAATCAAAGTCTTGTGGTAAACTAAAGCACTCAAAGCCACTTGTCGTATGACCAACAGAGTGGGTGTATTTAAGTGCTTTGTGTTTATTTATTCATTAATTTTATGTTCATTAGAGCCGATTCAAACTCCTAACCTCTGTGTGGATGGTTTCTCCAAATAAAAAGGTGTGATGTGTGTCCAACTGTGCGCAGGAACTGGAAAACTGCTGTATCAGTGAGAATGTAGGATTATTGCCACTCTGAAACAAACATACACACAAACAGAAGGGTATTACTTAGGCGGACATTGTATTGACACACATTCATACCCTGGAGGCTTTAGCCTAATGTTAACTATAACCACAACATGCCTAACCGCAACCCTAACCCCAACCTCAAGCTAACTCTAAGAGTACTGTAACCAAACACTACCCTTGTGGGGACCAGCTTTTTTATCTCAGGAGAATTGAGTACTCGTAATGATAAATGTAAGTGTATACACTCAGGTTGACACACACACATGCTTGTTATACACTTGCCTTGACTAAAGCTTGATTTATAGTTGCACATTAAGGGATTATTGCTTGTAGCTGCCAAGGCTACGGTGTAGGCTCTGCTGTATCTGATATGTGCCTCCTCAAAAATATAACAATACAATAGGAAATAAAATGTGGGGAGTGCAAGAACTGTGATAGGCCAGTTTGGGTTTCTGATGCTGGTGGAGACTGCTGATAGTGAAGAAAATGTTATTAAAGTTGAGGAAAGACTGTTCTTCATTAACAAACATCTAGCAAAGACACTGTAAACCTTCTGTTTATCAAAACCTCCATCACAGAAAGTGATGGCATGTGCGCTGCACAGGGAGTCCTGTTCAGTAATGAGTCAAGGCGAAATAGGCATTTAACCTGGACGTAAGTATTTGCGTAGCCCACTGTCGCTCTATATCACAAAGGAAATTGAAGCATGTCCAACAAACAGTTACTGTGGGAATACAAAGCACTCTGGTGTGATCACGTACAACACATCTGTCGAGTGTTGCAGTGGTGCCATAAACTGGTGAAATCTGATGCTAAATTATAAATCAAAACCTACGCTGGAGGCCTCTCCTAGGCTTCTGGAGGCTTCTGTTAACCCCTTGCGTTAAGCATGAATCTGGATTTACATGAATTCTCTGGAGCCTTGTCCTAACCTTAACCACTACATGCCAAGCCCAACCCTTACAGAAACCAAATCATAGCCCCGAGATGGTTAACTTTGTGAGGTCAAGTTCCCATAATTTGAATATTTTAACATGTTTTTTCTCCCAACAACGTGACTAATGCAAATGCACACATACAGGAAAAGCTTCAGTCATAATATGAAAAACTAGACCAAAATTGCAGAGGTATTTAATTGGGATCATACAATAGTAATCTTAAAACAAAACGTATTTATCCCTCCTTAATATGATGTACATCTTAGAATTGTATCCACTGGCAGGAGCGCAGGGAGAAAGATGTTCAACTGGCTGATGCTACATACAGATCGTTTCGCTTCCCAAAGACCTGAGTATATTTACTGGCAAATATTGTCCTTCGACCTCCAGGTAGAGAGCGCTTGACAGCTCTATGCATAATCCATTGATAAATGACATGGTATTGATCCTCCTAGCCCCGTTGAGGGCCATATGCGAGTGCTCCAACACTGATAAGGCAGTTAAAAAACACTATATTTTGTCAGCAATAGCTCCCGTCCGCTAGTCAATTTTAGTTTAAGCAACCCTATTTGAAAGTAAGAGCTTTCCTAATTTGCAAAAATGTCAATGGTGATTGAGGTCTTCCCCCAAATCAATGTAACTGTCACTTGCAGGCGTCGAGGGAGAACTTGAAATCTCACAGGATTTGCATCTGAAAACAGTTATCCTGTCAACTGATTTTTTATGTATGCTCTGGCTGCTGCGGTATACTTTTAAAGCTCAAAAGAGCAGAGACACATGAATATGTTCAAACAGAACTCACACGCCACTGCACAGCCAACCAGGGGAAAAAAAGAAAAGACACTCGCCAAACCTCATCTCGAGGGAAATACAGACAAAATGAAATTGAAGCTAATGAAACAGCAAAGTTCCGCTCTTTCATTTCATGTAAAATCAACAGGTATTTTAGCATAACTACCTGAGGCCAATGCTGCACTCTAATAATTTAGTCTCCCTATAAAGGTCCACACTGTTCTCGCTGATATAATGGTTATATATTACTATGTGTTGTTAGCAACTGTTATAGTGTTCCCTCAGGCCCTCCTGTAATAACACAACTGAAGGACAAGGAATGAATCCCGATGACAGTTTATTATGTATACTGTGAGCACACTGGACCCTGACATCCCTGAGATCCAAAAGTACACAAACACACACATGTGCACACGCACACGTACACACATGCACACGCGTATAAACAGAGATGTTGAATTTAACATATTTTAAAAGGATCAGTTCACTTATACAGTATCGAGCGCGTATAGAAGTAACTACGTACATTTACCACAATTACTAGCACTGCTACTAGTACTGAATTAAATTATACAATTTTGATCTACTCCAAAACATACAATCAGCTTATAAAATGTGACTCTTTTTGTCATAGATTAAACTACCAAACAAAATCTAAAGTATTTGAAATTAGCTCGACTAGTTATAACATAAAATGCTATTCTAACTACACATTAATACATCAGTTCAATCCAATAATATAATACACAATAAAACACTTGCATGACCAGTTTTACTGCATTATGAGTACTATGTAAATACTTTTGATACTTAAAATACATTTTGCAGAGAATTCTGTACTTTTACTTATGTATGATTTTTACTTGTAATGGATTACTTTTACTTCGGTAAAGGATGTGAATACTTCTTCCACCAATTTCCGCCACTAAGATTTGTGCCTCCAACCTAAAACAATGGCGGTGAATGGAATTTTTAAGGGGTGCTGACTACATTAATTAAACAATGACTTTCTTCAAATAATCAACAAAAATAAGAAACAATGTGGAAACCAGATCACGCAAATGAAAAAACGATTGTATCTGCATGGCTCGAAACCTCCAGAGGCAACGGAGAAAATACAGTGTAGCAGAAGGACCATTGTGTTTTCTCCTTCCTCTCTTGCAGCTCTGCAGGCGTGCGGTGACTCCTCGTCTACTTCTCGCTGCTCTTCAGTGGCGTGCCTTTCTACATTAGAGCCCTCGCAGGGTTATCGAGTCTAAACAAAGCCTTGTGCCAGCAGCCTCCAGAGACAGCAAGACAGCTAATGTTAGCAGTGGACCTCCTGTCCCTTTCAAATTGGCAGCACAATACACAAGGTTTATTGTGTTTTAAGTGTATTGCTGCATACATGTGGTTGTTATCCTTAACTGTGTGAAGTGTGTGATTTAGACCTTTGTTTGTATCCATGTGC
>CALSBV010012228.1:672205-715275 GCA_943590825.1 Bovichtus diacanthus | reverse complement strand
ATGATGTCATCTCCCTTTGTAAATCACTGCCTGCTCTTACAAATGCTTTTCTAATGTCTGTGGATATTTTTGATCGTGCCAACTGCTTTTTCCTCTCAAAGAATTCCTGACCTTTACCAATACTCTCTTGGTGTTTTTCTTTTCCTGGTGTCGTTTCATTTTGCTTGGCCTCATGCTGTCTTATGCTAGCTCCTCACCACAGATGACACATGCTGGCCGAGACCCCTTCCTGTCCTTCGATAAAAACAAAGTTATGGTAACTCTCGAGATATAGCCTACTGTAGTTTTACTTGCTTTATTTGACACTGATGAGTCTTCAGCGCGTTTCTTAGACATTTTGTTTCATTCATAAAATAGTGATGCTCTGACTGTGGGAACAATGAAGGCTAGCTGCTAACTAGCTAACCTGATGAAAGTGATTGAGAGCGCTGGCCGCAGAGGTTGAGAGGTCACAAAGCAAGTAGTCTACTATTTTGAGCACAAAAAAAACGATATCTTTTAAATAGATTTATATACAGGCTTTGTATAAATTATCCAGTAAGTGTGTTATTACAATTTTAGTTATACATTATTGAAAACCTCAGAGCAGACACATCTTGGGGCACCCCCTGTGAACTAATGAAATTCCCATTAGCTCCAGCTATGCTTTGTGTTTAATACTACTTCGCAGATGTTAGCATGCTGCTAACATTCTAAAATAAGGTGGTAAGTATGAACATTATACCCTCTAAACATCTGCAGCCTATGTTAAAATTGCTATTGTTAGCATGCTGACGTTAGCATTTAGCTCAAAGTATCACGGTGCCAAAGTACAGCTTCACAGAACCCCTCTCAGTCTTGTTACCTTCTGTTTTCTCCCTTTTCATAAAAAATTCAACATATTTTATGTGTTGCAAGGGGATTCTCCCTGACAACTAGAGCCACAGGATTAGTCTTAAGTGCAATATAATTTCTTACGTGCAATGCGATTTTAGAGCCAGGTGGGGAAAGTGTAGAGAAAGCGATAAAAAAGAGAATAAAGCACATATCTCAAGTCTAAGAAGAACCACAACAATATTACTCCTTTTGAAGCAGCAGACATTCTCACAGGCAGCACTAAAGGCAGCCGTTTAACAAATTCACTTGACTCATTTAGCAGGATTTGAGGAACTGTGAGATGAGAGGAATGTCCCTAGTAAGAACAGATCATATTTAAAAGGCACATTTCTTATTGATCTATACAGACGTTTCATGCTCGTATGAGGTTTTCTACCATGAACAGACTTTTATGTTATTTAGTCATATATCACAGAAGTCTACTATGTCTGAGTGACTTTGTAATTCAGGCTCTTTCCAGAATGTTGCATGGATCACAGACTAGTGCGCTGAAACAACTACAAAAAACTACAATTAGCCCTGTTATAATGCCTTTCAGCCCACATCGTTTACTGCTGAAGCAACGGGGAGATTTTTTCTTTTAGGAAGGATGAGTGAGAGGCCGACCAGCAGCCAGCAGAGACCTCCTCATGCTTCTCCACTCATCCCCGTAAGAGGATCGGACGTAATGGGGTTTCCTCTTCTCTGGCTCCTTCTGCTCGCCAGATAAACTGCAGAAAACTTCCAACAAAGTCTAAGAATGCTATTCTTGTCACACTTTACAGTCATACTGACAATAAGTTTCGAGGGAACGTTGGTGTGACCTCAATGTGAGCAGAGATAAGCTTTTAAGCAGGTGCCTTCTTCTCCCGCCACCCATGCCGTGGCAGAAAATGGGGGTAATAGCCTGACTCCCATGTCAAGCTGTAGCAATTGTCAAGCAGACGGCTAACTCATGTGAAGGATAGCACTTCATTTAAGATACTGAAGTGCTATCCTAACACAAAAAAACTAACTATGTTTGAAAACAAATGACGGATGGAACACAAATGTACCGGCTGCGTTTTCATTAAAGAACATATATTCATATAGCATGACATTATGTTGCTGAATAATAAAGTGCACCATCCCCCAAGCCTGTGGGAATAGCCAAGACCTTAATATCAGGTGTGTATGGTTTCATTTATTCTCCTCGTGGCAGACTGCTGACCTAATGACCTCATGTCAGGCGCAATGACAACTTGTTTGACATAGGGATATTTTTTCATTCTATCAATATTGCATAAGTTGCTCACACTGCGTCTTGTTTGTGTGTGTGTGTGTGTTTGTGTGTATACTGTATATATATATATATATATATATATACATATGCTCCACTGAACATGAGAGCAACAGCACTCCCTCACTACACAGTTTCTACCCAAAGGGAGAAAGGGATGGGAATTTGAAAAAAAGGCCGGCTCTCGGGCAACATTTCTTTGTGTGGTTATCAGTTTAATTATTGCTTTGCAGGTCTGCATTTTCCTGGAGTACAAATTGTGCTCTGAAAACAAGTAACAGTCATGGAGTCGTGCTTTGCAAACATCCCAACTCATATCCAAAAATAATGGCGTTTTTTTTTTTTTTTCCGTCTGTATTTCATCCCATTCCGACATCAAAACTCTGCACGTTATGACTTAATCCTGCCGCTCAGACTCGGAGCACTGCTGCAATTCAGTCCAACCAGATCACTTCAGTTAAATGCATTCATCTGCAGCCCAGTTTTACAACCGTGTCCATACCAAAATTTGCTTCTTGTCATTAATTGATCTCGCCTTGTTCCTACGAGATGGCAAGACTCACCTTCCTGCAGCCAATTTGGAAGAGCAGGCGGGATTGACCTCCTCTTAAGTAAGTATTGATTGTTTGCATCCTTGTTTCTATTACTGCATGCCTAAAGAACACAAGCAGCAGAAGGAGCTTCGTGTTTTGAGGCTGTCCATTAGTGCAAGCATAGGGATAGTGAAAAAAACTAATCAATGAAAAAAGGTGTATATTTCTCAACTTGTGGAATGGTATTCTTTGCCCATTAGTCATGCTAATACCTGCATGTTATGCTTAGTAACCCTGCCCATATTATTTCCTGTCCCACCTGCTTTATGCCACAGCATGTGAGTAAATTTCACCTTGCCAATTCTTTTCTGAACGGGCCATAAGTCAGCATCTGATTAAATGTCTGGAATAAAAACCAGCAGGGCTCTCAGTCTCAAGGACCAGAAATGAGAATCACTGGACTATAGATAATGCATTTAGTATATCCACGGGACTAATAAAAGTACAACATATACATTTAAAGTTCCTCTCTACTTACATTTATTCTATTATCATTTATATTATATCATATTACTTTTACAAGGCGGTATAGCGTTGATTCTTGCAATAACACTTTTAAAAGTATTATATAAAAAGGTTTATTTACTTTATATTTCAATTTCATATCCAATACTGTATTTCTCTAGGTTTTGGTAGTTATTTATAACTTTTTTATGTTTACAAAACCAGCATGACTCACCAAAGTCCTTCAGGAATGTGTGTTATTTGTGAAAACAAAGAGTGTTATTAGACCATAAATCAAATGTATCATTGTTTTTGAGAGAATAGACTTTCTTTTGGAAAGTTTTCTATTCAATGTTTGTTTATGCATTCTGCATGAAAACAGTGAGACAAAAAACCCTTCACAGTGAGATCTTGTTCCCAAGTCTTCTTTTATTCTACAAGGACGTGGCAATGTTTCAAACACAAATTGTCTCCCTCGGGGCCCCGGGTGCTGTACTTTTTGATGTTGTGTTGATGTGATATTCACATAGGTACAGTGTAATCATTCCTACTACTGTCATCACAGCTCATCTATAAATACAGGCATGCTCACAACTCTAACCCGATGTTGTCCATGTTGAATAAAAGGAACATTGGGAACAAAATAGAAGTGTGCAGGTTATTTTCTTGACATTTTGTCGCAACTTGTTACCCAGCTACTTTAAAAAAAAAATTTAAAAAAAATGTAAATGTACATTTGTCTCCTACATAAAAACAGTTGAATAAATTAAATTGTACAGTTTGTCTGTCAGTTTGTTTCTATTTGAGTATTGGGGCAGATACAAACTTACATCAAAACCTCTTGGAAAGTAAGGCAAATAGACTCACATGACTCTATAATATTCAGTAATTCTCTTCTATTGTGAATATTTCAGAGAGAGATAGATGGTGGAGGTTTGACGGTTTATTATTGTGCATATTTAGCCAATTTTCTCTCACTAGGTGACTTCTCTCATACACAGGTGTCGCGTTCTTTGCTCTACCAGAAATTACCGTTATCCAACTGCTCACGCACAACAACAAAATATCGACAAACACAAGTTGCAAAACATAATAATAAATATATAAAACAAATAATAAATATAATAGCTCTTATATGATTTTAGTTACAAGAGGCGGGGCCTTCGCTTGGATAGAAGTGTCACGTTAAGATGAGAAAGTGGAAATACTTTCTTTGTTATCCATGTTTCACATACTTGTTATAAAGTTATAATGTCCTGAGAAGGGTCTCTGTGTCACACTCTGAATGAATAAAAGCCAATTAACAAGTGATGGAGAGAGAATACAAGAGCCAAAGTCACTGGCGTGGATCATGAAATATCCATGAGACAATTGTGTTTTCATTTTTTCAGCAATGGTAATGGAGCGCTTTGTATGCATATATATATATATATATAGAGAGAGATGTGTGTGTGTGTGTGTGTATGTTATCATATGGCGCATACTTGACATACTAACCGTGTCCCCCATGATGGGGCAGAAAACAGTGCTAGAGATGGGACTAATTGACGGGTGCTACTGCATGCATCAATGTGCAAATGGCACCAGTGTTTTGGAAAAACAAACATAATTAACCTCTGCCATTTTTTGTCACTTTGAGGGCTTGTTACGTAACACACACATGCACACGCGCACGTGCACACACACACACACACAGAGAGCCTTCATATTCCTTTGGCATCCGTCTTTACCTCTGTCTGCGGAATAGATCACACTGCAAGGCTTCAATCTCCTTCAAATCAATCACAGGGATGATTCTGTGAAAAAAGGAGAGATAAAAAGCCGACCGAAGCCTGTCAGGGCTATGAGAGCAGAGGACGTCAATGCGTCACTTAGACAGCCAGTCTGAAGGGGCCGCTTCCCCAGACAGGAGGACAAGACGGAGTTCACCTGCATTCAGTACAAAGTTTTGCCTCTGTCTTTGAGAAAAGAGATGGACAGAGAATTGCGAGCTGCACTCCCTGATGTAAATGTCATCTGGGTAAAAATCAATTTCATAACTCATTCAAGAGGCCAGGCCTTACAAATGGACAAAGTTGCCGGGTCTTTTCAACTACAGTGTCATTCTCCCCGAGAATGACTGGGTGCTCTTGCGCTGCACAGTAAGGATTGGATGATTTTTCAAAACGTGCACAACATCATAGCTCCTGGTAACAATTCAAAAGTTTTGCGGATCGATTTTGTTCTCTCTCCTGTGGCATTGTTGCTTCTCATTTCCAACACAGCACGAAAGGCAGCGAAATAAAAACATCTTACCAGCAAATCGGCCTCACCATGGCAACAGTATTGATCAACCCTGCTAGGTCCTCAGAAAAATCCATCCCTCATGTCAATTTCCCAGCATTAACAGTTCAGCAGCTACTCATGTCGCGAATAGTCAGCCATGATATTTGGCGTATGGCAGTAAAAATCTACAATCACCATTTAGCTACCCTGATGAGTCACTTATCACAGGGGCGAGACACCAAATTACCTGATGATATTCACTGAGAACAAAGGGGGAAATAGGCTAGGATGAAAACTCAGGGAGAAGTCATTGTCCGAAAGCTCGAAGTGTAAAGATTTAACTTCAAAGTCCATTAGACTGCTGAGTTGTGGACCACATCCTATAATCAAATGGAATTTAAATTGACAAGGACAAGAAATTGAACACTTTCTATGGAGCCCACTTTTGCTTTGATTTGAAACGAAAATTGGCTTCAATCATAACTGAACAGGTGTTATAATCAAGCTTTTCATGCTTTTGAATGGAATCATTTGATACTTGATGGATTGCAGTTGCAAACAATCTCTGAAACTTGTAATGGCTGCCACACACTAATCAAATGCTGCAAAACTAATGAGGGTAAATGGGCTGGGCGCTCTCATTTCTGGTAAGTATTGATTATACAGTATCATGTGGCCTCACATTTAATCCATCATCATTTATTATCAGCGCTATCATCACCACTGGCTTTAAAAAAAAAAAAAATAAGTGTGCTGAAGGGCAAACGGCTTCAGACTGGATTTATTGTGTGTGCAGCTTTGACTGTGGTGATTAATTCCATCTTTCTGGCAACGCTTAAAGGGAAATTAGAAGAAACACAGAGTGTCGGACGGAGCTTCACGACAACTGCTGTTTAATCTCCATTCCTCAAGCTCGAGATCCAGTGCCACATCGCACATGGACTACACCTACACTCCCATCGCTTTACACTTGCAGACATGCTGGTACACCTTGTGTGAGGAGAAAAAGAGGAGAATAAAATAAAGAAATCATCTCTCTCCCCTTAAACCCTCTGAATTTCCCAATTGCATACATGTTGCAGAGCTTGCATGCAAAATAAATTGTACAACCCTCACGCTCTGCAACACATAACAACTGTATTGAGGATGCTTCAAAGTATCACTGCAGCGTTTTACCAACTTGGATAATAAAACATTTATTTGTTAACTAATAAATTTGTTAACCTACAAAGAGTGAATAGGAGCCAAAGCCAGGCTGAAGGAAGCGGCCGGGACCATCAGTCTAATTGTCCAGCCAATGGATGCAAAAAGGATAATTGCTGTGAACAAACCCCAGAGTGTTGCATGTGTAAGTATGTACGTGTGTGTGTGTGGGAAAAGAAGAAGGGGAGGGGGGGGCTAAAAGCATGTTAAGTACTTTGCTGGTCTTACAGTTGCAGTTAAACAGCTACTTACAGCCAGGCCCCATGGTTTGTCTAATTGAACTGAAACAAAACACAGGATGACAAGTTACAATCTGCAACACCAAATCATGAGCACCAACACTGCAGCTCTGATGATCCGCACCGCCGCCGTCCTCGCACGGCAAAAACTGTACGAAAGTCTTTACATTTGCATAAGCATCCACATGGTAGTTCATGTAATTAGACATTTTGCTATGGAGATGTGTTTTAAATAATTCATCTGCTGTATTGGTGCCCTGCTGTGCTCCCCATTCCACTGCAGCACCGGCAGTGGGCAAACACTATCAGCCGACTCTCAACCAACAGGAATAGAGATGTGTTCCCATGAACGAAGCTAACTCACTTTGAAATTAGCAGTGCACATTTAGTTCATTTACTTGAAGCCATCAAGCTCAATTAAAACGCAAAGAGTTTGAAACAAACTCATTTCGAAGAAGGGGCCCCCTGTAGATAAAAGCAACGCCACCATAAATCAAGGCTTTCAGGTTCAAAACAATTCATAAAAATGCCTGCAGTCTCTCTGCACAAGAGGCTCATATAATCATGTGCAATCACATGAAGCAGGCCTGTTATTCTCAGGAGGGGGTTGTTGAGTTTGGGTGTGATTGTGTCAGGCTGTCAGTGCCCACTCATCCAGACTCTGGAGTGAGACTGGAACAGACGGGAGCTGTTCTTTCACCACCACCGGGGACAAGCAACAGCACACTCAGCTGTCTCATCCACACAGTGTGGTGGAGGGGAAAACCACCCAACTCACTTTGCCTTCCTTTTGTTACAACATTTTAAAGATGGAGAGAGGTCTAGATGAAGATTTCTCATAACATGCATCAAATTAAAAAAAGGAGAAAAATGCTCAACTATATCTGACATGTTCTGGAAATAAATTGCAGATTTGTGGTAATAACAGTTTTTCCCTGTGAGATAACTCTTTGTGTTGTTGTTACTACTTCCATTACTGAGTGGGTAGCAATGATAAACAATACTCCTCCCTGAAAAGCGGATTATTACCAGACTCTTGCAAACCATATAGCTGTATATGCGAGAGAAGCAGCAGAAGAAGAAAAAAAACACTATTTTAAAGCCACAAAACTATCGCTCACGCTCAAAGACTTGCCTGAAAGAGGCGTAGGATGTTGGCAACCATAATCGATACTGAGCTCGCCGAGGCTCCGATGACTCCCACCACTTTTTCAGGCTTGACAAACACCGGTGGCTCCCCGTTAGTGCATCTCACGTCGGAGGTGTCCTTCGTGATCAGGGCTTGGACGAAAGTTAAAGATTGCTCCAGTGCGTAGGTATCCCTCGAACAAGTCTCCAGCACCCGAGCGCCTAAGGTGATGTTGGGTAGGAGTTGCTCGTCCTGGTTAATTTGGTCCAAAGCGTACATCATGGCCTCAAGCCGCTGGATGCCGTTCTCCTTTTTGAGGTCCCCGCACGGCGTGCCGTCGGCCCCTCTGGCGTGCACCGGGAAGAGTCCACCGAGGGTCAGGTGCCCCTCAGTCCGAATTGAATGGGGCGCATAAGTCTCCTGAGGCAGCGCGAAATCTACCACAGTCCTCATGAGCAAAAACGCTCTCCATATAGTGCTCAGCTTCACGCACGAACCAGGACCAGCCATGATCAACTTTTAGGTAAGATGGAGTCTGCAATGCGCCGAAGATAGAACCAGAGAGGCGAAGAAGTTTGTTAAAACGAGCCCATCGTTGTCAGCAAGGAGGAGATTCAACAAGCTGGGCTGAAGAACCAAGACGCAGTAGATGGCTCAGACAAACTGCGCCCATCGCTTTGCTGCCAGGAGTGAGCGGCGCAGCTTGTTGAATAGTGAAGCTCCTGACGGTAATACAGTTCCCTCGGAAAGAGACGCTACATCCATTAGTCAGAAAATATCAGTACTAGAAGATGACCACCCGCCGCTGATGAACTGGCCTTTTAAATTTTTTTTTTTTTTTTTTTTTTTTAACAATTTATGCTGAATCCAAAGCGTGAAACGAAATGAAGCCGTTGCTGAGAATCTTCGCAAACCTAACGCGCCAATTCCACCAAATAATATATAGGGAATTATAAGGATTTATCTCTCGGAATCAATACTTAGATGTTAGGACCGGCAGAAGTGGGTGACATTCTTCTCTCTCACACCAACTCCACGGGAGCGCAGGGCTGGCTCGGTGGGCTGTGGTGTCTGTCTCTCAGGGGTGCATATCATCTCCACAGTCTCCAACAAAAAAAAAAAAACAGAAGGAAAGAAAACGAGTAGTAAGCGCTCAGATGAGGAGAGGACCACGGAAAATCCTGCTAATTAAAGCCCCGGCTCTTTCTCGGTCTCCGCAACCCGCTCGCATTTATACAAAATGAATGAGTCACAACGAGGGATTCACTGTGTGCGCCGAGTTTTCAGCCCCCGTTCCTTGCGAGACGTCATTCAGTTGGCTGGGAAGAAGAAGAAGAAGAAGAAAAAAAGAGTAGCATCACTTCGTGTCAAGGTTTTCAGGAAGTTGTCTTCAGACAGTTCAACGAGAAGGTAAACAAGGCGAACAAATGGACTTATAGACTTGAAGACAATTGTTCCTCAGAGTGGCTCTCAGTGCGCATGAATCTCTCTCTCCCTCTCCCTCACTCTATTATTCCTCTCAAACACTCGCACACAAACACACGCAAAAGTCGAAGAGAGTTTTTTTTTTTTTTTCCTCCCTCTTTGCTTTTGATGTTGAAGGTGGCAGGGATGAAACGGAGATGTGTGGCATTAAGAAAACACAGCAGAGCTGCAGGTATGGAGGGCTTCACCCGCCTACTAGAAAGCGCCTTTCCTGAAATAGTTTTGGATTCATTACAGATGCACCTTTAAAACGGAGGAGGGAGGGGGGACAGACACGTTTGGGGTCCAGGCTGGTCTCCCAGGCAACCCTTCTTCAGAAGACACTCCTGATTCATCCTGTGCGCACACACACACACACACACACACACACACACACAGACACACACACACACAATGGTGAGAAATAACCACACCTTTAGAGCAAGAAACTCTCCCATCTTCCTAACAAAACACTATCATCACCAAACTATTTAAATTGCACAGAATTCTTTATTATTTTTTTTTTTTTACAAACAAGCAGATTATGATAATGTGCATTCTGTGGGCATGGATTAGCTTTGGCAATTTTTGGAATAAAAAAAAAAAAAAAAAAAATTTATATCTCATATATTAAAAAATATATATATTGTTAGGCTTTAATAACGTCTGATGTATTCATTCAGTGGGTTGCAGTTTGAGAAAAGGTACCAACACTGTAGATACATAATTAATGTACAAGCCTTTGTTTTCAAGTAACCTTAGAAACTGACCACTTCTCATCCCCAGCCACACATCCACAACCACAGGGGTGCTGTTGTTGAGAAATCACAGCAGCACTCTGGGAAACCCTCAAACAGGAAAAAGCAAACGGATTATATGATGAGTCAGTTAAGTTCCTTGATTATTGAGTAATAAACAGCCTCTGAGAGTTGCTTTATCGTGAAAATGATTATGAGGCATAAAATCCCATTTTATGAACATGTTCGTTCCATTCGTTTCTGTTCAATTAAAAGATTAGAAAAGGCGATGTAGTTCTAATTGAAACATGTCCTATTGACATTACAGGCTTGGATGGACAAATTTCTAATTAATTAAATTGAATAGAGATTAATTCAAGCCTAATCCTACCCATGTAGTGTATTTATCTCCATTAGCCGCAATGATTTTGCATGAATATCTTTCAAGAGGCGAATCGTGCATGTCCAACTCCAAGCCTGTCAATGTGGTTTTGGGTGCACAAACTGCATGTCAAGGCCAAAATTTATGAGCTGCACCAAAAATACATTTAAGGACACTCTGTGGGAACAGCTAGGAAATGACTGCTGAGGAGAGAAATAAGACAAGAGGGCGGCAGATGGCCTCCTACACTGTGAGCACACTGAGACAGGCAGGCAGGCCTGGAAGAACGCAGCAGCAGCCCCTACAAATGACACCCTGAGAGACTGGTGTCGCTACGCACGGCACTAATTCCACTGCTCGGACTCTGCCGTGAGAGCCTGACACCCACTTACACTGTCAACGGAAAGGTTACTTTTGAAAAATGGGGGCCTCACCGTGATTTCATTTACTGACTAACCCAAGGAAGAGGGGTCTTTTCCCCCAGGCAGGCTGAGTGATTTAAACTGAGATTACACTTTGGTTGGGATCTTCTCTCTTCCTACTTCCTCATGTTCACACAGACACTCAAGTCACGTGAGCACGAACACACTCAGATATTATCCATTTCCTCCTGGGATGAAGAAGCAACAAGCAAGGAGGAGTGCGAATGTATTTGGAAGAGGTTTATGTTCAATATATAGCTGACCAAAGAAACAAACGCAGCAATGGTTTCCATATGCCGGGGGTGCACTACATTTCAATGCATCCCACTAGATGAATTATGGGTTCCTATGAGAGACCACAGCTTTTGTTTCTCAAGCATTCAATAACACGTCTGCCTGATGCAGTCTTCTTCAAGCAATTACGGGGCAAGCTCTGTGTGCTCCTTTAAGAAACGAAGACTAAGAGAACAATAAAAAGTCAACCTTCAGGACAAGAGGCAATAAGGTTCCCTTTTGGGCTGACACTGGGCACAATGGGGTCTGTCTGTCAAATTAATTAACCTGGAAACCTCTTTAATTCTCAGACTTCAATGAAAGGGCCGTCGTATCCACAGGAAAGAAATAACTCCAGAGCAGGAGGTAATTGCATGTCGGGGTGATTTGTTTCGAAAGCATGCAGGCCACCGGCCCCGTTTGGAGTCATGCATATTCTGTGAGGGGTGAAGTGTTAATGTTAGATCAATGTAGGGGCAACGTTAGATTAGCAACATGAAGGTCACTGAACTGCTGGGCCCCAATGTCTCATTTTGCACCATCTGCTTTGGAATAATAAAATCAGGCTATCTGCGCTTTTTTTCTTCATCACTGTAAGCAGAATCAGCTCCTGTGAAGAGGGAAAAAAAGGAAACGTATTGCAATTCCACTGGCACGCTGTATGGGAAGACAAATTCTTACCTCTTCTGCTGTTTATGCCAAAGACAAAGCAGGTGCACTGCAGCTAGGACGATAGACTCTCCACGCTCTCAATTATCATTGTAATCCATCTGTCATACCAGCTCCCTTCTAATTATGTCTCTGTAAAGTTGCTGCTGTGAGCCCGGTACCCATTCACACTCTGAAATGTGAAAGATAGACAGATAATGCACAAGTGGCCACCGGAATACATAACTGCAGGGGTATTTTTTCTCTCCGGGCTATCTTTGAAACTCATGTGTTATATGACAATGAGTTTGCTTAGATACACAGACATGCAGCCTTTGAGACAAGGCAGCTAACGCGAGAAAAGGGAAAGCCAAAGTAATATTAACCCCCGACTGCTGCTGTTCTTTTTTTAACAGATGTGACAAGTATGTGCTCCTGATTGGGAGGCTGCCTGGGTAATGATCAGAGGTAATATATGTATATGACAGTAACAGACCCAAAGATGCTGACCTTCCACCCACACGGTCCTGGAATCTTCTAGAGACCCTATTAGTGGGTGACTGGGTCTTTGTTTTGATGGCTAACCTCATGGTCCGCCGGTCTTATGTGATAAGTGGGTGCAGCTGTGTTAGTTAGCCAGGAGGACTTCAGCCGCAAATGTGATTGTGATAGCAAATGCCTTTCGCCTTCTGTCTGTTAATTAGCTGACCTTCTGAACAGCTCTGGACCTGTGTGAATTATTTTATCGCAGTTTCTTCATGGTACATTGTGCATCGTCCTTTTTTTTTTCTTTTTTTTTTTTTTTACAGGGAATCCACATTTAGTCCGTTCACAATAAACCAGAGACAGAATTCAGGAAAAAGATAAAAACCTGCGCTGTGATAAACATCAGGACATTTTCATCAGTACAATGTGTGCAACTCAAGTGTTTTGATCTATGGTTACCATTTTTATTCAACAAAGGCTTTGTTTTCAATTAATTTCTGTCTCCGTGGTAAACATTGTCCAGCAATATAGACATATTGTAGAAGTGCAGACTGTAGATCCAAATATATTGCAGCTCTGCACTCCTGATGAGACACAAAGGAGACTGAACCCGAAAAGAGGCCAAATGTTGGCGTGTTTAAACTAAGCCATTTGGGAAAATTAAAACAATCTTGATGTTAATGAAGATGCTAACACTGAGACACTGCAGATGGACATCAAAACCTCATCATCCCTTTCACTTTGGCAGGCGAGCTTAGTTAGTTAGTCATTTCAATTTATGTTCTGGCAGCTGGTCACGTACCACCACAGTGACTTAGCGTCTCCTGTATTTGTATTGCGCGAGCCTTACTTCAAAGTATTGCATTGTTCTAAAATGCTTATTGTGTCACTGCGCGCAAATGAGCTCATTCTTCCATTTCTCACGTGAACTTTCCCCTTGGAGTGTTGAAAGTGTGTGAGTGGATTATGCCTGTGCTGCTTGAATTAACTGCAGTGCTGTTTGTGTAGAAAATAACATATTTTCTTCATTTTACGCAGCTCATTACCATACGGAGCTGCTAGCAAGGACTGCGGTGGAGGGCAGGCCTACTTATTTCAGATAAGTGCCCCTGCAGTCTTTACCACAGTTTGAAAAGCATTCACAAAAGGTACACACACACACACACACACACACACACATGCGCACACACATTGTGAGCAAGAATTTGCTTAGTCTGACTGCTTTTCCACTGCGCAATTCATCACACACATGAATTAATCTCTCTCACTCATTAGGTGGAAATTAACTCTGTTGCAAATTACTGCACATAGCTATCACATAAGGTGGAACAATGAATCACTACTTTTATGTGTAAAAGCCATCTACTTGAATCACAGCTTATGGCCGCTGCCTCATACACTGTATGTCACCTCCTTTAGCTGGAGGCCATACTCAATTAAAATAGGTTCAAGTTAAACCGCTCCCCATTTTGACCATGTGCAAGGCTGAAGAGCGTGCAGTCTTACAGTAATCCCCTGGGTTTATCTGTTCAGTGAGCTCAGTGCTTCCGTGGTCCCCCAGTAGCCCTCCTGTCTCTCAGCCACGGTCTGTCGCCCTTTGGGCTCCCCATGGCCCAGTGGTCCCATAGGAGCACTGTGGCTGGAACTGTGGGTCACAAAAGCTGCCTTTTCCCCATGGCCGCCCCACTGTCGGCACATTGGGTGCTTTTTTGAGTCATCCCAGCTGCTCTCTCGCATGTAGAGGGAGAGTCAAGGATAGGAAATGCATGGTTTACACCGACAGGGTCACAATAGTCATGGCTTGTTTCGGAGTCACGTTCAAGTCAGGGGGCCTATCCCTAAGTGACATCACCTGCTGAGAAATCACTGTTCAAAGTGAGAGAGAGTAACAAGGAGCATACTGCTTTTACAGAGTTTTGAGGGAGGAATGATTGTGTATTGTAGAATTTAATGGGTGCCCGACAGTGTCGAGTGAAAGTGAGTCCTGTCGACACAGGGCGCAGTACAATACAGACAGAGCGGAATGGGACTTCTTATGGTTGCTCTGGGATTGAATAAAGCCCAGTTCATTTGCTACATATCACATTTTGTTACACGGTTTCCGACAATTCCTCATATTTCATCATTGGAGCTGGCAATGGTCGTTTTATATTCTTCCTATTTCCTCCACCTTTCAGCTCGCTTTAAGCTCCTCCATGTCATGATGGTGATTTTTTTTCCCCTTTTGGAATTTCTCCCTTTTTGCTTTCAAGCTGAAAATCAAATCTATAAATCAAAGGCAATGGGAGAAAATACACAGGGACTGAAGGGCATTTAAATCCTTTCAGAGATCCCAAAGCTTCAGAGAGCGAAATAAACAGGAAATTAAAATGGAGCTGGAAATGGTAGCAATCTCTTTTTTCAGGGGATTGAAACCAGGTGTATTTCTTAATGCTTCTTCCTGCTTTATATTCTGCTCTGTTGGGAATGCATCCACCCTCCTCTCCCTTATTAATTTCCTTGAAAAGGGAAAAGAATTAAGTCTTTGAGAAATGCTCAAAATGCCACCAAAAAAAAAATCACAATACATTGTTTTTGCTGAATTGCCTTTGAGATTGTATTCGAGTCACCAAAAGAAATTGTCATGGTTAATATGCAAAAAGCTTCCTGTTGCCACGGTGCTCTCCAATTGTATTCCATATGGGCTAAGTCTTTCCACTGTATGTTATCAGGTTGAAAATACCCTGCAACTGTGTCTGCTCACCTGGCTGTGTGTATGACTGGAATATTGCTGTAGAACAAAGTGGTTGGCTGACCTTCAGATTGAACTTTATTTGCATAAAAGCATATGATTAGACTAGGTGTAGCCACCAGTGAGAAAACTCATTTGTTCACACTTGACAAGCACCGACCACATCCATGAATGAGTGAGTGACCGCAGTTTACCACTAATAGCTCAAACCTGTGAAAGTGACACAGCAGTGCTTTTAGCTTCATGCAAACATCCTCACAATAACAATGTTAACATGCTGATGTTCAGTAGACGATGCTGGCACGTGTACGCACGCTGTACAACATTTGCTAATTAGCACTGAACACAAAGTACAGCTGAGACTGATCATAATATTATTAGTTTTGCAGGTATTTGGTGATGAATGGGGATCACCAAAGTTATTCAAATGCATCTTTATGGGGACACGGATGTCTGTGTCGTATTTCAAGGCAATCCATCCAAAGGTTTTGAGACATTCACTTAAAACCACAAATGTCAACCTCATGGTGGCACTAAAGCATGAATATCTGTTTGAAATTTCATGACAAGCCATCCAAAAGTTGTGTGACTGATGTATCAGTCTGGATCAAAGTATTGGACCGACTGCAGATATCGGGATCCCTACAGTCACGCCGCAAGCGCGTCCCCTCACAAAGGCATGGAATGGAATACACTGAGACATATAGTTGAATGACACATTCAGATGAAATATATGACTCTCACCTCTACATTTGTGTAGAGAAAGAGAAGTGTACGTCTGTCTTGACAGCATTTTGTCAGAATTGTAATGAACGGAAACGTAACGGAACCTAACACCTACACATGCATCACACTTTCCTTGATCACCTATGTAATACTATTGATTAACATCCCATAGATCTTTCCACATAATGTCAACACTAGTGTTGATATTGAACATTAATTTCAGGCACAGTTTCTTAATCAAAGACGAGAGCCAGGAGGCCAACGGTGCACAAATACAAATAGATTTACTGCTCGTGGTGCATGGATCGATGGTTTTTTTCTTTATCGTCTTGAGTTGATGTGTGAAGGAGAAATCCGAAACTCAAACATAATCACATCAAAATGACTGTTGTATGAAAAATGATACGTCTGGTCCTTTTCTTCGATAGACTCCCATACAATAAATTGCACACCATCAAACTGAAGTTGTAAATCACAGCACTCTGAGGCACAGGCAGGAATGAGAGGCATGCTTTCTTTTTAAGTGGAGGCTTACGATTGAACCTCAGGCACTAGAGTCCATAAATCGCAGCATCAATTATTAACCTAAATCTGTTTTAATGTGCCAAAAGAAACCCCAGTGGGCAGGCTAATGCAACTAGCAGGAAACGAGGAGAACAGATAAAATGACCGGTGTGGCCAGAGTTGGCCCCCTTTTACGTTGGGGCGGGTCTAGAGTGCAGGAAAGCATCAAACACGAGCCCATCCTGTCAGACTTTAGGGGCCATCAGGAGCCATATTAGCAGCTAAATAATAGAGAATTCCATCCCTTTGAGAATGGAAATATGCTGGTTAGCCTTGATGACATAATTGATGATGGCTTCGGAGACACAACGGTGCACATGGGGAGATGCCAAGTCCAAGCAAAGCAACAACATCCCTCGTTCACTTTCCGGATGCTTTTAGAAAACGTGTGTCGAAGTTCACAAGGTGATGCAAGTGATTTGAAAGTGCAGTGAAAGTAAACAGCAAACCATTAGGAGACAACCTCAGCAATCACAATGTAGCTGCAGGGATGTGGGTATATTATGATCACAGGCTGAGACCAAAAGCAAATAGAAATCCATTCCCTTCAGGGTCAGTAATTTTCTGCACAGTTCATTTTGCAGTAAATGTTTTTTTCAACATTTTATTAACCTGTTCAAGACGCTCGCATAGCATGCAGCAGTATGCTGAGTGCAAAACATCTTAAGGAAACGCTTTGCATGAAGGCTGCTGGGAGGAGAATTCTGGTAAACACCATTATCTTTTATTAATCTCCCATACGAAATCCAATCACAAACGTAGGTAACAAAAAAAGAAGAAAAACAGGTTAATGGAGGATGCTTAAGATTCAAAAAGAAGAAATTGTACAAACTGAATACTATTTTCCTCCTTTTATCACTTTAAGAAAATTCAAGTTGAGGCACTGTTGACGTTTCCCTTGCTTCCACTATTTATTATTGAATTATTCATCAGGTTTTCTGAGGGGGGGGGGGGGAAGGGCATGCCGATACTGGAGCAAGTCCTAATTTTGAAAAGTGGGTGCTTGCCAGTATACCGTCACAACCCAGTAGCCTCCACTCTGTGTACAGTGATGAGAAACATGCAACTGTTTTTTGATTTTCACACATTCAAACATCGATGGGGCAAAATCTACTAGTGCAACCCATCTAGGCAGTCAGTGGTGTTTGTTCTTACTTAGTTAAGCAATCGGCTTTATTTCTTCCTAGTGATCACTGGGGAGGCTCTCCGGGAAGCACTCAGATCTCTTCCTTCATCTGACAGAGGAGAGGAGGGGAGTGTGCGAGATGAACACTGAAGCTGTCTTATTAGTGCTTAACTCTCCTGCTCAGGCCTTCAGATTGACAGGGGGGGAAAAAAAAAAAGTGTTGAGGCAGGCTGTGCCATAAACAGTGGCAGTGATAAATATCTGCTGTCCCTTCCAACATGACTCACTTGTCCGAGTCTCAGCTTTACTGCACACAAAGGAGGCTGGAGCAGAGCAACCATACACTGCTGCTAAATCTTTATCAGATTACAGATAATAGATGCACTCTATAAAATAGCTTATATTACCAGGGAGGGAGTTGAAGCGGAACACAGTTCAGCACCAAATAGTGAATAATGAGAATAATTCTATAAAAGCACACACAGGCATTGATACAGGTAAAAAGCCATACGAACCCTCATTACTCTTCAAATGGACGGCCCATTCAGGTTGTTTTATGTAGGTTTCAGTTTCTTACTCCTGTCCTCAAAGTGGCCACTCTAGACCACCATTAACAATAGACCTGCCTATGAGTCAGGTTTTTTGGTTTGCAGTGAAGGAGGTGCAGGGTGTCAGTTCTGCAGAGAATAGACCTGAGACTAAAGATGCAAGAAAATTATTATTGGGCCCGAAATTATTCGACAGAAACCCATATTTACATAGACATTAGATTTTCTGCGAATCAGCTGTTTTTGTGACATCACTTCAACAGTGGAGGGGGTGTATTCAGATCCTTCAAGGTCAAAAGTAACAATTACGCAATAAAGAAATACTCCATTGCAAATAAAAGTCCCGCATTAAAAATGTCACTTAGTTAGTAAAAGTACTGAAGTATATACATTTAATTAATTTTTTTTTTTTACAGAAAATTACTATTATTTAAGTATCAAAAGTAAAAGCAGTCAAAATGCACGAAAACAGCCTATGCGAGTGGTATGCCATTATCTGTTAGCCTATACAGTGAACAAACATTTAAACACAACGCTTTTATTATTGCTCAAAGATTTTTTTCTATGCACAGAAATGTCTCCACCTGACAGGTGGCATATTAAGATGCTGATTAAACAACATGATTATTACACAGCTGTGACTTGGGCTTGTCACAATAAAAGGCCCTCTAAAAACATGCAGTTTTATCTTGAAAGAAATATTGACGTACGGATTTCACATTATTGGGGTAACAGATATGCCTTGTTTGATCACACAGGATCCTTCAGTGAAGAGAATACTTCTCCAATATGCCAGGCACCATCGGAGGTGAGCATTTGCCCACTCAAGTCAGTTCTGATGACGGACTGCAGTCAGGTCAAGACCCTGCTGTGGATGACGAGCACACTGATGAGGTTCCCTGAGACAGTTTGTGACAGTTTGTTTTGAAATTCTTTTGGTTGTGCAAACTAAATGTTGCATCAGCTGTCCGGGTGGCTGATCTCAGACGACCCCGCAGGTGAAGAAGCCAGATGTGCAGTTGTTGCACACGGTTTGTGGTTGTGAGGCCGGTTGGATGTAGCCTACTGCCGAATTCTCACAAATGACATTGGAGGCGGTTTATGCTAGTGAAATGATCATTAATGAAATGCTCACCAACACTGATTTGAACTAATTTGGTCACAAAATATGAAAAAAAAGCATTTTGTATGCATAAAAAAAGAAAAATTTTATTTCAACTTAGGAAAAATACAAGCGGGTAAAATGTTGTTTAGATTTTTGTTCAGAGTATTATAGGATTATTATTTCTGATGCATTAAGTAGCATTTTACTTTTGTAGTTGGTCGAGGTGGAGCTCATCTCAGCTGTTTTATATTATGTTAGATAGTTTAATCTATAGCAATGCATCATATTTTATAAACTCAGCATATGTTTTACATGTAGAATCTTAATCTGTAAAGTAACTATTAACTATCTATTAACTGTCAAATAAATGTAGTGGAGTAAAAATTTAAATATTGCTCTCTGAACTGTGGTGTTTTTAATCTTTAAAAAGCGGTTTTACAAACGTCTATCCATAGCTGAGATTTTCACCTGTTGCGGTGGACAACGGATACATCGCTTTGAATCACAGGCTACATTTGTTCTGTGCGTGTTCATGAGGCTTTCCTCCCACAGTCTCAACACATGCAAATCAGGAGGATCTATGGCTCTAAATTAGCCATAGGTGTAAATGTGACTTATGTGAATCTGTGATTGCTCTGTGATAAACTAGCAGCCTGTCCAGGTTGCCTTTATCCTGCCTTTATATCCAGTGCATGCTGTAAAAAGCCTCATCAGGCTCCTGAATAAGAACGAGACGTTGATGACAATGAATGAATTCTCAGCATTTAGTTTCCCATTAATTCAGCAGCAGAACAAAAGCCAACCCTAGTGTCGCAAATTACTGTCTAGCTAGGATCAGTATAATAAAGTCTCTGAGCCTTTATATTACATTACATTAGTTAACATTAATTTAGCATAAAGGGGGGTTGAAACTCAAACAGAGACAATACATGTCGTATACTTTTAAAAGACTTTGAAGAAACTAAACTGTTGTAGTAATACATCCTTTCTAATAAGGCCTATTTTATAAGGGTAATAAGCCAAAAAAATTATAATAACAGTAACATGTAAGAACACTTTCTAGGTTACCAGTGCACATCCAATTTACTTTGTAATTTTAGCTCTCTTTAAATTAAAAGGCAAGACTCCTTCAGTGGACCATTTGACCAATTACTTTCTGTAAAACGAGCTACATAATGCAAAATAAACTTATGGCCAATTTATTGACATTTACAACTCATGATTTGATATCTTATAATAGTGGATATTTAGCTGCAGACGTGTGGTGATAAAGTGAGAGACTCGTGACCATGTGCAGCAATAATGACTCATTCCCTGCAGAAGTAAGGATCTACATATATAGCAAAAGGTGAGTACAGATTTTTTTTTTTAAAACCTCAAGTACAGTAATGTGTCTTTTCTCGAAATGCTAGCTATATGGAGGATTAATTGGGGCTTTTTGGCAATATAAGACCTAGTATTAGAATCAATGTGCTTTAACTAAATCTTGTTTACTTGCTGCATCAGCATGAGTAATCTCTATTTTGTTTCAAAGAAGCAGTGTGTCATTTTCGACAGGATATGTCATCTTAAATTTTCCTCTGAGTAAATTAGATTGACTACCTATCATGAATACCAGACACACCTGGATTGAATTTGGAATGGCAGCCTCTTAGAATTCCTCCATCTTTATTTCCCAGGAAAGCGACATGCAGAGCACATATGCTGCCAACAGCCTTTGCAACAAAAAAAAAAAAAAAAAAAAAAAAATCCACCAACCTGCACACAAACATTTCCTCTATGTGGCTGCATGAAGCGGCAGTGGAAACAGCACAATAGTCCTATAATCTTACAGCTTTTAAAAAGCTAATGTGAGCACGCTTTCCCGTATGCAATAAGCCACTTTGTTTGTTGAAAACTCGCCAAGTGGCAAAAAAGCAGCTGCTATCTCTGCAGTCTCAAGGGGCTAGTTAATTTTAGAAAGATAATCTCCTGCAATATGCTGAGGGATTAAGACGTTAAAAGTCCCAGCATGGGAAAACGATAAGGCTGTGTAGTTATGGACTAAAAGAAGCATCCAGTGCATTTTAGCAACAGAGAGGTATGTTACTTATCATGTTAATCAGCATGCAGATCAGGAAAAACAAACACCAGTTGTTCAATGACATGTCTATGTAATTTGCCACCATCCCTCTGTCAGTGAGCCACAAATGATGACCGTGACGACAGCAGTTCATCTTGTGGCTATTAACATTGTCTCCCAAGGCTGTACTGCAGCACTTTCTCCAGAGATTACCTGCAGAAGAGGAATGCCACACTGAAGCAGGGGAAGTGTGGTTCTATGGCTTAATCAATGTCATTTGCATATGCAGGATAAAACTAATCCTCATCAGGGGGAGGTTCTCCACCTGAGGCCCTTTCTTGTCCTTTCCAAGCAATCCTTCTCTTATTAAATGATCCCTTGACAATATTCACCTTGCCAGAGAGAACAAAGCATGCTATCACACGGCGTGCAGAGGGAGGGAACTCTACAGGGATGCTTGGATTCAGTATTAAAGTGTGATGTGATGCAGAGAATAAATACCTAAGCTAGGCTGAGCTGAATTTTGGGAAAGTGCAGACCTGCTATAATGCTGTTTGGGTCTGGAAGTCAACCAAACATCAAGTTCCAGGTGAATAACAATGTGTGGATTTGCAGGAATGGGGTTCAAAGACTGCGGGAGCACAGCAAGCTTAGCCTGGCCACCCGCCTGCTTCTTGGGCAGCTGCCAAGGTTTTTAAACACCCAACACCAACAGCCGGGGTTTCTGCTGTTTCTCCGCTGTGCTTGAATGCAACACATAACATGCAGGGCGAAAAAAAAAAATACAACTAATGTACCTGAAGCAACCTGAGAATGCAGAAGCCATTCCTCTGTTGCAGGGATTTGTGTCACATTAGAGGGAGGCTGAGCAGAAAAGATCTGGGTTTCAAAAGATCCCTTTAGGCCCCCGTTCGTCGGAGACAACCTCTTTCCTCTCACGGGCTTCTTTCAGTATAAGATAAGCAAATTTACACTGGCAGACAAACGTGACATTTTCCTCATGCAGGAGCTGCTTAAGAGGGGGCTTCATAGGTGGGCAAGGCTGATAAGACGACAGCTGGGATTGGAGGGACTGGAAAACCAGCGTGAAAAGGAGATGACAGAAATCAGAAAGAGGGGGATTTCTCCAACCCTTTCATTTTCAAAAAAACATCACTTATGCAAAGATCCACCAACAGAGAGATATTTGAGCAGTGTTGACCTGCCCACAGTAGACCCATGCTCCTCTTCATGCTTATTTCTTTATGGTAATTTCTACCTCAGGGGCTGTTTGCCGTCTTTCCTGGCTGGGGCTCATAAGAATCTCACCCCTTTTATAGGCTATCAAATGGATTACAGAGTCATTATCAACAGTGCTGTGTGGCCATATAAGCTTGTCGTTTACACCACATTTCCACTGTGCCAGCCACAACACCAAATTCCATGGCTAGAGCATGTCGAGATGTGTTTTTATTTCGGCATGTGAGAGAAAAGGGGCTGCGCTAAAGGCAAGGCTGTTCCGGTTTTACACAGTGTCTCGTTTCTGAAGTTGGAGCAAAGTGATTGGCCATTGAGTTTACAGATAGATTTCATGACCATGGCAGGGCATTACTCTCAAATACATAGCAGCAGTATATTCACCAGTGTATAAGAATAAACACATATTAATACCTTCTTTTTCTGCTCTATTTTTCTTTTTACTGCCCCGACTGCAGTGCTGCACTAAACCCAGATATCCATGGTGGCTGCAGAGTGCTGCGGTGTGGCATGTTGGTGTGATGTAATGCGATGTGAAGCTCTCTGAAGGTCCGGGCTCAGCGGCGCCATGCATGAGACAGTTTAACATCACTAGCCATTATGAATTTACCTGCGAAAGGTGACGGGAGAAGAAACTAGTATTATTCGGCTTGGAAATGACAGCATTGTCCAGAGTCTCTCTAAATCAGATTGATGATCCATTTTCCCTGCCCCGGGGCCACAGTAATGTAAGGGCCTGGGATCCACCGAGGCTGCACAGAGACAGATGGGACCTTGTCTGCCATGACCTTGCTGAGTTAATATTTCTCCCAGGCTTTTTCTGTTGCCTCATCATTATAGGTGCCATGGCTATTAACGTTGGGTGAATACTTCACAGACACTGTTTACTAGGACAGGACACAATCCGGGAAGAGAAAAGTCACAGCAGTAGAGTAACAAGGCAAAGAGTGATTGTTTGGCAAACGGGGAGAGTGTCATGTGTGTGCTATTTGTTTCACAGTTGCCTGTGTTGTGCATATGCAGTAAAGCGTAAAAGTATCCAAACAAATGGCTTGGTAAAAAGAAAAATATGATAATCGATTGATTGTTTCAGTGATCTTTTGAGGAAACGTGGCAAAAATATCACCGTTTCCAAAGAGAGATTTTTCTGCGTTTCTTTGTCACATATGACATTAGAATTAATATCTTTGGGGGTTGGATTGTGGGTCTGATAAAACAAGTAATATGAATATGTCTCCCTGGAAATAATCATCAATCACAATTTTCTGATTAATCAAGAAAATGATCATTAGTTGCCTAATTGAGAGGCTAACAAATAAAGTGGGATTTGTTTAAGCCTTTCACTAATTGTTGTGGAAAAATGATTAAAGTTAAACCTTTTTTTCTTAATATTTTACAATGCCTTTAAGCCATATATTTTTGTAGATTTCTTTGTGACAATACCATTTTTTTTTTTTCATTAGTCTCATGGCAAATTGTTTTGTTGTTAGTGTAATGAGACACTCCCTATGAGGCTGGTTCGTTCGGCTGAACGAACAGAAGGCGGTGCTCTACTCAAAAGGATATCTACACCAGGCGCTGCAAGAATGAGGCTAAGAGAATCATTAAGGTACCGAACCGGCCGGATAACGGCCTTTTGTCTTTGTTGAGGGTGGGACGAAGGTACCAGATACACCAGGGCAGCACTGACAGGCTCAGGAAGAGCTTCTCCCCTCAGGCCGCTCGGATCCTAATGAGGTTCTGTGACCCGTTTCACAAAGAGGGAAGTCTGCACTGTTAGGTCATCATTTCGCTATTATATCAGTCTGATGCAAGTTAGACTGTTTCAAAAAATATATTTTAAGCCTAAAAAGTTAGCCCCTCTACCCATAGGCTAACTAAGAGCCCTGTTTCCATGGTAACAACCAGTGACATCTGCTGACCAGACCTGTTTCCATGGTAACAGTATCAGTAACACCTTCTGACAAAAGGTTAAAGGGTCAAAGTTCATTGTAAATAAACAAACGCAGTTATAGCCCCTCTATGTTACAGAAGAAAGTCAATAAAACACGCCAGTAGTGCATTTTTTTTTAAACGCATAAGCAGCAACAACAAAACAAAATGGTGAATTCTCTGGGCAGATAATAAGGTCGGCATCCCAAAACCAAAAACTTCGACATCAGGGAAGCACCAAACACCATTGATGTAAACACAGAATGTCTCATACAACCAGAGTCGTGCGTTCTATCTGCGCCGAAACACGCTGATCCACCATGGAGCCAGGTCACTGCAGGCTGTGCGTACAACAGTCTCTGATCTCCTGTTGCTGATGCTATTTCATCCATTCTACTTTCCAGCGACCAGACATTAGCCAGGAGCAGGCTGGGTAGTGAGTGGAACAGCTCTACGTCCAAGCTGGGCCCGCCTAGGTCTTATCTCAGCTCTCCTCCCAGGGCGGTCACACCACCCTCGGTAGCGCTTTGTCCGGCTGATCTGGCTGAGTGGTCGAAAGATGCTGCTGGCGGCGATCATCTCAATCCCCACGCTTCCTTCTCTCATGTTTATGAGTGTATCTCTGTCGTGGGCCATGCGTGCTTCAGTAATAAAGGCTAAAAAGATGACAAATTAAAACAAAGATGTAGCAAAGTTCATGGGAAGCCTCAGCAGCTGAGCAGCAACTTTGGCAAAAGATGAATTCAGATGAAATGAATAAAGTCCATCTTTGACAAGCTGGTCCCAGGTGTCATGTGTGTTTTTATTTTCCTTTTTAAATCATTCACACCATTCACATTTAGCCTCCTCATGGCTGCCTGCGAGCTACATGTTCAACATGGTTGTCAATTTTATAATTTTAACTTTATTGGTAAGTCATTATTTTTGCTGCTTTATGGGATATTAAGCCTCAGAATAAATCTACTGACATTAGGAATGGATTGTGATGCAGGAGTCAGACTAGGAAATATGGTCTAGGAAGCAATCCAGCAGGTCACTGTTACTCACCGCCAGCCAGTAAAAGAGAGATAAGGAAATAATCAAAACAGAGAGATGAGGGCCAACTTCAGCCAGATTGCACTGACAGATGGGCTCCTACTTTTATTCTTTGGTAGCCCTCCTCTCTTATTTTATCCAAACCAACCAATGCTGATATGCGCTGGCTGATGGAGACTATTTAGTCTTTTATAACCTTTCTGCACAATAAAGCAAAAAAAAAAAAAAAAAAAAAAAAAACCCTGCAAGCCCAAACTCCCTTATCTCCAGTTTCTTATCTTTCATTAGCTTTGGCCTGTGATGAGTGTTTGGGCTTTCCAGGGGGAGGGGGGGAGATAATCTATTGAAATATGGTTTCATTTTGGATAGACTTTATCTGCAAAGCAAATTAAATTTTGATAATGAAGAACACTGAATCCCCCAAGTGCCCTTGTACTGCGGTGTACATACAGCACAACAGTATGCAGCGTGTGGTAATCATTGTGTAATCACTCAAACAACAGTGCACAACCAAGCCCCCCAGCCTCCAGCCACTCCCCAGGCAGCCCAGCCCCTGATATTTGCTGGGCTTATGATTTGTTCTGGGATCTAGGCAATAAGTGAAGCCTCCTTATGGCCTTGTAGCAAGATTGAATTGCAAAAACATGTTGCACCTGCTGCAGCTGGAGCAGGAAGGAGAAGTAGCAACACTGTTTGCATTCACTATCTGATGTCTGCAACCTTATTGAAAATCTGATAATGATATTTGGCGAGTTTAATGGCTGCCCTCTGCAGGCTACAATCAGTCTCACTCAATCCCATTTTCATACCCACCGCGCCCCCATCCCCTTTCCTTTTTCATCTTGTGCCTCACTTTCACAGCGTGCGGCTGACAGTGAGAGGCATGATACACGACTGCTTCGCTCCGTTTTAGAACCACATCATTTTTCCTTTGCATTTTGTTTTCAAATAGAATTAGTGTCCGCGTTAGTGAATAATTAATGAGAATCACTGCAGGTGATCAACACGTGGCTGTCCCACTTCATGTGGTTATTCTATTCCCCTCAGGTTCAGCTGCAGAACAGCAGCTCTGGAGCTGGGAGCGACTTGTGCTCAAGGACACTTCAGCAGGAAGGAAAGATGCTAATGTGACAAAGGTTTGAACCTGGACTTTCGTCATTAAAGGAAAGTCTTTTTCCTCATTACACCCCCCGCTTCTTTAAAGTGAATGCAGGATGCCAATACATGGTATATGTTCAGAGCTTCCCTCTAACATGAAGGTGTAATGACCCAATTTGCCCACAGGGAACATTAAATTTTCATCTAATGTGTTCTAATGGAGTCATACAGACTTTACTGAAAGACAGTGTGCCATCGAAAGCCATCTATCTGCTGTTGTCGCTGATTTTAACATTTTATTAGAAGTTCTTCCAGCACGAACAATACATCACTTCCTTTTGAAGTACCTAGAGGCTTTCAAGCTGCATTGGCATTTCCATTGTAACACATTTGCAATAATTAACAGAGCTAACTTTTTTATTGTGATTAATAATAGAGTAGACGATAGCATTATTGAGCCACACATTAAACTCCACTCATTAAATTCACTTTCTGAAATGCACCAACTCAGACTGTTAAGTAGGACTGTGGAAAGGTCAATGTGATCATTATATAATTTAGCTGGAGAACAATTATGAAATGGACTAATAAGAGTAATTTCTAATGTGCAGAGCGAGAGACATCTCCTTCTCAGTGGAGCTAATTGTCAAACTGTGAAGACCCATTTCAGAGCTTGAATGCGATTCAAACATGCAAGTTAACATTTTTTGGTTACCAAATTCAATGCTGCTGAAGGTATATAGGTAAAGATCAAGTCAAATTGTACTTAAGTATTTCAGTGTTCTGCTATTTTATACTTCTTCTCCACTATATTTCAGAAAGAGAATTGTTACTTCAGATTGAAATGTTGCACTTTTCACTCCACTGCAGCTGAAAGCTATAGTTAATGGTTTCTTCACAGCTGCATCGTTAGAGATTAAACCAGTGGTTCTAAACCTTTATGTCTTTTGACCCCTTACAAGAAAATATAGTTGGGGCCCCTTGTCACGTTTCAGATGCCTGTGAGTTGTTAGCAATTCCACCCGAGAGAGATTTCCTCTCCTAACTTCTCATGTGGTTTCGTTTATATATTTTTTTGAGGCCCAACAAGGTCAAATGATTCAATATTTCACAAAAAAGCCAAGATTAGGGGGGAAAAAAAGCCAAAAAATTAATCCAAATTGATGTAGCAGAAATGTAATTGTTTATCTCTGCTCTACCCCATTAATCATCTCACCACTACTGAATTAAATTATCTAACTGCATATAAAGACATTTAAAAACTAGCTCCACCTCGACTGGTGCAACAGTAAAATGCTACTTGCAGATTGCATTACAATAATATAAAACAATAATGTAATATATAATTATAGTGCGTGATAATTATATTGCAAAGGGCACATTTACTTTTGCTGCTTTCAGTATATTTTGCCGATAATACTTTTACTCCAGTAGGATTTTGAATGCAAATCTTTTACTTGTAATGGATTTTTTTTTTTTTTTTTAATTGCTGTATTGCTACTTTGACTTGAGTAAAGAATATGAGTACTTCTTCCACCTGTCGGGCTAAAAGTAAAACTGACAGACTTCTTAGACATTCTTTTGAAAAGAAGTATTTCATTTCTGTGTGTAGAGCACAAAGTGGACTTGAAATATACAGAGTATTTTCCCTCCTGAGCAGGCAAATATGCCTTTGACACAGGGGGGAAAGTTGGGAATGGTTCCAGAAGACCGACTCTCCACTTTGCTAGCTTCAGCACTCAATTGCTCCATGATTAAAGCTAGTCTATTTTATTGATTGAAAAGGAAGGAAAGAAAACTCAGAGCCTTTCCACTCTTCAGTCTCCGCTTCTCTATCTGTAAAAATGGTGGAAAAGCCTCCCTTGACCATGTCCAGGCAATTTAGGTGGAGCGGGCCTCTCTTGTTGCACTCAGTGACTCCGGCTATGCTCTGTTACCTCATCTCATCAGCTGGGAAAGTATTTCTGCTTGTAGCTCCGGAGAAGGCGGCCACAAGTTAAATTGAGTTACCTGTTTAGAGACGGTTTCATTTTCCGCAGATGGCCCCGGAGATCCTTGATGGAACTGCTAACTGCTCATCACCCCACATGTCTCCCAGTGTCTGTCTGAATAGAGAGCAGCGACACGGCAGCAGCGACATGGCTCAGGTGGCGAAGACAGCTGGCTCCAGGATCCATCACACGATCTCAACGGAGGAGTGCAGTCAGATAAACCAGACATTGCTGTTTTAATAAAAGAAAATCTCATCTTTGTGTTCCGTTTCTCTACCTGCCTTCTTTTTTCCAAGCGTGTATAGATCATAAAGAAACGCCAACTACTTCCTGTTGTGTACAATGATCCTCTCAGCTTCACTTATTCTTCACAGCACAGAAGCAATTGTCTGCATTCATGGCCATGCACAGCGACACACACACACACACACACACACACACACACACACACACACACGATGAAATATGGGCAATGGAATCCCTGAGTAATAAGATAATGATTAATTTTATGGCTGTGATTTATATGAAATCTCTATATTATGTACATTAATCCTTATTGATTGGGACATAATGGATTTTCTAAGAAACATCAATCTACCAGCGATGTGGAAAGGGAAGAGGTTAGAGGCTTGGCTCATGTCATGTCTGTGTCTGTTGATAACGACGGGGCAGGAGATGAAAGGCGGAGAGGAGAGGTGTAAAAAAAAAAAGTGATGCGGGGAGATAAGAGTCGAGAGGGATAAACGAAAGGAGAGGAGTAGAGGATGAGAGGAGCAGGAAGCAAAAGGAAGGGAGCAAGAGGAAGGTTTAATGGATGAGCAAAGAGGAGAGAGAGAAGATATGAGAGCAGTGGAGAGAAACAAGAGATGACAAAAATGGGGAAAAGAAGAGAAAGGAGATGTGAAGATAACAGATAAAAAGAGCAGTGGAAGAGCAGACAGCCTGCCACCCCACAGTCATGTCACACAATTTACCACGTTCTGGCCCATAATGTTTTATAGCACAATCACTGATAGCACAGTAGTCAGTAGTGATCTCATTTCACAACCCATATCCTTCGGTAATGTGAACACAAAGGGAGAAGCAGAGCCATTAGCAGTGTCCAGTTCTCGTCTACTGCTCCTTGTGCATAATTGGCTTCCATGGTAGGAAGGAAGAAAAGGTAAACAGCAAGCAATCATATTAACTCCTGTGATCCCTAATTGAAATCCGTTAACCATCAGGACAGATGATAGAGGTTGAGGAGATGTGGGGCTATTCATACCCCAAGCCCGCTTTCCCTCACGCTGCTCTCGGTGTATTGACATGCTTGAAGACGTGGGTTTGCATTATAATCAAGAGTTATGCTTGATTCATGCGCTCATGGGTAGCATAAAAACAGCAGCTTAACATCTGCGCATGTGAGCGTTTTACCTCCATCTGAGATTTGTTTAAGATTGAAATCCGTTCTGGCTACTGCCAACATTACACAGTGACGGCCAATGTTATGATGAATGCAATCAATGAAATAATGAAGAAATTAATCTTTATGGATTGACATGACGTTTTTCGGAAATACTTTCAGTCACTTTCTCACTGAGAGTTAGATGAGAGGATCGATACGACTCTCATATCTGTCCTTGAAATATGAAGCGACAGCCAGCAGTTAGCTTAGCTTAGCATACAGACTGGAAGCAGGGTTAAAAAGCAAGCCTGGCCCTTTGTAAATGTGAACTTCAAAAAAAAAAAACGCTTAACTTAGATTACACATAAAACGTATACGATACGAAAAAGTGCTTTGCGTAAATACAAAGTGGTACGTTGCGACGGCACTTAAGTTAAACTCTTTGTTCTCTATTATAGTGTCTCAGCAGCAGCAGCCAGTAGACCAGTGTGGTGCTGGCGGTGAAGAAGAGGCAGTATCTTATATACAGTACATACAGTCTATGGGCAGTAAAAAGCGCCAGCCATGAGCCCATATCTCAAGAGTGGGCAGGTTGGATTGCTGAATGTTAAAGACTTTTGTTTTGTACGGAAGGGGGGACTTAAATTATAACAATTACATTTTTTTTAATTTTTTTTTTTAAATGATGACGTTGTAGAAAAATACACTGTGAATAACAAGGCTGTAGAGAACAGTGCACTATAGCAGACTTAGCATAGTAAAGCTATAATCATATATCTCAGTTATAAACGGGTTGTGAACTTAAGTGGGCCGTTCTGAAGCATGAAACTTCCAGGCTGAAAATGAGTCCCGCTCCGGCCCCGAGCACTAGAAATAGTGATGGGGGAAATGATAGAGTGCATTAGATGCTTCACCGTTCCAGTTGAGTCCCACACCACTAGATGGTGCGCTTGTCTCTTCACACTTACAGTACACTACCTCCGCCAGATGGGTTGAGTGGAGAAAAGCTCCAACTGGAGAAGATAGACTCATATTGTCGCCCAGCATTATGCAACATATAAAACCGCTATCACACCAGGTGTTGTGGTTTTGAGTGAGACATTCAAAAATAATGCACTGCAATCACTATGAATACATAGCATATGGAGCAGCCGAGCGGCTCCTCGTGACAAGCAAACAATTCTGCACCGTCTGAAACTCCTTTTCAACAGAGAGCTCATCCAGACTGCAAATTCACCCGTGGAGAGGAAAGAAATAAAACTCAATCCTCCGAATCTTTATCCAGGCACTGACTCATTCTTATTTGAGTCTGGCTGTCAGCCATGCCAACAAAAAGCTGTTGAAAGGCGGAATAAACACTGTGCAACGGGTGTGTATGTTCAGGTTCAAGGGTTCAGAATTGGCAGACAAAGGCTGTGGAAACCCTTCAGGTACAGTTGCTCCTAATGTTGGATATTTACCGAAAAAAAATTGCTTGTTAATTTCCTTTCTTATTTTATCTTTAAAATGAGATTACAATATGTAACCGAAGGAAGATATAAAGCGGCCAGTTGGTATTCAGCCAATATGGATATCATTATTATAATAATTTCAAGAATTGGTCTTTATGAGAAGAGCATTATTGAAGTATAAAAGCAAGAATACATACAGATTAAGTCTTTATTATATCTGCATTCCTCCATTCCAGTGCTTCAATGTACAACAGAAATATTCTTCTTGCATCTGAGAATATAAAGCTTTGTATTGTCTCTTAGCAAGCTTCAGTGTTTCTCAAGGGCAAGACAAGAGTGGACATTTCTTTGCCGTTTTGTGTTTTTCTCTCCGTTGCAGCAGATGGTAAAGAGTAAATCACTTTCTGCTGTGGGCAGGATGCATCAGGGTCAGGGTTTAAGCTTCGAGGTCCACTGTGAACCTGGCTGATTTGACAGGACTATTTTGAATACGCTGAGTCAAATCAAATATGTATAAGGAGGCGGGATTTGCAAAACAGCTTGATACAAGGATACTGATTAGATTAGGGATTTTACAGAACAGCAGGCTGGAGCCACACAGTCCAGTCTGAACACAGGAACATGCAGGCACAAACAGAGACTCACGGAAAGATGGATGAAAGAGTGGCAAAAGAATATCAGAGGACCTGATTGGGTTGAAACTACAAATACTAATACTGTAGGATGAGAGGCAATCAGCAGTAAAAGGCGAAAAATATCGTTTTGCAATTAAACTGATTTGAAGTCTGCACTCCGCTATCTCTCCGTCTCGTTTACCTGTTCATGCTTTGATTGAATTGATCTCCAAGGACACTGACAAATGATTGGACTCGAAAAAGACAGAGCCTTTACAGAATGAAAGTCAATACTGAAAATAAAGAGGCACTGAAACGTTCAAGTATGTCATTGCTATGTCAACAGCAGCAAAACAAGGGATGCCTGAGAAAAATAATATGTTCCCCGCACAATTATACTGTAGCTTAAAAAACAAATGCAGCCACTGAAACCATGCTGGCACGATGATGCTCCTTATTCAAATGCTTACATTTTTTTAAGCGTACCGAAACATGAATATTGCCAGCTTATGCAGATGAAGCCACTGGTTTTTAGGTCTTGTGTGATGCATTTCCATATAGGGACTTAGAGGAACACTACATGCATGAGCCAATTCAACAAACAGGAGTGTAACATAATACCTTACAAACAATGAAACATGCATGTTTCAAAACCCAGATGAAGGCTTTCTCTATAGTGGACAAAGTTACATTTGCAGGAAAAAAGACATCAAAGGCCATTTGAGCTATGATATAAGCCCACATACACATAACACCTACAAGAAGGGCCTGTTAAGAATCCTTTTCTAACATATCTCAGATGTACATGAGTGGGCGTACATATTTCTTACATGTTCCAGCCAAGCTGATGACTAGCCTTGGGACAAGATTGTGCGTAATGCCACAATGCCGAAGATGGTGATGGCTTGTTCATTTCGACACAAAAACATCTGTGTGTTTTCTTATCCTTAATCCTATTCTTAAACATTGTGGAGGAATATTTTAAAACTGCCGTCAGACCTGCATCGTACATTCGCCCTTTAGCTTCCTCCATTCGGCTTCCTGTGGACTCCACATCTGCTCCCACCAGCCCACCTTTTGAGAAGTGAACCCTATAAGGCAAGCCTGAATCCACGGGGAATCGGCTATGTGCCTCTGCACAGTGAGTGAGTGAGTGGGAGCCAGTCAAAGCCCAAAGCACTTATATGGAGGGGGTGGAGGGTTGGGGGTAGCAGTGAGGAGGTGGAGGCTGAGAGGCAAAGCTAATTCACTGTGACAGAAATCAGAGCTGTCAGGGCCACCATGACCAAACAGCATGGACAGCATATATCCAGTCAAACCCACAGCCAAGGGGAAGCAGGGATGTCGGGGGCTCAGAAAGAAAAAGGGGGGGATGTACTGATTAAGGGTCTTAGAGACAGAGAGAGAGAGAGAGAGAGAGAGAGAGAGAGAGAGAGAGAGGCAAGCAACATCCATCCACTCAAAAACCACTAAAATAGAATCGACAAGGTAAGGAGGCACACAGGTAAGAAGAGACGGTCACAGTCAGGGAGACTTTCAAACTCAGGAGCTGAAAAAATTAACCGGGAGTCGAAGAGGGATGGACAGGATTTGCTGAATTCAAGAACTCACAAAAACCAGGTGTATTTACAATGATAAGTAAACAAGAATCCAGGCAGGGTTGCGCACACACACACACACACACACACACACACAAAGAGAATAACATACAGTAGGCATTGCTACATTTCAGCCCTCTGGGATTATTGGTGAAAGGTTACTGGATGACGCATGTAATATTCATGAGGAAAGCTCCTAGGTTCTACTAATCTGTCATAAAGCGCAACTCTAAAAGTTGAATGAAACAGAGTAATAATAAGAATATTGTGAGAAAACTGATGTTGTTGATGGAGGGAGGAATAAAGATAGAGAGAAGGAAGGGCAGCCACCAGCATCGTTACTTAATGATGAGAGAGGGAGACACAAGGCTGGTCTTTAAATGACACAGAGAAAGAGGAGGGGATTGTGGGAGATTAAGTGAGCTCTGTGCTGTTTGTTATACACTGCAAAAAGCACTGCAGGATGTTTGTTGAGCGGCACTCTCATTTGGGACGAGGAGAAAGCCGGTAGGGGGACCTTAAACTTGTCCGGGAAGAAAGGTGAAAGCACTGTTTCTGGAGCGCCTCGGGGGGGAGGATCTGAGACGGAGATAAGGATTAGACAGCAATGTAATGGGTATTCATTGATGGGATACAACTTCGAAGAAGAATAAGCGCAGGAAAGTTGGAGTCTCATGTTGTCGCTGAGCAGTCTACTTTGGATGTGTGGTTTGAAGTGTTTTTTTTTTTTTTGCTTCTTTTTTTGGAAGGGGAGAATGGGATTAAATAAGCGAGTCAAATTGCTCACTCGTCTGGAAGTGGTATGAACTTTTCCCCTTTCTGCCTTCAAATTCCAACAGACTTACAAGTCTGTAGCGGAAAATCTGTTTGAACTGATCTCCGATAATGTTCAACTTCAAGTCCCTTGATAATAACTGAGAAGAAACATCTTTTTAAAAAAGGTGAAGTATTTCTCTCTGTGCTCTCGCAGTGTGTTTAAAAGTTTCCCACTAAGTGGACAATGATTTGGAGCTGCAACGATTAGTCGATTGACAGGGAATTCATTTGCAACTGTTTTAAACTAATTTCATTTTCAAACCATTTTTTAAGAAAAAAAAAAAAAGACAAAGTTTAATGGTTCCAGCTTCTCACATGTGAATAGTTTTAACTTTCTTTTTAAAGTTTTTAACTGAATATCTCTAGGTACTGGACTGTCAGATAAAACAAGACATTGGGGTCATTTCAGGAGAATTTTTCACTATTTTCTGACATTATGTAGCCTGATAATGAAATGTGCTATTTCTTGCAACCATGCAATGATTACTGCACTAAAAATAAAATTGCTGTATAGATTAAGTTACAAAGTCGTTTCTATGTCCACGAGGGGCAATCGGTTCTGCCGCAGTAACAATAAAAACAACAACACAAGATAAAAATAGAATTACAATATAAGTGAAAAAGAAAGACAAAACGAAAGAAAGGAGGGAGAAAAAGTGCTGATAATTCCCATACTTTACAGAGTTGAGAAGTAAAATGGCAGAAGAGAATTTATACTTAGTTTTTGATAATGTTTTTCTGAGGCGGGAACCAGAGGGCAGGAACTTTCAATTCTGAGTGCGGGGGGTAGGTACTGTCCGATTTAATATACTCTGCCTGCCTAAACAAACCACCTAACTAAACCGTTAGTTTTACAGTTCAGATAGATCTTTCTGCTCAGAGCCAATAAATTTGCTTCTGACTTTCGTCACCCTTGTTAAAAAGCTTTTCTGTTCGAGTCTGAGAGATGCATATCAGCAAATAAATGGATAGGTGACGACTGACTCAATAAAAGATTTACAAAACAATGTAATCAGGGATCTGTCAACCTGGAACTACAAAACTTAGTCTGAGGGGAGTATTTGTGATTCAAAAGCCGAAAAGATTTTTTAGGAAGCAAAAAGGGACATATGAACACATTTTCATCTCTTGCCAGAGATACTGAGGGTTCCTGAATGGCCTTATCCTTGTAGTCATAGTATGTGTCTATTGAACAGCGCAAATCGGCAGGTGGTTTGAAAAGCTTTTTAATATATTGTGCCGTTTCTCATTTGATTTTCAGCTGACCAGGGAGAGCCGGAGGGATTAGAAACCTTGAAGGATCCGACGTCCAGAAACATGACCTCCGGACTGTATCCAGGCCATCTCCTGGTGCTGCTCTGTCTCCTCCACGGCTCTGAGGAGACCTGTCCCTCCGTGTGCCTCTGTGTATCTGACACAGTTAGCTGTAGCTCCAGTGGTCTGACCAAGCTACCTCAGTCCCTGCCATCCTTCTCTGTCACCCTCGACCTCAGCCACAACTACATGTCCTGGCTGGGTCCGGGCAGTTTCAAAAAGATGCCCAGATTGGAAAACCTCCGGATGACCAACAACCAGATTGTCTCCCTGGACTACGGGGTGTTTAAGAACGCCTCCAGCCTTAGGCACCTCGACCTGTCCTCCAACAAGCTGCATGTGGTGGAGCAACACTACTTTGAAGGGCTGTGGAGGCTGGAGGAGCTCCTTCTCTTCAATAATAAGATTGCACATGTGGAGGCCAGCACATTGAGCGGCCTGAGCAGCTTGAAAAAGGTCTACTTCAGCCTCAACCAGATCACACACTTCCCTTTCTTCTCCATCCAAGACCATAGTCACCCTTTCCTGAGCATGCTGGATCTCTCGTCCAACCGTTTGAGTCGTATGCGATGGGAGGATGTGAAAGCTTTGCCCCGGCTGGTGCAGCAAGGGCTGTACCTCCACAACAACTCTCTGATCTGTGACTGCTCCATGTACAGTGTATTCTGGCATTGGGATCTGAGGGGTTATGACTCACTGAAGGACTTTACGGAGGAGCACACTTGCACCATCTATGGGAACACACGAGGGTCCGTCCGGTTCCTGCAAAACTCCCGCTTCTTCCGCAACTGCACGGTGGAAAAACCCGTCTCACTGCCAGTGACTGTGTTCCTCTCCAACGTGTTAGTCACAGAGGGAGAAAGAGTGCGTCTAGACTGCAAAACGTCCCTGAGTAGCACAGACCTCTCATTTACATGGGTCTCCCCCAGCAAGGGGAACATCACCCAGATGAGCATAAATGACACTCTAATTAGTCTGTTTCCCAATGGCACCTTGGAGATCCAAGCAACCAAGGTCAATGACTCAGGTTTGTACGTGTGCACAGCTGTGGATATTAAACAGGCACTGAATGCGACCCGGGAGGTGAATGTGACGGTGCTGCTGCCTCCGGCAGAGTCATTCAACACCGGCTACACAACGTTGCTGGGCTGTGTGGTGACCAGTATCTGCATCCTCGTATACCTCTTCCTGACTCCGTGTCGCTGCAGCTGCTGTAAACAGCCCAAATCTCCAGCTACCCCAATTGCGACCTACGACCCCAGCACTCTAGCTTCTGTTTTCTCCCCCTCCACAAGAGACCGACACAAAATCCAAACTAACAAGCATGTAGCATTCATGGAGCCAATGTTAAGTGAAGAAGGAACAGAATGGACACCTGAAAGTCGATGGTGAACAGGGTTTTTTCTTTTCCTTTTTTTGAGGTGGAAACAAAAGACCTCTGGACAAAGGAAAACACCTTACTCAGGGATTAGCGCTGAGATGCAGGGAGAAGTAAATATTAACGCTGCAAAAGGAAAAAAGAACATGGTGTTTCTTTCCAACTGCCGGCTGCAGTTAAAAGGCCTACTGCACAAAAAAGTAATATCTCCTGCTCCATTTCTGCTCTTCTCTGTCATCTGGCCCAGTGGTGGAAATAAAAGTTTCAGGTTTGGTTTATTACCCTGGGTGTACTGACATTGCTAAATCACAGTAGAGCCATTATCTGCCCTAAAAATCAGCTAATAACTTCTCTGTGTACTCGGGTACGGCACTAGGGGGGAATATTTCTCACGGGATCAGAGAGTGAATCTGTCTGACTTTCCACAGAGAGTATTTAAAGAGGATTAAAAGCCCTGGAAAAACGCTGCACGTTCATGACTGTGACGGACTGCAGGAAGGAAGTTCAGCCTGTGTATCTGGGTTGAGTTGAAGTGCTCCATAATTAGTGTGGTAGCGATAGGCACTTGCACTGCACCAGCTGAAGATAACTAAATATATACAGCCTATATTTCTTATAATATGTAGCTTAAATACGAAGCACCTAAAACTCCATCCAACTCCTGAAAACTTCTGTCCCCTGTGCTCCTAATAAAGGTATGTGTTCCCTTTAGATCAGTTGCCTGCTCTGCTGATATAGTTTTGGTTTTGAAGGCAATTTCAGAAAATCTATTACTATCATATAAAAATAAAAAGAGGAATTAAGATACAGCAAGAAAAGCAATAAACATTTCTGTGCGGAAGCCATAGCGTTCAGCGAACATTTAAAAATCTTATCTAGCAGAAAACAGAGATGCATCCTGCAGTGATCCATCATACGTATACATTTCCGATAAAAAAAAAAACCTGTTGCATTAATCTGGCAGCCAAAAACAATGACTCTCTATCAGCGCTCTACTTATCTGGCAAATAGTGAAGTACAGAAATCAGGAGTGTCAACAAACCAAAAACAAACAGAAATTGGACTGCTCTTCAAAGACAGCATCTCTTTGATCAAACACAGCGGAGCACTTTGAACACTGCGGAACAAACACAACCACAAAATTTGAACTGAAATGACAAATAGCCTACTTCAAGCAGCTCTGACGCAAACCCTGAAGGGGGCACTACTTTGTATAGCTTTGCGGTTTATAAAAAAAAAAAAAAAAAAAAAAAGAAAAAGAAATCAGTGAAACATGCTTTAAATGACAGAATTACACACTTAAAACCCCAGAAATGAAAGATGTTGAAGAAGGACTTGCATGCATTGCCATGAACGAACATAAGTGTGTGGGATGGGAACATTAAGTAGATGACATGAAAGACCAAACAGAGCTTATGGGTGGTCGGGGATGTAGGGATATTTAAAACCAGATGAGACAAACAATGGCCTCAAAAGAAACAAATCAACTTCTTTAAATCCATGCATCCACAATGTTTTGAGATTGTACTTTAATCTTAATGAAAACACTGGGTGGGACTAAGGATTGCATCGAGATTGAATAGGATTAGATGTAATCCTTCATATCATGTCAAAGAGAACTTAGCATCTCACAAAAGTGGAGCATGTCATTAGATGCGGGGCCTTTGATTAATTCTAAATCCTTAATTAAAACTTGACTTCTTTAAAGCCCGAGAGGACTCGTATTGTTGTGCAACTTGAATGTACATTTGCAGACAGGAAAAAAAAAAAAAAAAAAAGGTGGAAATCTAAAATCAACCGGGCAGTCGTGCATGAAAGTGGGACAGTGTAGCTCTTTGATGCCGCTGAGTTCCATCACTATTAAACTCTCAGGGATTAAGCAAAAATCTGTTAGACTAAAAGGAGCATGGTATTGTGATGCACCACTCTGTTTAATCGCACTGCTACTGACTTGTTCTATTTAACAAAGTTTTCATAGTGGTAAGCAACATCCAAACTGCTGAACAAAGATTATGCAACATGCCGATATGTGCGTGTGATGTAACATCTCGTATCAAGAGACATGACCCGTTGTTTTTCAGAGAGCGTATTAGAGACATTACATGGTGTGATGACTTGGGGTTAGGTTTTAGGAGATTACAACGAGAATAAAAACCAGGTGCTTTGTCAATTTCAGTGTATTTAAATCCCTCTAATCTGGTTCCGCTCTCTGACACAGCACACACAGCTGGGTCGGGATTTAATGTTTCTGATATGATTAGCAGACAGGTTAAAACATAGAGGACATGATGCGAGCGTTTCTATTCAAGGGCTTTCTATTTCACACAGGGTTCACAGTTTACCCTGGTTATGCAACCACAATGCTGATTTAAGGAATCAACCTCGGTGTGTAGGCAGCCAGTCAGAGTTAGAACGAGTGAAGTTAGTATCCTGATGCCATTTGGTATCTAGCCGTTCATTTTAACCTCGTGACAGCAAGCACTTTATTGATAATGAGGAGGACTCAGCAGTGCATTTGAAAAGACAGGTATAAAAAGCTAGAATTATATAAATAATATTTCTTTGCTCCATCATATTGTTACACACATTCCTAAACAGACAGATTTAGTTTTTCTGAAATGTTCTCAAATTGTTCCAACATGTACACATTATTGGACAGTCCTACTAATTGCACCTTTCTGTGTAGCCTGGAAATGCTGCAGTCCTTTTAAAAAGTGTAAGTCCGTATTTCTCAGTCTATCTGTAAATGATCCTGAACCGCTCCAACAAATTACCCAGACGTAAAGGAAAGACCCAATGATGCTTTAAAAAGATGCCACTATCCAAAGCAAAACACTCCATCGGGCTTCAATTAAAGCATGCACTCCTCTTTCCAGATTAATTGTTTTGCCTGGTTCTGCTGGGCTCCAAGGGATTTGAAATCATCGTATTCAAGAATCTAATTACTGGGAAAGGGGTGTTTTACTCTGAATAGCACAAGCGGAATTGCTTTCACTAGTGGAGGGCTGCCTTGACTGTCAACGGGGGCTATTACTGAACTGTCAAAACAGTCATCAGGCAGGAGTGGAGGCATCCAGCTGTGGCAGATACATATACATCTTTTAGACGCTGTGACACCGACATACACAACCTTGGTGGAGGCACAATGCCACCAAACCCACTAAAACCCTTATTTCATTCTAATTGGACACTTTACTCGAATGTGTGCTCGGAAAACATACACAGCAGTCGTTTCCAGAACAGTCCTCCAACCGGCTATACGATACATCTTTTATTTTAGAAGGTAAGCGGGTTGCTTTCCCAAAAAAAAAAAAAAAAAGACTAAAATAAATGTGGACTGCTGCACACCAGACAACAGGCTGTTTATCATACCGCTGCACTGAATATGAACACAAGCCCTTTTTCTGTGTTTTCAAAGGAGGATGAACCAGCTGGCTGTCCGACATGTTAAACAGGATTCTGGTCTCAATCCTTGTCACTGTGGGGCACATTGCACATGAATGCCTCATTAATCAAATGTATAGATCCATCACATTTCATTTCAAACAAACATAAAGCATGCAGTGATGCAGCCTTATATAAGCCATTCAGCATGTTGGAAGCAGCCTCCTGGCTCACTGTGTCTCTAAGGCTTTTATGGGCTTCAATGGGGAGAATTTTGCTGGATAGTATAAGATTTGACAGCACAATGATATAAAGTATTCAAAGTTGTATATTGTTGCTCATGTCCACTTTTCTACAACATCCTCTTGTCTTTTTATTCTTAGTCTGTGTTCAACTTGTGTCATTTCTCCCACCAGCTTTATTGTATCATGTAGTAATGCAGCTTGCCTTGTTATTATCCGTCACATTTCTCCACTAAAAGACAACAATGAACTCTGATGAAATATGGCTTTATTATTTCCACTAAAGACCTGTGCTGTTGGAGACAGTATAGGTACCTTATCTGCAATGTATTATGGTGTCAGTGAGACTCAATAATGTAACTTATGGTGTTATTTTTTCTTTTCTTGTTTTACTGCCATACTAAAAGGATGGCTCAAGTCCACCACTTGGTCCAGACTGAAATATTTCAGCAACTAGAGGATGGATTGGCATGAAATTTTGAACGGACACTCATGGTCTCCATCCCCAAACGATGATTCCCAAGTTGACATTAATGTTTTTTTGTCAAATATTTTAACATTGATTGACACGCAATTTGGTAAAGACATGCATCGTTCCCAGGCGATGAATGACTTGTTGATGCCCTCATCCTTCCTGTAGCACCGCTATGAGGTTCACATTTGTGGTTCTGACTGAATTTCTCAACGACTGGTGGAAGGTTTGCATTGAATTTGACACAAACATTCATGGAATTTTGGTGATTCCTTAACCGTTCCTCTGGTGCCACCATTAGGTCAAAATTGCAATGTGTCCAACACCATTCTTTACGACCAAATACCTGCTAAACTTATGCCATTTGCATTAGTCTTGGTTGTACCTTGTGTTTAGTGCTACTGACAGCTTACTAAAGATGTAAACATTACAACTGCATAACATCCACGTTAGAATGCAAATATTAGCATTAAAAAGCACTGCCGTGTCTAAGTACAGCCTCGAGTCGCTAGCATGGTTGTTGCTGACGTAGCCTTATAAGCATTACCAGAGTAGGTCTTTTTTCAGTGTGAATACAGCCACTGGCATTGTTTTATGTGTGCAACCGCACCACAAAGTGTGGACTCTATAGGGGCTATGTATATGCAATCTTTGTTACATCTCCCTGGTCAAGCTCCATTCAGAGGCAATGTTGACTCAGGCTGCAAAGTGAAAAAAAAACAACTGTGGAAACTGTAGGATTTCCACAGTAAGAGGTGTTGAGGCACGTAGCAAGCGAAGTGATACTCGGTCACACTCATACAAGAGCAGAGCTACATTTCATTCTGGCCTAAAGCCCTACATCCTGCAACGGTTCCAAGAAACTCCACAGCTCACTGATCCCATTAGACCTTGGAACTGTGCACAAAGCAAACATCTTTCTCTTGACCTATTTATGATTTTATTACTTAATCCAATGGTGTTTGTTTTTAATTTAAAACTGAAATCAAATGACTAGACTATGTGTAGCCTATGTGCTTGTCGTCGGTGGTGAAATAAGTAGTCAAATCCTTTATTCAAGTAATGATACAAATATTACAATGTAAAAATACTCCATTACAAGTAAAACGATCTTCAATAAAAAAAAATCCATCAATGAATGACTTGTTGATGCCCTCATTCTTCCTGTAGCACCACTATGAGGTTCACATTTGTGGTTTTGACTGAATTTCTCAACGACTGGTGAAAGGTTTGCATTGAGTTTACAGGTTTTGTCAAATATTGGGGACAATTTTACCTCTTTGTGCAGCTATCTAAATAAAACCACGTGAGAAGGTTAGAGGGGTAATGCATCTTTGGTGGAAGTGCTAAAAAAAATTAAAAAAACTGCTCATAGTGATGAACCCGCAGCTCTACGGAGCACCTTAACGTCTTTCAGCTCGTTTAGTTTTAGTGGCACGAAACTTTCAATGTTTTGGTTCACTCCCATTGTTCTTATTAGCCTCCAGCCCGGGCAGCTGGTCCCGGCGAAACGGCTCTGATAACCCCGCTGTGTGCTACCAGCCCAACAGCTGATGGTAACTAATGTAACAAGAAGGCGAACATGGTGGAGTATTAAGCCACTTAAACGCCAGATATTTCCCTCAGGAGTGGATGGAGAACAAAACGGAGCTGAAAGAAAAAGTAAATGTCGGACTCACATTCTCCAAGTGACTGTTGCTCTCCATCTGCTGGGTGTGTAAACAGGCAGCTGTATGCTAACAGGTTAGCATTATCAACAGGTGACATGTCGATAATGCTAACCTGTTAGCATTTACCAACAGGTGACATGTCGGTGTTGTGTTCACGGCCTGTTTCCACCTTCC
>CALSBV010012228.1:619956-672195 GCA_943590825.1 Bovichtus diacanthus | reverse complement strand
TCGGTGTTGTGTTCACGGCCTGTTTCCACCTTCTGCTGCAAAACAAATAGTTCCTACAGGTTTATCAAGCGAACATTGTATATATTCATGCCATTTATTACACAGAAAGGTATTGCTATATATTTCTTGATTGCAGTTTTACAAAATACACGAAGAATATACACAACACAAACCAACATTTAGGAATCCTTCCTTATATTCTGTATAGGCTGCACTTCTGTCTGAATCGCTATGTTGTGTATTCAGTTTATTTTTCATTGTATTATAATGTAATTCCCTTTCAAATCAGTCAGTTTTGTACAGTAATTGAATCAATGATCAGTGTGCTTTTCCCTCCACCATTAACACCTCTGAGGATGTCACAAACTGAATTAACACTGTATTAGCGGTAAGTATTGCAGGTGTAAATGTAACTGTGGAGAAGGAAGCTGTAAAAAAAACCCCATCTTGCTCAGTGTTTGTGTGATGGGGTTTTAGCTACAATTGATTTAATGGGGGGGGAGTGCTCTCAGTTTCCAGTTACCACGACACATCTATCGCACAACTAGAATGTGGCTCTGGAGATAAAGTGTTAACCTATTTTCCACATTAGGAGGAAATGGCGCCCTCTGGTGAATCATTCCTCCAGATACTCCACTGAGTTAATGTCACAGTTCAATAATATACACAACACATAATAAAGGAACCCTCCTAATCATCCTTTCAGTGGTTGGAGTTGAGGGGCCAATGGCACTCAGCATGAAGTCTCAAAAGGCTTTTAAGTGCATTTCCTTCAAACTGCTCTCCACACAGAGATTACCCTACTGGAGAAAATAGATTTAAGTGATTTCTGCTGCAGTGCCCTGTGCCTTCTGTCATGGTCAGAAATTTTCCATTTTCTAGTTTAAAGGCTTTTTAATACACTAGTTTTATGAGCACCAACACACCTTTTCTCATAGAAATCTGACCCGTTGAATCATAGTAGAATTTTTTCCATTTCATCATTTTACTGTAGACTTGTTTTCTATATTACACTTTATTTTGGTGTATTACTGTGTGAGGTTAAATGATCCACCGTCATACAGCACTAATAGGTTGTAGGTAGCTGAATAAAGTATGGAGTTTGAGTAAAAGGACAGTAAGACAGCTGTGATTTATATTTTTTTTAATAGTTTGCTTGACACCGTTATCAAACTGGTCACACAAACAAGATTTGAAATGTTTTATTTTAATAGAATTTTGGACAACCAAATATGTAAAATAAAATTAAAAAAAAAAAGAAAACCAACAGCAAAAGTGAAAATTCATTCACTAGTTTTTTTTTTTTTTTCCTTAAAAAAATAATCAGCCTTTCCCCTTGTTCACAAACCATTTCAAAACCTGGACAAACAGAAATTACATGATCAATTCCGAGAAGCTGGAAGGCCATTAACATTTGCTGGCAAATATAAATATAGTGGTTTGAACAGGGTCTCAAATAGCTCACATGGAAAGAGTGTACGTACAGTTTACACAACAGTAGGACACTCGGCACCGCCTGTATCAATTTTTATTAATGTAGAAAAACCAGGATCTTTATTTACTGATTCAACTCAATGTGTTTTTGACAAGGAAATATTTACATTCAGCCAGCTCTAATAGTCTCTGGAGGATGGCCTTTGTGTTGCCCCTTCAATCATGATTGTCTATTCAGGAGCATAATTGTGAGTATATGTGTAGTCCGAGTAGTAATCCTGTGCCCTTCCCCTGCCTGCTGGGTAAACCCAGGAGCAGGGTCCACCTCCAGTCCCGTCCCCCCGATCATGTCCTCGTCCTGGCCGAGGCCAAATTCCTACTGGTGGAACTCCTCTCCCTCGATAGCTCCCTAAAGAACCAGGACCCATACCACCTCGCATAGGCCCGTGATCCATCTGTCCAGGGATGCCACCTATATTACCATAGCCCACTCCACACATTGGATGTGGAGGCAGTTTAGGTCTGACTATTGAGCCCCCCCTGGTGGCCACTGTGGGAATGCCCACAGAAGCTCCAAGGTTGTTAGCGCAATTCACCTGAGTCCTGCCCCCCTGACTACCAGGGGTGCTGCCTCCGAGGGTTTCCCCAGTCTTAGAGAGCCCACTGGGGTCTAGTGAGCCAGATGTGACCACACCCTGGCTGCTAGCAGTCTGAAAAGTGCTGGTACCTGCTGTCCCCCATAGACCCTCCCCAGGTCCACTGAGTGTCCTGTCATGTTGTGTGGGGATCCCACTAGCGTTTTTAGAAATGCCAGCCATGTAACCTGGCTGGGCTGAGTCATTATGGTCTGTGTAGGGGAGCGAGGTGGTGAGCGGAGAGTTGCCAGGAGCTCCAGCTCCTCCAGTGTCCGAGCCGTACGTGTGGCCCAGCATCATGAGGTGAGGTGGAGGGGGAGGTTTGACCTCCAAAGGGAGGGAGGCCAGGTTGGCTAGAGGTCCTGCTGTGGCAGAGGCTGTGGGTGGGACTGAGCGGTATTCCTGGTCCTGGGTGCTGCTGCAGGGTGAGGCAGGATAGGCCGGGGAGGCCGCATAGTTAGAAGAGCCAGTGTAGGATGACCACGAGGCTGAAGGACACAGGAAGCTCTGGTGAGGATTCACAGGAAAACCTCCCGGTGACAAGCCGCCAATGTCCGAAGAGCCTATTCCCATCTGGTTGGTGGCTTTGAACTGAGAAATGGCTGTTTTGAGGGCACTGTAGTCAGACAGCGTTGGAGTTCTGTCAGGGGTGGCCTGCTGTTCTGGGAGCGGAGGACGAAACTCCTCCATCTCTGGTGGGGGCGGCTGTGGAGGCTTCCCCTTCTGAACGGCCTTGTTCTGCTCTGACGGATCCACTATGGTGTTTGGCTCACCATCATCAGAGTCTAATGACATGTCCTCCTCTTCCACACACTCATCATTTACTACTAGGAGAGCAGGGGAGGGAAGGAGAGGGAAGGAGAGGAGAGGGCAGAGAGAGAAATGGAAAAGTGGAAAGGAAGATACTATCAAAAACAAATGTGTTATAGATGCATTACGTTTTAAAAGCTTTGCTGAGTAGTGCAGACATTTCAACTGGCGAGATAACTGTACAGAACAAAAAGGCAATTGGGCAAAGCAATTACACTACAGCAATGACAAGAAATCACGATTGCTTTGGTGTCTAGTCCTGCTGTTGACGCTACCAACCTGTAGAGGGCGGTGTTGGAAGCTCAGTCTGATTGATGGAGCCAATCAGACTGTGGAAACCGCTCATCACGTCATCAATGCTCCCTATCACCATTCCATTTCTGGAGTACTGTAGAAACATCTCAAATGGCCTCTCTGTCGAAACACATCACAACATGCAAAGTCAAAGACAGTGGTAAAATAACAGTAAATATCATTCTAATAACATTAAAATAATTTAGAAGGTATGGTAATGGAGGATCTCACGCCAACATCTCAACAGCGACACAAAGTTGGAGTTTTATTGTTGTTTCAGAAGACTGGCGAAAAGATGCAGCTAACGTTTATAGTGATGAGGATGAACATACCTGTGAGGAAGATAAGGTGCCGCTGCTGCGTGTGCTGAGCTTGGAGCTTGATCAGGCACTCCAGGTCTGGAGCCTGACGCGACTGGGTGTCACACTCATGATAGGGGAGGAACTCCACGAGGTGCTTCTTCTGATAGGCTGTTAGAAGGTTCAGCAGCCCCATGGCGTTGGCATTTAACCTTTAAGAGAAGAGCAAAAGTAGATCCGTACAGTGTTGAGATATTTATTCATAGCTCAGGTCTGGCTAGAGTTGCTGAAGATTATTTTTGATTTGATTTAGAACTGCAACGATTAGTCGAATAATCGATCGTCAGAAAAGTAACTGCCAACCATTTTTAGAAAACGATTAATAGTATTTTGTCATACAAAAATGGCAGAAAAATGCTGTTGAGATTTCCTGCTTTTTTTCTATTTTATATCATATTACAGGATTCTTCAGTTTAAGGAAAATTAGATTAAAACATTTTTGGGACTTTTTTTAAATTTAAGGCCAATATCACATGTAATATCCCGCAATCTGGATCGGACGTTAATGCGAGACTCATTTGGTAAAAATGTATTTTTTATTTTTAAATAGATGTTAACAATTATTGATATGTCTGAAAGAAACGATAAAAAAAATCCTCCTCAAATTCTCATGTCTTAGCATTTTTTAAGACTTGATTTAAAATATTTTGATACCAATTAAGGCCAATTATTTTTAATTTAATGAACACAATGCCATATAACACTTTAAGGATCCGCGGGAACCCTGTAATAAACGGATTACCTTTGGGTTTTGGAATAACAAAACCTCACTTTGGACTTTGAGAAACTGGACATTTTCCACTATGTTCTGACATCTTATAGTACTCAATGATAAATCTAGAAAATAAAATCGGAATATTAAATCAATGATGAAAATAATCGTTTTCATTACTACTATTTTAAGTTAAAGTTCCTACTCAGATACTGACCTCCCCAGTTCTTTAAGCTTCTTCTGGGACTTGCAGTGCACCTTCCACTGCCAGGGGTGTTCAGGAGTGCTCTGCTCCTCCAAGAACTTCAGCAGCCCCTGCAGACGATCTGGACCAAACAAGCAACACAAGCTCCCGAGTTAGAATGCATCCCTTATTTATTGTCACTCTATGCCTGAGACATTATAACACTCGTACTCAAGACTGGCTTACACTATACAGTATGCCCCTGCAGTAAATACTAATCTTGCGAAGACATTGCTCAGATATATTGCCCCACTTATCTGGAATAAGTTACAGAGTAGACTGAAACTTGACACACCGATATCGATAGGGCAATTAGAAAATGTGGTTAGAGGTTCTATTGATTTTAGATGCGACGGTTTTACATATTATGCTTGTGTTTTTATCTCTTTTTATACCTACGCCAAGGATATTTCAGATATTATGTATTTTATAATTTCACATGCTGTTGTCTATATGCATGTATATTTAAATCATGCCATTTTATTACCACATTTTTCACATCATTACCATTTACTTTTCTCTGTACTCAGGTCTCACTTGTAAAGGAGATGTAGTACATATATCTATCTATATGAAGCATCATGCCACTGATCCTTCCATGAACTCGCACAGCTGCCGAAAAGAAAAGTAAAACTTACCCTGTGTGATGAGGTCAGGGTTGAGGACAAACTCATCAGACACCATGAAGCCTCCGGACACAAACAGCTCATTATAAGTGTGGTTCTTGACATCGTCCAGAGTGTCCACTCCAGCGAAGCTGACTGAAGGCAGCTTTTTTAAAGACACCAGAGCCGGGATCTGCAGGATGAAAAGGTGAGGTCGTTATAAAACGGAGTTCTTCTTTTAACTTGGTAATAAAACTTTGGTCGTATAAAAAAAATTAAAAGGTAACATGATTTCATGGTCACATATATATCTAAATACAATGTGCACATTATCTTGATACAATATGCATATATCCCTGTTAATTAAAATCAACTCCAGCAGCCAGAGAAATAAAAAAACAATACTGTGCAGCAGATGTTAAATTCAATTAGGATGCTATTATTTCAGTTTGATCACTGTCTGGATCAGCTGGTGCCATTACGCTGTGGCTGAGATGAAGAGGGTGACGGGAGGTGATCGTACCTTATGCACGTGTGCGGCGATGTCCTCGTTCTGAATGATGATGAGGAGCTTATCTAAACTGCCGCTGTTTTCCAGAAATGTCTGTGGGCTACACTCGCTGTTGCCAAGACTCTTCAAGTACTCCTTTGTGACAGACAGGAGAGACATAATTGTTCGAGACAGACAGATGAATGCGTCCTTCTCTTACACTTACACATACCGACTGTCTGACAGATACAGGATGAGCCGAGCACGGAGACATGGAACACAGTGACAAAGAGCCGCTAGTGTAGCCTTTCACATTCCCACTGTCAATTTACAAGTACAGAAAGCAACGGAGGCTCCAATAACAAGTGGTCTAAATTAAGTCTACAGATGAAGAATATGAAAGAAAATGGATGTGCAACTATTGTGCAACAACACTTTGGAGAGATTTTGATAATCCATTTAAATCACCAGTTCCAACTTCTCAAATGTGAGGAGTTTGTATTTAGATGTACATTGAAAGTATTTGGGTTTTGAATGAAAAAAAACCAAACAAAACAAGCAAATCGAAGATGGTGCCCAGGGTTCAGGGAACTAGTGACGGGCATTTTCACCATTTTCTGACATTTTATTGAACAAAACGATTAACGTCACAAAAAAATCCCACAGATTAATTAACAATAACCAAGTTGCTGCTCTACTTTCAAAAATACCACATTTAGGCCTCGCATTGTACCTTGATCTCCTTGCAGACAGTGCTCTCCTCACCCTCGTCCCCGGAGTAGATGTAGAATTTGACCGTGTTCTTGGTGACGTCCTTAAAGATCTCCACCAGGCTGCTGAAAACCTCAGGCTTTAGCTGACCAATGAGGCTGCCAGCCAGCAGGCCGGGCCCACTCCCAGAAGGACGGCCGTGTCTATGGGACTTGTGCTCTGGAGAGTCTGGTGTGACGCGAGAGGGAGAATAGATCTCTCCCCCCAACTCTGCCGACAAGCCTTCCGATTTAGACTTAGTGGATGCCGTCCCTTTCGCAGTTCCCATTTTACCACTGTGAGAGGAGGTGGTGCCCTTAGACAGGGAGGGGTCTGGTTTAGTTTTGGGAGTCTGTTTGGGGGTGGGGGGTGGTGTTGTAAGATTAGATGTTGTCACTGCGGGAGGTGGAGAAGTGACCTTGGAGGGAGCAGGTGGGGCTGGGATCAGCTTGTCCATCTTCTCACACAGTGCTTTGACATGTCCTTGAATGGGGACAGGCGAGACGTACGGTACAACAAAGTCTGAGAAGCAGTTGTTGGGCATCCAGCAGTGGCGTGGAGGCAACCGTGGGGGTAGATGCGAAGAATACCAGATGTGGTGCGTCTGCATGATGTTTCTAATGTTAGAGGTGAGAGTGTGAATTTCCTGGTTGAGTATGGTGTCCAGGCTGATGGAGGGCCAGAAAGGCATTTCCTCTACGACTGGAAACGTGGGTGCTGCAGCCGCCTTTTTTACTTCCATGGCTGCAGGCGTCTTCGGCTCTGGGTGGCTGTCTGCCACCATCACAGCCTCCGGCTCAGGCTCGGGCTTTGGCTCAGGAAACGGCTGTGCTTTGTCTAGAGGAAAGAAGACAGGAAAACATGTCACAGTGATGCTATGTGAACCAGATCTAAAGAAATGACCACAAGGGAGTGTGTGAACGGACTGCTCTGAGGTACCTTCAATCACGGGGTTAACCCAGGTTGGGTGGTCTGAGGTGTGAGCTTGCTCTGTTGGGGAGCCCAGGCTGAGTGGACTACCAGGGCTACAGTCCATGTCCTCCTAAACAGTGAAAACATCAGTTATTTTTTATTTTTTTTTAAATCTACAAACATTTTTAATGCATGGTAAAAAAAAATATTCCAAAAATAACAACCTTAGAATCAGTCACATCTCACCTCTGTGTAGTTTGTTTGAGATGCAGGCTCAGTTTGTTTGGTAAGATCTGGTTCAGGGAAGGCAGGTTCCCCCCTTCCTGAACCCGTCGATGGTTCACCGTGGTTTGGCTGCACAGCCATTGAACCCTGAGCCACGGCTTTGTTGAGAGTAGCCAGGAGGATCTTGAGAAGCCGCTGGGTCTCGTTGACTGCTGAGGCGTTAGTGTTGCCGTGAGCCCTCAGGTCAGTGTCATAGATGCCCATGCTCTCCATGACTGCTGTCAGATTGTCACTCTGCCCACCCTCATCTACGATCTCATCTGCTTGGGCTCCTAGCAGGATACACACAATTAATTAGCGGCGTTTTGTATATTGGCATACAAGAATATCCTGAGCTCTTTAATAATTAATTGCGCATAATACAGGGAATGCGAAGAAGGATCTGCATCATTGCAACGTGTTCACACATTTAAATGGTATTTAAGGAGGAGACTTAAGCTACCTTAACTGAAGAGGCAGGTTCTTTCAGGTTCCAGTGCATTTAACTCTGTACAATTGTGAGAGTTGATGCACTGGCACACAGGAATATTAACAGCTGTCTGGATGAGCAACAAAAATGTATGTAGCTCGACATAAAAAAAAAAAAAAGTAATTTCATTTGTGCGTGTCGATATATATAATGGGGAGCAGGTTTTTTAAAATTTTTATTTGCAATGCATTTGCTGAGAACTCATCAGACTGTGTTGTGAAACTAACATAATAGTCATTATTTCAAAAGGAATGGACTTTCCAGGCAGTAGGTGGAAATGATTGGGAAAAAAAAAAACTAATTAAATTACACCATTTAAAATCAAGCTACATAAACAGCTGCAGGCAGCCTTCCTCACCTCTGCTGGGCTCCCCGTTACTGAGCGGATCTGTGCGTTGGTGTTTGTTCATGCCCCCCCTCTCATCCCCCTCGAACTTCCTCTTCAGACTGTTGGCGTCCCAAGCCCCGTCCTCTCCCTTTTCCTTCCCAGGTTCCTTCACGAGTGCTTTCTTATGAAGTTGGATCAGCTTAAGCAACTGTTTCATCTTGTCTTTATCGTACTCATTCTGGGACAGCCGCAACCTCTGAGGAGGCTGAGCCGGGGACTCAGTTTGCGACTTGTGCTGCAACTGGGCCCCGTTAGAATGGGCCAACCCTTGCCTCCGTCTACTGCTATCCGAGGGTGGCTTCTCCTGTGCTGGCCTCTCTGGCGGTGGCCTCTCTGGCGGTGGCCTCTCCTTGGGAGGTCTCTCTGCGGGTCTCTCTGCCCTGTCTGAGCCCCTGTCGGAGCCGCCCCAGTCAGAAACCGGACTGTATTCTACTGGCGCTGGAGCAGGTGTGGTTATGGGGTTCCGTACTCTTTCAATGATGTCCTTCGTCTTGTTCAGAGGTAAAATATAGTTTGCAGGGTTGTGGACATAAGAATGCAGCACGGCATCCAAGTTAAATTTGGGTCTCAGCACTGGGAGCGCGTTGGTCCTTTCGTCCACGTTATGTTTGTAGTCGGGCAGACCGAACGGCCGCACCGTGCCTGAATCCATGCGAGTTAGGTATTCGGTGGCCTGGCGCTCCACCCCAGAGCTCAGGTCCTTGCCTGAATTGGGGCGACACTTGAACAGCGCATAGTGCAGAGCAGGGACGAAGGGATCCATGGAGGACAGGATAGCAGGCTGGGGCTCAGTCGTCAGCGGCTCTGGCTCGACCAGTCTGGATGCTACGACAGAGGACACATATGCTCGTGTCATGTAAAAGACTTCCACTATTAAAGCATTTACAGACTCTCAACTCTGTTTTTGATGTACTTTTAAAATTGTTTTAAAAGGAGCATTTAGTAGATAGATTTTTAGAAAGATCTTTGTTGTATCCAAACACTCGCTATTTGCAAAGAAAACATTCCAGTTGGGCGCTTCATGCAGATGCTGCCACTGGGGCATGGTAGGAAAAAGGAATGGATGGAGTGAATAATACTTACGATACTTGACAACCATCCTTGACTCCTGAAAGATGAATAATGCTTGCAGGTTCTTTTCAACGCGCCCCCGCCGCTCTACAAAACAAACAGCACCTTGTTTTAAAGCTGAACCCTCACCGAAGGAATCAAGTAGGTGTTCAACTGGCACAACAGAGAATTGTGAGAGGAGGGTAAAAGCTTTTTGGCACCTTTGGACTCGACCATTTGCGATGAGGACAACAGGAAGAGAAAGCCCCTGTCGAACAAGGACTTCACCAGCACCTGAATAAGAAGAGGAGACACTGCAGTCAGAAGCACCAGGGTGTATCATTATCAGATATAATAATAATAATAATAATAATAATACCAGACTGTGCTGGACAGGTTTGCACATATTCCAGTGTGAACACTTGCGCTACAGATTTATTGTATTTGTTTAGAATTACAAAAAAAAAAAACACAAACACACAAATTGACTTGTTTGTAATACACAATCTACTTTAATTACATTAAATAATTATGTTAAATGTAACATTGTGTTACACACTTTACTTGTGTGTGTGCTTTCTCAGATTTTGAAACAAGAAAGATCCAAAAGGAAAAAGCTTTTAGTTTGAAGTAGACATCCTGCATCTTGGAATTTAATTTGGCACCACGTTTATTTTGTTGGCAAACTGTGATTCAGTAAACTGAATTTGCATATTTCTATCATTTTAATTTTTGAGTGACTCACCATCCTGTCCCTTTCCAGTTTGTGGACCAGCCCTGCCAAGCTGCCACTGGTTGGTTTGCCTTTTCCATCCACCACATCAAACAGGCTGCAGGACATCCCACACTTCAACACTGCGGACCAAGAAAAGCAAGTTGGAATACAAAGCTGACTCATAACTCATGAATAAAAGTTATTTTCTCTATGCTCAGCTTCATCTGAAATCATGCAAACATAGTGTTTATATTTAAATCAATGGATTAAGTTAAGTAGCAGTTTCTGTAATACACAATGCAGCAAATGCATTTAGAATCACTTCATAAATTGAATTTTCAGAAGTGCATAAATCGCCTACATCACCAGGCATTTTTCTATCATTTAATTATCGGGTATACATATGTGAAATCTGGACTGACCTTCCCGTGATGCGCTGTAGGTGTCCCAAGAAAAGAGCACTGAGGGAATCTTTCGCTTCACCTGCTCCAGCTGCATGCCTCGGCTCACCGTCAGCTTCTCAGGCCTTCAGGGAAGCAAATGGCAATTTATCAAAGAGCAAATCATAACATAACACATTGTATATTGCACAAGTGAATCTGAACTTCCTCTTGCAGTGTTAAAGTACAGCACATTGTGGCAAAAGTGTCTTCGATGATTAACAGTGGAAAGTCCAGTAGCACTGTGGAGGTTTTCTAGAGACACGCTGAATTATATGGAAGACTAAAAACGTTTAACTCACAGTTTGTAAGGGAGGTAGGGGCGCGAGGAGGATCGTAAACAGATTGGGAATAACTCCTGGCCCTTGTTCACCAGTGTCCCACTCCACACGGTGTAGCAGCTCTTGCCTGCAACAGCATCGGCAGCACAGGTCAAAGGTCAGACAAGATACAAAGAGAAAGCAGGGCTCATAACTGAGAAAGCTGGTTATTGTTTTTGACACATACTCTTCTTTAGAATGTTTTGCGCTGGTTGGTGAATCTAATTTGGATAAATGTACCGTTCTGTAACTGACTAGCAGTGTGCATGCCAACCAAAGTTAGCAGTTTACAGACATGACACTAATTCAAGACAACACATAGAGGCTTTTTTTTAAAATGTATCAAATATATAGGATTTAAAAAATATTTCACCTCGCCTTCCTTCAGGGGAAATAGTGTTAAACCTGTTAAAGAGAGAAGAAAAGCCTGTTTACAAACACAGAACACTGTGCACACCTCCCCAACCATTTCCTGTAGGAATACGTACCTGTGTGAGGTCATAGGAGTCGCTGCAGCCTCCTTCCCTTTGTACTGAAAGGAAACCACAGCATAGGGACACACGTGCCTGGGCCGTGTCTTGATCTCATCAAATGCAAACTCGAAAAAATATTGCTAAAAAACAACAAGAAATATGCATTACAACTTACTAATTCTGTTCAAGAAATAAAATAACTTACTTTGATAGCACAAAACATACAGTAAATACATTTTTTTTTTTTTTAAAAAGAACTCGTTTACCTGTGTGAGCTCAAAACCCCTGTAAGACAGCAAAGACGTAACCCTATTGGCACTTTTAGACAAGTGAGAGTCGAACTTCAGGTTCGGTTCCATGGCATTCTTAGGTATGTTCTCATGGATGTGCTTTATTCGGCCCTGAGAGACAAAACATACCGGTGAGTTTAAGGTCCCACGAGAAGTACGACTCTGTCAACAGAACAAAATGAAAATAGACTAGTGGCCATACCCTCATAACTTTGAAAACGATGATGTCTCCAGACAAGCCCACTTCAAAGGGATTGATTTGTAGCAGATCAGAATATTTTGAGACATATACGCCTACAACGATAAAAGAAAGAACTGAATTAGACAAAAAGCCTCAATCATACGGCATCAAAAAAAGCATTTAAGAATCCTATTTACCCTCTAAAATTCAAACCATACACATCATGTAAATTACCTGTTGATATTTTGAGAGAAAATGCCATTCCTTCAATGGGTAGTCGGTTGTGAACCAACATTTAGTTGATATATTGTTGCATATCAGTCATTCCCAGTTTGTTGATATGGCATGTAACATCCATCTACAATTTGTAGGTTTATCAGGTCAAATAATAATCAAACATCCTCAGATGCTCATCAATCCATCCAAAGAGGAAACTAAATAGGCTGGCAACGCTCCAAACAATATGATAAGATCAGGAACCATCATTCCTCTCGAGGAAACGGCAACGTGCCTGAGACTAAATTACCCATTGAATGATTTCCCAGTGTAGTAATCCTGGAGTGTCCAACCGACAGACCCTTCTCGCAGATCCACTGGAGCTAGACAGACAAGAGAACAGAAAAGAAAAAGCTTAGAATCGTGTCGGAAAAAAACCCATCATGCTTTATAACTTGTACACCATCAACACCTTGGATTTGTCTGGATAAAGGAAGCAGTACGACTCGGTCAGCTCTTGTTCCGTCCGCCCCTCCTGCTTCATTTCTCTCCGCTTCTCGATGAACTGGCACAAAAGGAGGAGCAGACAGCAAATTAAATACTGTGGCACTTACATGCATGGCTCTGGTAGAATGTGTAACTTGAAAGATCGCATTTTATTACAGCCTGCCCTCAGTATGTGCCCTTTTCTTGCCACGTGAGCTATAAGAGCCCTTTAGGAATCATAGCAATGCAGAGTCAGTTTAACAGCTAAGCTGTGGAGCCCGCTAGTAATCTATAGTGCTTTCTATAGTGATTTTGTATCTTTGGTTTCAAACCTACAAAAAGGTTCCATCAATAAATAAATAAAGAATGGAGCAGCCGAAATGTTTGTGTTGACACTGGCACGGGAAGACAATGACCAACCTCCTTCTCCAGCAGCTCATTGTGAATGAGTCTGGCCTTGCAGTAGGAGAAGGTTCCTCGTGAGGATGAGTCGAGGTAAAACGAGGAGAAAATCTTCACAAGGTCCTCAAACTCCCGGCTGCCAGGGGGCAAAAACTGGTACAAGCCTGCACACAGAGATGTAAATCAGTGGGTTAGAATATAGCATCTACAGCATAGATCTGTGTGCACGTGCAGAGGAGGATCAGTACAAAAAAGTAGCACAGCATTACCAAAACGTTAGGTGAAACCACAGGAGACGGCAACATCATCAAACTGACAATCATCTCTTCTCATGGTTAGGGTTGTATGGCATGCATACATCTTTCTTACACGAGAAGAAGATACACACGACCTGTGTTTAGACTTCAGTTCAATAGCACAAAGTCCTATGCTCCCATAGAGAACACATTAGGTACAGGACGTGATGTGCTTGCGGACAATACATCCGTGTGTACATTTAGTGAGGCTTAATGGGGTTACAATGAATGAACACGTTTCCTATGTGCTGAAGCCATCTCATCACAGCAGATGACAGAGGTGTCCTTTAAAAGGAGGAGTGGAACACTGAACAGTAGTAGCTAGGAATCCCTTACATCAACAAACCGGTGACCAAGCGTGGCATCTGTCTCTGTTTACATAAGGTTTATTATGTCAATCCAAACACATGCAAAGTAGTGAAACGGCCACTTGCTGACGAGTGAATGAAGCCTCGAGCTGCGGGGTAACACGTAACACGTTAACTTCTCTCATGTGAGGCAAAAAAAAAAAAAAAGATGAAGACCTACGTTGTCCAACAGTAAAACAGGTTATGCGTTACACGTGGAACCTGCTGAAGGTGGCTCAGAATGTGAAGTCCAGCAACTTCAGCTCAACTTTGCATATACACAAATAACTGATGTATGACAGCAAGGTTTGTAACAGCCACTTTGCTCAGGGTACTACCGCCTTTTTGAGACATGATGGGCCAGTGTCTTTGTATTGTACTCATGAGTATTGAGGTGAAGGTGTAAAAGGGATGCTCTGATGTACAGGTGGGACAAGGGGTGGGCAGCCCTACTCAAGATTTAATTCTAAAAAAAGATGTCCTGGTATTGTGAAAACATCTTTAAAAAGTTGGGTGGGGTAGATTATTCATGCCCTTCACTGAGGTCAATGTGACTGACACACACACACACACACACGCACGCACGCACACACACTCACACACACACACACACACACACTCACACACACACATGTTGTCAGGTGATGGCTGCAACACACTCATGACAGCAGCAGCATTACTGAATAACACTATGTTCCCCTGAAACGGTGAAGAGGCCAAACAAGGTGGGCTTTCAAATGGGCAGTGTGTTGCTTTCAGGTGCCTCCACAGGAACGGAGCTGTCTGCTGTAACGTGTGTACCTGGGTTGGCCCACCAAAGCTATGTCTGCTGTAACAACTCGCGCTACATTAGTCAAGACTTCCCGGGCGCTTACAGACTATGACGTTGGTTTACTCTCAACCTAAAATGTCGGTGGACATTTAGTTAAACTCGTAAAACTAGCGAGGCCATCCAGCTAGCTAGCAGGCTAGCAACATGCAGCAGCAGAATTATGAAAGACAGGACAGGCTCTGTTCAAAATAGCAGCGATATGGCACCACCTTTCCGTTCTCTTATCTTCCTCGGGATTTGGAAATTTTTCCGTGGCAGCTCTTCGCTCGGTCTCTGGCCTGGCAAGGCAGAACTGCTAAAGCTCCGGGCGTCTGTATGCACGCTCCTCCGCCGCTCAGGGGCTTCTTGTTCGGGCATTACACCGTCTCCACATCCAGGCTGATCGCCATTTTGGTTGGCTGTGGCCGAGGTGGTGGCTGAATTCTTCGGGGGTTCGCCACCCTCCGGCTGGAGATCTTCCGTCTCGGTACATTCTGAGTCCCTTTTCCCCGCCGCGTTGGGGTTCAGGGCCATTTTCGGGCACCGTGCACGTTTAACGGGCAATGTAGCTCAGACGATTACGGCGCCGCTTCTCACACACACACTCCTCCTCACCCAGCCTCCGCCATTGTGAAAATGACGTACACGTTCTTCTCCACCACTGCAAAACGCTGCCGTCACGATGTTTACAAACGCCACCCAGCGGCGGGTGGATGTACTGCGAGACTTTATGTAGCAATGGACGTGTGAGTGAACATGGCGGTGAAAGAAACTGTAATAACATGCAGCCTAATGTTGACTCATTTTAGCCATATTCTTTATTCATAAGGCAAAATGGACCCCACCCGTCTTCACGTGTTAATAATGAAACTCAACTCTATGTTAAGTCCCTGATATTAATGAAATCCAAATGTGCCAAAGATCTATATCTATTAATAGAAAATGCTCTGACCAATGGGACGTCTTTATAATTAACAATCGCTTAATCAATATGTTATTACTACTTTAGTTTAGTTATGGTTATTTTCATGTTTTATTCTGCGTAATACACTTTTTGTATTAGACCTGTGTAAATGTTTAATGTCTGATGTCTGTTGAGTCTAGAGGATGAACATTGTGTAATTGTAATGTTTTTGCTGTTTTTAAATTCGTGGTGTGAATAAAATAAAAACAATGAATGTCCAGGCTAGACATAATTACTAATTACTACATTTTTTACATCACTCTGCAACATTTTTTATTCACCTATTTATTTATTTATCTATTTACCTCAGACACTGAGATGGCTGGTAGATGACAAATACACTTACTGTAAAACCATGTACTGTATATAGAAAACCTACGGAACAAATCCCAATCTTGTAAAACTTCATTCTACCACAAGATGGTGACAAAGAGGGATACATTCCTCCATGTGTCCGTCTCACAAGAAAGACAAGAGAATCGTGCAATTATAAATGTTTTTGATTAGGTTGTAAACGTTTTATTGCATACTAGTGTTATGCTTTCATGCCATCTCTTTTTTCAATTTTTTTGTATTCACATTATAAAATCGAGTACTCTTATTACAATAGGATTCTGGGTGTGAAATAATAATAATAATTACAATAATAATATATTATTTGCAATTTTTTCAAAATGTTTCTTTAGGACCCATTTAACCAGGGGAGTCGCTATAACAAGGCATTGTAGCTTTTTAAAAGAAAGAACTCCAAAGCCAATACAGTTTTGTATAAATAATATTGCAACGCTTAAAGCATGTACTTGAAAAACTTCATAATTTCCAAAACACCCAATATCAAGGCAAACAGACAATGGACACTGGTTGTCTTTCCCCCTCGTTCACAGTGGTATCTGTGGCAGCTGTAAATGTGTTTTCACTATGGGTTCACCATGCTGCCCCTGCTGTACACATCAAACTCCTTGTAGCGTATGTAATCTTTCAGCCTGGGAGGAAGAGGAAGGAAGCTGATGAAAACTGGGGATCTCAAGCGCAGGTGACTGAAATGCTCCCTTATCCGCAACCGACACAGGTGCTTCAGGCTCCGTGTATTTCCTGAGAGTAAATAAAGTCAGTTAAGTCAATTAATGCATGTAATGTCATCAATACACTTTTGCTGACAGGTGGAAAATACTTAAAAGTGGGTCAGTTCTCACTTTGAATGTGACAGATCTCCGGCCACTGTTTCTGCTCCTCCAAGGTTTCCTTAAGTTTGGTGCAGAAGGAGACGTGGTCGGTGTAGTCGAGCATGATGCGCACCACCTGAGCAGATAAGTGCTTCAGCCAGGACACTGTTATCACCTCGCAGAACTAGAAGGAGACAAACAAAGACACAAGTGGCAGTCAAAGCAAAACCTTGAAAAACTCAACTGGTTTCCCTGTGCAGTTTGTTCATATCGCTTCCATTCTTCACACTATTTTCTCTCTCAGACAAGCTTCGCCTCACCACCAGGTCTTTGATGACAGAGGTCGTCCAAGGAGCGTAGTCATGGGAACTGTCGCCATACGGACAGTCAAAGCAACGCTTGACATCATAGCCATGGTTCAGAATCATTCTTAGCATGACCTCGTCTTTCAAGGCGTACTGCAGTGCCGACGGGAAGTGAGTGGTGTTGACACGGGAGTAGTAGTTTACATTTGCCCCAAACTTCAGTAACATGTTGATCAGTTCATAGTTGCCCTGTCTAAGAGCCACCTGCAAACAGTTGATAGGATCCTGGTTCACCATTGCCTCAGCCTCTAACAGCAAGCGGGTGCACTGAAGATCATTGTTGGACACAGCAAAAAAAAGGGCAGACCTGCGCTCGTCATCATAGTTGCGGCGCACCCTGGGGTGCAGCATGAAGTTTGGATCGTAGCCAGCTTTGAGCAGCATCTCCACACATTGGGCATGTCCCCCAGCGGCTGCAGAATGGAGCGGACTCATCCCACCTTCCTTTACAGCGTCCAGCCTAGTGACTGGGATGAGGTGCTCCAGTGCTCTGTCAAAGAAGAATCCTCATTTAAGAACAATGCAGCGGTTCAAACTTTATTTGAAAAGTGTGTTGATATTCCTCCTCACAGTATGTGTCCATGGTAGGCCACTCGGTGAATTGGCATATGCCCATTGTAAAGAGGTATGTTGGGATCTGCTCCATGATCCAGCAGCAAGGAGATTATGTCAGGGTTTCCTGATGCTGCTGCATCAAACAGGACAGGGCCTGACTCTGATTCACACCACACATGGGCTCCTACAAAATGAATACAGATACCGGTACTATAAGAATCTTCCTTTAACAGGCAATCGTCAGACGTAGAAAACAGTATGGAAAGATTCCTTTGTTATTAAATTGAACAGTTATTATTACAGTATTGTATGGATCTTTTATTTTTCTCCAACTTTCCTGAAAAGTGAAATTGCAAAGGGATTTTTTTATCCTTCACTATTGCAGCATACATTGTCAGATCAACTCAATAAGTAATGGGACCCAGATACGTTTGAAACCCAAAGTGGAGTTTAAATCACCTTATCTCGTATACCTTTTTCTAACAGGACCTCCACCACGTTCAGATGTCCATTCTGTGCAGCCAGAGCCAGTGGAGTTTTCTTTTTGACGTCGCATGCATTTGGGTTGGCACCAGATTCTAAGAGCAGATAGACAAAGTTCTCCAGGCCTAAAAAGGCGGACTCGTGTAGAGCTGTCCTGTTTAGTGGTCCTACTTGGTCTACTTTGGCACTGTAGCGAAGCAATAGTGTGGCCAAGTCGTACTGGTCATTTAGAATAGCTAAGAAAAAAGCAGCAGGAGAGAGAAGATTTTAAAATCGGCAAATCTCTTTGGGTGTATAATGAGGCGCATTCAGACGTCAGGTACCTGCCACTAACGGAGAATCCTGCTCATCATTCTGGAGATCTGGGCTACTAGCATTCTGTAACAGGAATGTCGCGTTCTCCCTATGTCCATGAACCACAGCCAGAAACAGTGGCGTCTCCCCCTTCAGAGTACGACACTGGGCTGCACCCGGAGGTGATGCTTTGAACACAAAACAACTAATCAACATGTCAGAATTAAAAAAAGAGTCAAACATTACAGTCATACCTTTAATCACCTCACTACCTGAGAAGATAATCTCTAGCATCCTTTTATTCTCTTGCGCTGAAGCCTCATGGAGCGGGATCCATCCTCGTTCATCAACTCTGGACAGAGTCTCTGGCTGCACTGTGAGTCTGTTCAGTGCACCTTCATCACCTGAACACGAGGGCAGTACATTGTATCAGAACTTCTGGCGAGATCAAATGATAATGTGCATCAGTTTGCACAGGTTAAGGAGTTACATCAGCTTACCCTCCTGGATTGCTTTGAAAATCTCATCAGGGTCTTCACTAGGTGTCAGATCACTATCAAAATACAGTTAAATGTTTAACAAGAGACACTCCATGTAGAGTGAAAGAGAAATATTTATTACTTGGTGGTTAGAGATTAACCTTGGATTCAGTCCTTTGAGCTTTCTATATTCAATCAGACTTTGTTCAATTATATATTGCGTTGCCTCATTTTCATCCAAGTCGTCCTCCGATTGATAAAAGTCATCTTCTGTCTCCGTGTTCATCTGTTAGTCCAGAAAGGGTCAATGGACAAGGAACTGCACTGGGGAGACGGCCATAAGGTAAACCATTGAATCTGGCACCCGAGAACTCGCACAACGCTTGCAGCCCTGAATACTAACAGGGGAAAGGGAACTACAGCACAGTGCAGCTAAGCACGGAATAGTTGCTGTCAGTCTTATTCCTGTAGTTGAAATAGATGTCAAAACTCGAATTCAAGATTTTGAATGAATCCAATTAGCACTCCTATAGCTTTTTAACTTAGCTTTAGCTCTTATCTTTAAAGGCCATGTGAGAGCAGAGACTTTACAGCGTTTCTCTCTCAGTGTGGCCAAAGGCATGTAGATTCTTACTGTATAAATAATTGCTGTGAGCATTTGTTAAATATTAATCTTAAAGTTTCAGAGGAAATGTCAAGAAGAAAACTTCAACCATTTTTCAACAGAATCTCAAGTGCTATCAAATTACCTGTAAATTCATCAGCACAACATGAGAAATCAACATCTACAAATCAAAGTTATAACAGGTTGTCTATACAGCAAACTCCACACTAAGCAATCTAGTTTTTCTATATTTTATTTATTTATTTTCTGGTGTTTACCTTCAGTCAGATAGGTTTGTGCCTTCGGTGGCTTCTACAACATTAGTGCCAGTAGACTCCTCAGTACGCACACATACTGCAGCTATTTATATCCCTGCCACTATAAATATCAGATCACGGGGTCTTCACAGCCAGCACCTAGCTTTGACCCACTGAGCACTGCAACAACTGCCCCCATTCAACACATATACGTACACGTTCACTCATGACACCATTATGACCATTATTAAAAAACAAAAAGCAGGCCCGTATTTACATATGCACAAGTTAGTGTGAGTATACATTTCCATATGATGTATATTAGGTTACGTTTTTTTCACTTTTTATTCAGTGATCAATTGTAAAGTTTATGTTGTTGCTGTACTGTGTGTGAGCTGGAACTCAGGGCCTTTATAGCAAAGACATTGCAGTGTGCAGACAGTATCAGCTCACAGCGAGGAACCAAGAGACAAGCAGGTGACAAACAGAAGCAAGCGGACACTGGGAAAATTCAAAGATCAAAGTTCCTCATTACAAGCCATCTGTTGTTCATTTTACAAACCTTTTTATTTAATTTTCTTTTTACATCTGGCTTGTGACCACACATTTTTACAGTACATGACTGCAAATGTGTTCGAAAAGCAATGTTACATACTTTCCATTCCAGGAAAGGAATCTTTGAACTGGTGTAAAAACTCAAACAGCTCAAGTGGAGGCTTAAATTAGTAACAGAAGTTGCTGTACACTAGGCATGGAGTGTATGCCTACATATGGAATAATCATGTTAGTTCTGTGCAGGGATCAAATAAATGGCTGCATGTTTTTAACCTTTGCTAAATGTAATAAAACCAATGCAGTGCACTCTTTTTTACTTGTTTTGGAATCACCTCAGGACCTGCTTTGGATTGAAATGTGTGTTTTCGATTGAAAAGTCACAGTGCGTCTGACGCACATCCATGTGAATTTAAGTGTCTTTCAGTTTGTTTGTTTTTGGAGAAAATGATGTCACAAAACCATCTAGCCTTGTATTTAGTAGTTGAAAATGAACAACAAGGGCATTTGAAATGAAAAGCACATCATGCACAATTCCATGTACCGCTCCATAGCTATCCACAAATATGATCTATCCATAGTTTTTAAAAACATACTCCATAGTTGGTCACAAACAGATGTTTCATTTAATCTTGCACTGTGAAGGGACAGATAATCAAAAAACGCATCAAAGCTTTTAAAGTGTCACAGTAAAGTGTGCTGTCTGATTTCAGTCATCGAGCTGGCAGAGCATGGCCACACCACGCTTGATCCAGTGTTGAGGGCGCCTGCTAGTGGGCAACACCATAGAAATGACAAAATTAGTGGAGTGGCCTGTGGTGGAGAGGGTGCCCTTCCTCTCACTGGTCTTGTAGAGAGGGCAGACATACAGCTGAGCCTGATCGATGCTCTTCTTTTCATCTGCATCGGAGAGAGGGAAGCAAAGAGACGAGGCAGAGTAAAACAAACAGCAAGTTTAAAATAATGGCTTTGAAATAGACAGCTGAAAACATGAAGGGCAGGCATTTCAGCTGTTATTCATTTGGCAATGTACAAAGTCTGGTAATTTACTTACTGGGTTTTACCCAGATGATGGGCACCACGTCAAATAGGACTTTGGGATGCTGCTCAGCCAAAAATCCACTGATGATAGGGAGACAAACAATAATTAAGGTTTATCAAGGTTATTTGCACTTCCCTATTACAATGATATTACATTTTTTCAAATTTTTTTGAAAAATAACCTCATAAAGAGTATGAACATCTACCTTTCTTTGTTCCATCGAGCTCCATCCAGAAACATCCCATTAACGTAAACGCCATCCTCAGGCGATGTCTCTGACTCATCAATAGAAAGAACCTGTAAGATAAAATCAAGAAAACAAACGCACAGCTCAGTATACTTGTAGGGCTATGAGAAGGCCTTTGAGGTGGAGACAGAGGGATCACAAAGTGTCTGTCTTTTGACCTGAAAATCAAAGCCCAGCAGGTCTATGGGGACGTGGTATTTCCTGGCATAGTTCTGCATAGCCCCAGTTAGGAAGGCCTGGGTGAAGAAGAAGCCCGACAGCCAGAACACGCTGGGTTTGCTGGTGTCATACCAATCCTACAGGAGACACAAAACGTAAAAGTAAATCTATAAGTGTGTAAAGAAAACTCAACAAAGCTCCTTCTGTCTCCTGTTCAACTAATTGATCTTTACTAAGCAGTCTCACCTGCAGAAACTTGAGTCTTGAGAGAAAATCAGTAATGTAGCTGCCCAAAGGCTTGAGGCTAGGGTAAGAGCGCTTAGCCCATTTCTCTGGGACCTTTCCCACTATCAAACTGACTGCGACTGCTTCCAGCTCCGCATCCATCACCACCAAGCCCTTAATGGCCTTCAACAGATTCTGCAGACTAACACGGATCGTACCACACAGCCTGAGAGAGAGAGAGCGAGAGAAAGAGAGAGAGAGAGAGAGAGAGAAAACAGCCGTCAAGTCATATAGGTGATGATGCGCTGTATGTCCTAAAGGTCTGCACTGAGCTGTTCGTCCGTACGTGTTGTAGCGCTCCATCTCTTGTACGAGCACAGTGTTCATACTCTCCTCGTAGAGCACTGGGAACTTCAAGAGAGCTGCTTCTGTGTCAAAATTAGCTGGAAGCTGGGGGGGGGGGGGAAAGGCAAGTCTGCTAGTTAAAATAAACAACAAACAAAGTCAAAAGTCAAAATATACAACTTAGTGCATGTAAATTAGAAACAAGGTAAAAGGAAACGTCCACTTTATTTGAAAAAGCTACACTTGCATGTGTTTTTCCTACCAAAAGATGAAACATACATACCAAAAATGTTGTAAATGAAAGGAGGTTTGATTAGTGTATACCTTAGTGAGGATGTCATTCGCTATGTCGTACAGCGTGTTGTCACTGCCAGAGCTGGCCCCTCCCTTAGCGCCTCCACCCTGGGTGAGTAGCAGTGAATCAAACAGCAGCTTTGTCTGCTGGAGATCTTTAGAAATGTCTACATTTTCGTGCATCCCAAACACCTCTGGATGCTGGCCGAACGGAAGTGCCTAGAACACAACAACATACGTTGCTACTCAGTTGGAAGAGATTATAGAGAAAAAACTAATCAAATACATAGTTATCTTCATTATGTGTTTTATCTCAAGTGGCTTCACCTTGATAAATTCAATGTAGTCGGCGTAGATAGATTTAGGTGGGGCAAAGTATTCACCACTAGGGGAGAAAGGGTAGCGAGGTTTCTCAATGATGTCCTTGTTGTAGAAGTCAGCCAAGACGGTCATCAGGAGCCTCCTATCCCAGTCGTCTGTCACACGGCCGCCATAGTTACACTCCCCGGTCAGGTAAGTTATGGCCTCAAAGGGCACCTCTTCATATTCATTCACAAACAGCTAAACAGAAAACAAATCAAATGTATTTTTAGATTGTTGTGATGTAGAAACATGGCCACTGAAACTCACTGAATGAATACCTGTAGCTGTCTGATGCTTATACGTAGGTCAGACTCATTGAAGCCATAGGGAATATTCCAGCCCAGTGGACCAAACTTCTTCCTCTCCTGAACAAGAGCATGGAAGAAGCACAGTCCATACAGGAGCTTCTCCCAAATCTAGTGGAGGAATCCAAGAGTCGGAGAATGTCCTTCATACTGTATGATAAAACTTTTTCAATTCTCAAATTCCTGTCACGTACAACGTTTAAATTAGCTTCCCCACTCACCAGCTCCTTCTCGGGGCAGTTAGTGAAGAAGTTTGAGTCAGAAACAGGATCTGACAAGTAAGACTGCAGCAGGTTGAGCCGGAGTCCTGTAGGAGGCTCGTTGGTCATTTTCACCCCGTTCTGCAGGATAGTCACTGGAAACTGATATCATAAAGGATGTTTTTTTTTTTTCATAAGGACTATAGTCAGAATACCTCTCTGTCTTGCTGCTTAAAGTGGGTCATTTATACACATGAGCCGTATGAAATGCATTGAGCTTTACCTTGGCTGAAGGGTAGCTGGTGAGCCACAGGCGGAAGTCTGGGTGGCATGTAGCTGGACTGAAGTCCTCACAGATTTTCTCGAGAGTGGACATCCAGGAAACGGCCAGGTGACAATTCTGCAAACACACCCACGTCCCATCCCGCATGGCTGTCGTTATCATTTTGGCAGCGATGGGTCCCTGGCCCTGCCCCAGAGAGATGGACTGGAACTTGGCACCACCCATGTTCTTGTCACTGGCAAACTTCAGTAAGCCTGTAGAGGGATGTTGTTATTTCTAGTTTTTCAGTGGAAGCATTATATAGAACCTTGACAGTCAATGATTGGTACTGTAGGGACTTACTAGCCATGGGATCAGCTCCTGGAGACAGCACAAATACGAGTGGGATGGTGGAGTTGGAGTCCAGGTAGCTCTTACTCAGGTCAAAGGGAGGGGGCTGAACAAATTTCTTCCCCAGTTTGCCAGTCACGTATTTAGTGACAGCTGGAACTATCTTATCAGGCCTGAGACAGCGAACAATGATCATCTTCTGCAGGTCATTTAGTTTTTCACACCATGGAGCAGGCAGAGGAGTGTTGCTTGGCTCTTTGCTGTCATAAATAGATTTAAAGTCTTCTGGGCTTTTGATGAAAGCCTCTCTGTGGAATAAATAAAACATAGATTCACTCCATTTTGTTAAAAAAAACAGGACTGTGTAGTTGTACACAGAAGGCATAAAAAAAAGCATTTTTGATTGAGTGAGTGCTTTTTACTTTATTCCTTGCAAGCCAGACAGTTCACTGGCTCTGCAGGTCTCATCCCAGCTCTTGTCCTGTAGCCAGCTGGGGTCGGGGTTAGTAATGGTGTTCTGCAGTCCCACTCCTCCGGTCAGAAAGAACATGAAGTCAGAGTATTCAATCTTCTCTTTCGCTCTGAGTGGAAATAGAAGAGGAGAGCAGCCATTCACATACTTGTAGTATATCTTCATCTGAGCATGTGGTTAAAAGCTCAAATCAAATTCTAATGATCTAATTAATTCAACCAATATCCCCCTGGTAGCTTTTACACTTACAGGAGTAGATTGCTGCAGAGGAGGAAGGAAAAGAGGAGTTTGTCCCTCTCAAATAGAGAGCGACAGACGTTACAGTATAGGTTATAGGTGAAGTGATCAATCAGGTATCGAAGCCTCCTCTCCAGGATCTTGGACTTGTTACTGATAAAAGACAAAACATAGGAAGCTTCAGATGAACACAGACCAACTCATAAAAGGTATATAATCCTATGCTAAAAGTTCATGTCAGATGTCATAGTGTGGAGTATGTTTTTCATTCAGAATTTCGAAATGTAGCTGAATCTTGCTGACTCAGAAAAGGGCTCCGTCTCTTACCACCAGTGTGTCCCATTTAGTCAAATATGTACAATGAAAATAATTCATAATATTTACAATTGCTACTCGTGATGTTCTTTTATAAAAATGCACATTTCTCGTGTGTGCATCTGTTGTATAGGAATATTTGTGCTTTCACTTTGTTTTCTCAATCATAAGTAATGTTGCATGTTCTCTGTGTGGTTCACTGATTGTAATAGACATTAGGGATGATTTGGAGAAAATGACACCAGTTTATGTGTGTGTACCATGAGCAATGACACAAAGCTCTTGTAAATCTGACATACATTTGAGACTGAGACAAGAACTGAGCCTGACATACTGTTGCTGTAACAAACCTCCTCTTTGTTAAATGTGTGATTCCTGTGTGATATTCAAGTTTGTGTTTATGTACGAAAAGATGGAAATAGTCTCAATGTATTACTTTTTTCAGACACTGCAGAAAACACATCATGTGCATCACTCACCTGTCTTGTATAGAGTTAATGTAGAGGTTGACAAACCAGCTGAGAGAGTACTGGTACATCGGGTCTATGTTGGTCAGATCAGCAATGCTGAAGAACAGGATGGAGGAATGTTTGGCAATGGCTCTGTAACCCTCTCTAGACTCTGCTATCTTGATCTCCGTCTTCTCTGCAATCTGGGAAATACGTAAACAGTAGTAAATAAGACTACCAATGATCAGATTCATCATATTCACAATCTAGATATCGTGGTTTGTGCAATGTCCACACCTGCTGTTTCTTGCTAATCTCATTGGACATGATCTTTGCGGAGTCCAGAATCTGAATGGCACTCTCATCTTCCAGGATATTTCCTTCAGAGGACTGCAGAGTCTCCAGGATTTTGTCCTCGATTTCCTTTAGCTGCCTTTTATTGGCAGCTGACTGCAGGATAAGTGCATTTCTCTCCTCTTCCAGTTCTGGCCTGTAGAACAGATATAGCAGAAACAATGCTCTGAAGAAGTGATAAGAAGTATTTACCGGTAAGTGTGTATACCAACATGACCATTTTATGATCGCTACCTCTCCTTGGCAACCACAATCCCCAGCAGCTGGTCCTCCAAGCCCTCTGGGGTGATCATGAAATTGAGCAGGGACACCTTGGTGGCCAGTTCTGGTAGGTAGTGTGGGTTCCTCAGCTTAGTGGTGATGTAGAAACGGAAATCACAGGAGTACTCAATCACACTCTCCCCCAGCCTGATGCAATCCACACCGCCTAGGTGGAACAAAAAAATAATTGAACCTTTTCACAGTTTTACTTTTACATTCAAATATCAATTTGCACCTACATAGCCATCTTACAGTCACAGCACCTTGTTTGAAGGTTTGTTTGAGCAGCAGTGGTTCCAGGGAGGGGTCCAGCTCCTCTCCTACATTTTCCAGCAGCAAAGGTGTTCCAAATTGAATACAGTTTTCCAAAGTTCTCATGTAGTCCCCGTCTGTTAGCTTGATTACACTCAGGTTGTTGTCTTTCTCTGAATTCTTCGCCCACTTGTTGGCCTGACCCTGAGGGTCAATCATCAAGGGCCTACAAAAACACAAGCGTAAGAGATGCGATTAATCTAAGGTTGAATTGTAGACCTTTTCTTTACATTTTGTCATGGTCTAGGTGTTTTCCCACTTTCTGTTTTTTTGTAAAGTTTTTTCCCCTTGTGTCTTGTTTAGCTTTACTTCCTGTTTGTGTGTAATCACCATGCCACCCTTGTGTTGTTACCTGCCCTCTCCAGCTGTGTCTCGTCTGTCATTAGTGTCTGTGTGTGTGTATATACACCTCTCTTGTTTCTTTGTTCCTTGTCGGTTCGTTGTCTATGACTCCCATGTCGTCGATCACCGTGTTCCCTCGATCCAGCCTAGTTTGTGTTTCAGTTTTTGCTATTTGCCTGTTTGTTGGTTGTTTAAGCTTTTACAATAAATCTCTCTATTGTTAACCCACCATCTGTTCCCTGCATTTGGGTCCTCCCCGTTACCCTACCTGTGACACCTTTACCAAAATGTGTATATTTTTGATACATTTTTTTAATACATTTTTCAGTAGTAAGCGATTTAACTTCAAAACAATTTTTCAGCAGTACAGACTCACCATCTACGTGAATTACTGACAATGACCCCATTGTCGATGGAGAACGAGTCACTGGGGAGGCCTGCGATGTTCCAAGCCCTGATCTTAATGGGATCTCCCAGAGTCTTACTGAGAGAGAAGTCATCTGCTGATGGGATGTTCTTAGACTACAGATATCAAGGTAGGTGAAAAGAAAGATAAGAAGCAATTAAATGTCAAAGAAAGGATCAAAACAAGTCTAAATAAAGAACATGAGGACTGTTACTTGGCAGAGTTTGGTCCATGACTTGGTGCAGTCCTGTCTGAAGCCGGCAGTGAACGCCCCCAGATAGGCGATGACGCCAGCGGAGATGAGAACATCGCCAGTCAGGTTGTCGTACGTGTTCTGTAGGTCATCTGCTGCCTTAGACCATCTTAAGACAAATTCCTTTTATCAGTGTTATATTGTAATTATCTTATTTGCAGGAAATAATAAACAATACAATATGTATGTACATCATCTTGGAAATTGGCTTATTTAAATAATCAATGCATATCTTAGATGTATTTTATTTTCAATCACAGTACATATATTACTTGCATAACTAATGTGTGTTGTAGACAAGAGAATCTGGAGTAAACAAAAAGAAAGAAGAAAAGTATAGAAAGAAAGGTATTACTATCACTTTAGCGGAGGGGTTCTCAAACTTTTTCAGACCAAGGACTTCTTAACCAATAAAAAAAACCACTCACGGACCACCTAACTCCCCAAATACCCCAAAACAACAGGCCTGCTTACCACTCCAACAGTATATTACACATTACAGGCTAATATTGAGCTTTATGTGACCTTCTCTACATCGCTCGTTCACACATTAAATCAACAATACAAACACAACTACGGATTCTACAAGCATTTAATTCATATGTGATCTAAACGGTAAATGCTGATAGATTTTACACATCATATGAAACGTAGACTACATTTATTACTGAGTTTATGTCCAAGCAAACAGAGCCGCAACTTACTTATGGAAAATTAAGGTTTTTTTCACATCAAAGCTTTTTTCATGAAAATATTTCATGAAATATTTTTTGACATCCAAGCTTTTTTTCAGGAAAAATGTAGTATTTTTTGACACAAAATCACTTATCGCTGCGGCTGAACCACTTGTAGCTGCTGAATCACCTCCTTCAGGACGATGCACCTTGACTGTCGCATCAGATTTTCCATTTAATTTTCTTTTAACTGACCCGGTCTTGAGCCATCGATCCATCTTGTCAGTTGACGCGCAGATCATTTATGACGTAAAATCGTAAAACGAACCCACGTAGCTACGTAGCTATGCTACATCTATGCTACACTCTATATTAGTCATTTTTAAATAGTTTGAGAAACACTTTTAAACTTATTAATTTAAAATGTGACATTTTACCAATATACTCACGGACCACCAGTGGTCCGCGGAGCACTCTTTGAGAAAGACTGCCCTAGCGCATGAGTAGCTAGGGCCATTTGTGAAGAAACTTAAGAGAGTCTCTGTATAATAGAAAGAAGAAAACTACAACGCTTCCTGACCTAGTCTTCTCTCCACCCAGACCACCGATGAGTTTCTCAGCCCTCTCCAACTTCCTGGCGCACAAATCCACCTGGAACTCCAGCTGGGCCTTCTCCTCTGTCTTCTCCTCAAAGGTTTTCTGAAGGGCAGCCAAACGGTCCTCGACCTCCTTTAGCTCAGCTCTCTTCTGGTCCAGCAGGGCCATGGTAGCAGCCAGGGACTCCTGCGCCTCTGCGAGATTGGCCTTCTTAGGAGCCACAACCTAAAACCATAGAGAGTGGTTGTCATCAAAGAATAAGAAGAATATGTATGTATTATCAGGACAAGTCAAGAGAAAAAAAGACTATGCAACACTGCACCTTTGCCACCCTGTCATACACCTCCATTGCTTTGATCCACTTGCACAGGCCCTCTGCTGCAGAGGAGGCCTTTGCCACTATACTGGGGTCAAAGTCAGGATTAGTCATGTACTCACTACGGATTTTTTGCATCACAGGAACCTGCAAAGAAGAAACAGAGGAGTTAGTCAGAGCAATAGCACATTAAGAATGTAGCTTCCCTGATACTCACAGGAATGTTGTCCTTGTCATATTCTCTAAGATCTCGTAAAAAGTTCATGTCACCCAGTAGCTTCTTGCTTGGACCCCAGTAGTCTAACACCTAGAAAATAAAGAATATAAGTTACTATTTGTGATATTACTTTAAGTTGCAATGTTAAAATTTCTTTTATAAGATAGATTTTTTTCCCTCAGTCCAACCTTTTTTCCTGTCCCAGCTGGGTCAGCTATCTTATCCGGCTTTATCTCCTTCATTACACACACAGCTGACATCACCAGCTTAACCCCCGAAGGAGGATTTTTCATCGACTTCACAATTGTGACATCAGAGGGCTGAAATGACACAGGGAGCTCAACTTACCAGACTGTCTAAACTGCGATGGTCTGAGTGGCTAAACTTGTGACACTAAAGCAGTGCAGTTGAAGGGCGCTCACTTTCAAAGTGTCCAAGGCTGAGAGAGCAGCCTCCAGGGCCGGGATGGCCTCAGCCAAGTCACTCTCGCACTCGTTCTTCAGAGCCTGAGCCTCATTGGCTTTTATAGTTGCTGCCTCCTCATCAACACGCACAACTTTACTTTTGGCTTCCACCTGTACAGACTCTACTTCAATCACCTGAAAGTCATCACATTAAACAATTACATTCAGTATATTAACATATACTGACTGGTATATATACTCTAGGTCGATTGAGGCTGAATGAAGATGTGACTCTTATTCACCTTCATCATTTTGTTGTTGTCTATCTTTGCCTGTTCAAGTTTGGGCTGCAGGTCTACGAGTTCCTTCTTCATCTCACCAACCTGTAGAGAAACATTATTAAAATGAATAAAACAAAAGTATGATGAATATTTTAGTAGAAAAATAAAGACGACAAAAAAAAAAAAAAATCCGGTATACAATGGTGCTGCATATACCTGAGATTCAGCGAAGGCTAGTTTATCCAGACCGTTGGTATACCTCTGTTTTGCTTTCATTACAGTGTCTCTTTTCTGAGTGAGCAGCAGACGGAAAGCTGCAATCAGCTCCAGGTAGGATGTGGGTGTCACATAATTATGGCGACCCAGCTCAGAGAGGAATCTGCGATTGAAAAAAACAGTGTTATTAAGAACCCATATCATAGTTTATCATATACAAGTTATAAATAACCACATGTCGTACCTCTGTGAGAGCTGTTTGGCAGATGTATGGAATGTTTTGCAGATGGGTATGACCTCCTGCCTCTCATTTTCACTCATCTCCAGTGACTCCAGGAAGGAGTTGGCTACTCGCTCAAGAGCCTCCTCCGGCCATGGCTGTCAGGGCAAAGAGAAGAAAGGGTCGTGAGGATAGGAACAAAGGTGAGAGCTTGCAAAGGCAGACTGCTGACAATGTTAAGAAAAGTATCTATTAGCTAACCTATCTCTCCTTTTTTCACACATGACAAACTGACTGACCGACACACAGATGCTGTACATACATAGACAGACAGTTTTTCTGTGTTTGTCACATGCAGTATATTTTACTAAAGACAAAGTACAAACTAAGCGATCACACCGTTCCTAAGGCCTATTCAGTACCTGGAACCAGTCAATGGTACAGCAGTTGATAAGCGATGGAAATTGGCGCAGGCGATTTCGAAAGGCATCTCCAATAGGACTGAAGGCCACAACGATGTGAAGGTTCTCTCTACAACGTGCCACAAAGAAGGCGAACAGAGTCAAAGGACTCAACTCCAAAGTCTTATTACCAGCCTGGGCAATGGGTCGTACTGTCTGGAGAGAGATTAAGTAAGAGTAACATTAAACATAAATGATAATGGCCTTTTATACAAGGTATGCATTGCCCTATAAGGGTATACATGTAGTTTGTGACAGACTACCTCCATGATCTCTTGCTTCTCGTCGATGGCAAACAGATTGGGCACCTCCCCTGTGTTCAGGACACTGTCCACGTCCTCTAGAAAAGCCTCATCTTTGATCTGAGCGTCAGTTAGCAAGAACACCGTCTTTTGACCTTTCACCCCAGCATTTTTCAGCAGCATCTAAAGTATAATTCAACGCAGGGAGACAAGAGTATTGTTGAAATATTCCATGAATTATGAACATGCAAAATAATTACAAGCAGAGATCAAAATGGTATGAGAAGTGCTGTAACAAGGGATGCATCAGAATTGTATTGGACACAGAATATTGTCCTAAACCAAAAAGCTGACCTTGAGGTCATCTCTCCACTCAGTGATGCCATAGCTTTTAGAGATCTCAGGCTGAAACATCGTCATGTGGGCCATGGATGTAGCCAGACGGGTGATGGACTGGCGTCCGCTGCCTCCCACTCCCACTAGTAGGGCATTGCCTCCTGGTTGCTTCAACACACGGCTAATACGGGACAGGTGCTCCAGGACATAGCTACATAATGCCGACATTTTTTTTTTGTTAAGTTTCCATCCAAAGGCAGAGTTACAAAAACACAATTTAATTAACTTACTGCACAAAAGGTCAGGTAATTTGGTTGTTTGTCATTTAACACTAAAACACATTAACACATTATTTTGCAGTGCATGTAGTTGAATTGACTATAATATCAAAGCTGTTTACCGAAAGATGACGAGGTTCATGCGATTCTTATGCATCTGGTTGTATTCATCAAGACACGACTCCACCACTTGAGAAAAGCTTTCCATTGAGGGTACCTCAGCGTACAAGCGTTCGTCATCCTCCAGGTCAGGGTTCATGTAGTCACCAAACAGAAGATTCCGCATGTCTTCCTCAACCAGCTGAGAAAGGAAGGGCATTTATGGCAAAAAATGTTATTTAAATGAATAGATTGTTTCAAATGCTGGTCGAAAATGCATCAAAAAAAGTCTTAGATCATGGGAAGCAAAGAGTGACAACGGGCCAAAGCAGCTCCTCTTCTTTCCTGCATTTTTCCTAACATTATGAAACATAATAATAGTAAAGCACATGACACAACAGCCAATACAACTGAATCTCAACTTACTCTACTGCCTTGTTTCAGGTGATCAAACACCTGGTCAAAGGACTCTTTGAAGTGATCTTTGAGGATGCCATTCATCAGCTGGTAGAGCCAGGCTCGATCGTTGTCATCCACCAGGCGGTCATAGTAGACACGGAAGACCTCATGGACAAACAAGCGTATCATAGTGCGTTTGTTCTCCAGAGAGTCCTTTTTCAGCAGCAGGCAGCCTTGAATAACGCGTGAGAAGTCCCGCAGGTTGAAGGTGTAATGAGACTTGGCTGGAGTTGGAAGCAGGTTCTCCATAGCTTTCTTATACACCTTGAGGAATTAAACAAATGGAATTAAAGCATTGCAGAAGACAAGATATGATTCATAAGAGCCTTTTACACATGAAAAACTTTAGAAACATGGAAATCCATCTCATTCGAAGTGATATCATTGTGCGTTTTTGGGGGGACTCACTTCCATTGTAGCTGTCACTATTTGGTTGCCAATAGTGAAATATTCAGGTGGGAATCCATTGTTTTTGAGATAGAAGGCCACCACGCTGGAAAAGATGCGAACCATGGTGTCATCACTGAATGCATTGATGCTAAAAATGTTGAAGTGTCTCAGGAAGCGAGATGTCACAGCGTTCCTCCCACCACCAGGAGGGCCCATAGCTGAGATGAGCTGGAGGTCAACAAGAGAGATCCTGGAGGTATCCTTCAGGTCATACCTGCCAGAGCATAAAGGTGTACTGAACAATGCTTAAACTTCTCTAATGCATTAAATTGGCATCTAATAGTGGAAGGCTCATACCAGTTTCCATGGTCTATATACTGTCGAAGAAGCTCCACAGGAGGCTGTGCTCCAAACTGTTCCAGTGCAGGCATGTTCATGTCATCGACAAAGATGACACACTTCTTTCCCATGGGGGGCCCGAACACTCCCTTCCTTCTCTTATCTAACCTGGACATGATGATATTCTAGAAGATGTAATAAATACAGAATCAATAATAAAAATTTAAAAATGTTCTCTTTCTTGTTTGTTTACATTATTACATCTAATAACCTTTTCCTAGCAATCTAAAAGAAAAAAGGAAAAAGGACATTCTTAGATACTGCTTCCTCAATGCTGACCTGAGTTTGGTTGGCGCTAGTGCGAGCTGAAAAATTGATAAAGAAGGGTAGATAGCGGTCTTTGTCCAGATTGTTCATCAGCTTCTCTTTCACATACACTGACTTCCCAGTGCCAGTAGGACCAACAAACAGGAGATGTCTGAGCGAATAAAATGAGAAATACTCTTTAGAAACCAGTATATATGGCACATGTAGAAGTCAAACAATAGTTTTGCATTTGTGTGTATCAGAGCCACAGTGACCCTAGAATACTAACACTCCGTATCTGACGCAGAGGTCCATGAGGTAGGTGTAGCGAACTGTATCTATGGTGGGAACAATGATCTCTTGCACTTTGGTGTTTTTGTCCCCCAGGTTGACATTCTTGATGGCATCATTCCAGTGAACCCAGCGGCCTTTTCCTTTAAACTGTTCAAGAGATTGCAGGATGGTTGATTGACTGATTTTAAACAAAAGTGAAACACCTCTGAGTGATGTAATTACACAATACCTCATAGAAATAGTCATACACCAGCCCTTTCTCATCCATTGGACACTCCCACTTCCCCACAGTGGCAGGGATAGGATGATCTTCTGTCTTTCCTGACACAGTCACCCGGAAGAACTCACTAAACTTCTCTCTGCTGTCTGCATCACAGCTGCCACCTATAGACCACACCAGGGAGAAGGCAAAAGCTGCCTGCAATCATAAAGGAAGAGAAGGGGAGGTGTCATACAAAAATGTAACTGAAATGGAAAGTATAAATCCAAAAACACTCAAACATTTGTATGGCGGTGTGGTGTATGGTGAGTTGTTCCAAAGCAAGAGTTTTAAATAAATAAGGTTCCAATATCATTCAAAATGACAAATGATTGAGTCCTTTTACCATGATCCAGGTGCTAATATTTTTATCTCCAGCACTCGTTTTTACAGGTTCAGTGAGCAGCATCTCAAACAGTCGACACAAGGACACCACCGTGTTACTGTTGCTAGTGGAAACAACTTCCTGGAAAGAAAAAAAAACATAATCCAGCATGACAAATCTTCTGTATTTAAATAAACATGCACTAAATGTTCTACCAATATTAGTGTCTGGGTTGTTCTGGGGCCTGGGGCCACTTACTCTGCAGTGTTTACGCAGCATCCTGAGGGCAGGTGGCAGGAGCCAGTGGAAGAGCTCCAGCAGCTGGGAGCGGTTGTCGGGGCTCTGCAGGGCATCAGGAAGATTGTTCATCCAGGAGATCACTAAGGGCTCCCAGCCCAACTGAGACGGTTCCATGTAGATCATACCACATCGACTGACTGTGGCAGGCTGCAGCGGAAGAAGATAAGCAAACAAACAATCAGTCAGTTAGTCAAGCTAGATACATTGTTAATTCCCATTGGCTAATCGAAAATGTTGTTCAACATCTTATCAAGCAGTTTGGTGAACTATTAAAGCTTCATTAGAAAACTAACTAGCAATTGTTAAATTGTTTGACAGAATATCAAATAAATAATGTATTCCACTCCAAACATCTAACTCACCGAGGCCTGTGATAAATCCATTGCTTCAAAAATCAGACTCATCTGATTGGACATCTGGATGATCTCTCCACTCATCAGGCACAACTGTGGAGGAAGAGAGAAGCAAAAATGATTTTACTATAAGTATGTGGAAATAAAATAATTTTAAAAAATCTAATGCTTTTTTTTCTGTGAATTATGTACCTTTTTGTTGTCATCCAACACAGTGTTCATGCTCTCAATCCACAGTGTGTCTATGGGACCATCAAACACCACCCATTTACGTTCTGGTGTGTCAGCCGATGCAAACTCACGAAACGTGTTGGCCACAATCCCATCTGTCCACTAACAATGAGGAAAAGGAAAAAGTGAAAAGACTAAGAAGAAGAAAGGCCCCCTGTTGTCCCAGATCTACATCGATACTTTAAATACAATTATTTTTAAATCTGGGATACAGAATAAATACAAGAAGATCCAAGACACAGTTCTACCTCATGGGAAACTAGGTCAAACTGTCCAAAGAGCTGTCCCATGGTGATGGACTTTGGGTTCAATGTCCTGTAGATGATCTTCTCCTCCTCACCGTACCCTTTCTCATTCATGAGAGTCAGCGTGTCAGCGAGAACGTGTAGCACTTTGGTCTTCCCAGCAAAAGATTCCCCGACCAGCATGAACCTGATGCAAAAGAAGGAATATCTTCATGCAAGATCATGTTTCAAGTATTCCCTTCAAGCCGTGTGCCAGTTGTGTGGAATACTGTAACTGCAAACCTGGTAAATGGGATATCATAATTTGATAACATTGAAATTGAAATACAACACACCCATGCCTGACTATCATCATCTCATATGTCTGGATCATCTTCTTTAAGAAGACCTCTGTTGGCTGTACATTGTGATTTTTACAGCATTCTTCAGCAGCCTCCAAAAACAGCTGCCAAGGACATGAAAAAACACTGATTATGATACGCATGACAATATTAATAACTGCACAGGTGTTATTAGATTTAGGACAAACAAATAAGTAATGACATCATCATGTCTGACCTGATAGTCAGCCTCAGGAAGGGAGATGCCTGGGAACAAATCACTGGTAATTCCATTGAACAGCGGAATATCATGGGAAAGAAATTTGGGCTCATTGACATCCTTTATGGACCTCAGAAGCTGGACGTTACAACATGTGGAAAAGAAATTGAAAGGGTCAAAAAAACTATTGACAAACTAGAAAAGTTGACAATTAGGGCATACAGGATAGAGTAATTTAGCAAATGCATTAATTTCAGCACAAATACCAGTATGTCCTCATTCTCATCAGGATACTTGAGCTTGAGGTTTCCTGCAGCCACAAGTACAGCTTTGACGGCCCTCATGCCGTAATCATAATGGAACTGGGAGGAGAGCTGCTCTGAACAGAGCCTGTACGTCATCACAATCTTTACTGACAGTGGTTTGGCATTGAGGAAGCCATATGAATACAGAGAGATCTCTGCTATCAGTGCGTAGTTGGGCACCATCATGGCCACTGTTCGGAACAGCACCTGCACACAGAAGTGAAAGACAGTGGATGTTGGACACTCACACACGTCATTTTATTATGTTACATTATACTGAAGGGGTCTAAAAGCACAATCTATTTATTACAGTGTATAATTGATGAAGAGCTGGGATCAAATAATGTAAATTAATATAATCAATGATGCCGAGTAGAAGTAGTAACCGCAGATATTATTTTAGAACTGACAGTGCAAACCCACAATGCCTAACAAAATATTTATTCACTTATTAAATACCTTTAGGTTGTCTGGGAGTTCTGAGCGTCCTGCATAGCCAGGGTTCATTGTAATGGACACAAAGCAGTTGGGATTGAGTTTGAGCATGGTCCCCTCAAAGTCAAAGTACTCCAAGTTCAGCTCAATGGCCCTCTGGATGCAGAGAACCTGCTGGGCCACTACAGACAGCACCTCCAGCTCAATACGGTTGAACTCATCAAAGCATGCCCACGCACCAGATGAAGCCAGACCCTTAAAAAACTATTAGAAAATGCACCAAAAAATTAGTTTTAAAAAATTAATACTTTTGCATTATAACTTTGGCATTAGAATTAGTAATATAAATCCCCAAAAATCTTGTTGGTGTTACTTTGCCCATAGCGAGGTAATCCAGGCCGTCAGAACAGTTGAAGACCACACATTGCACAGCTAAAGCTTTGGCTAGATCTTTGGTGGTTTCTGTCTTTCCTGTTCCAGCTGGACCCTCAGGCGCACCACCCAAATGCAGGTAGAAAGCCCCAATCTAAAACAGAGGGAGAGCGATGGAATTGAACGTTAAAATACCTGATCACTCAGCATTATTCAAATACAAAAGTACTTGTATTTGTCAGATACTTTACCAGTGTTCTGTAGCATCTGTCAGTCAGCGGAGTGATGACCAGACGTGGTGAGTTCCCCAGGTACTCATAGGCGTACTTCACATCACAGTTGATGATGCGAACACGAACATTGTCATTGCTCCAGTAGTAACGAAGCTGGGCTAACCATTGGAAGTCTGTTTCATTTGATACACCTGTTAAAAACGGACACTTATTATTTGTTTTTTCAAGTATGTTTTCTTGGTGCTGTTTCTAAACTGAGTCATGCTGTACCATGAGGTACCTTTCTTAATAAGCTCCAAGACCACATCCCTGGCATGGACATCAATAGTGACCAACGCTCCCAGAGTGATCCGTGTTTGTTTGGGCAGTTTGCCTCTCACCAGCTCCACAATGCCCTTCAGCTGATTCTGGAGTTGCTGATAGTAGTTCTTTAAACCCTGCAATGGACAAAAGCCCAATTACTATTTCAGTTTTTTACCAAGGTGATGCTGTTCTTTGTGCCATGCTCATCAAAAGAAGACTTTAGGTCAGTTGGTCAGGAGTGACACTCATCACTGCTTTGTACCTCTACACTATAGAAGCTCATTAATGTCTGCAGCACTATTATTAGACTGGATGTAAGTTTGTTTTGTTTTTTTATTGGTAAAATAAGTTTTGATTTTTAACTTGAAATCTTCACAACTTATTTTTCTCATATTCAGAAAAACACTAAACATAATGTCCATTAATTAAGCTGTAATTAGTAGGATTTAAAAAGACAAAAAAAAAAAAGAGTAAGATTTACATTGAAAAGTCTGTAAAAACCTACATCAGCTCCTGCTCTGATCGCTTCATGAACCTCCAAGGTCCAGAAAATCTGGGAGGTGCAGAGCACCACCTGCCCAGGCCACTCCTTGACCCACTGGCTCCGTGCTGTCTCAGCGTAGGCCTGTCAGTACAACCACACTCACTGACTCACATTTATGTTCACGCATAAGAGGAACCTCAGATGAAGAATATGATACATACACAAAATGACAGTATTTGAGTTAAACAATCCCAGTACTGTGTATTATTTAAGGTATGGGAACAGTGATCTTACCACCCTGGACCGGGCTACTACATCTCTGACACTGCGAAGCATCAAATCCTCCACCTGCACCAGCCACTTCTCCACAGCTCCTTTGGCTTCAGATGTGGAGATGTGTTGGATTAGTGGAACACGCTCACCCTCACTACTATACATGGCCTGGGCGAGAATAGTACACAATTTAATAAAGGTTCAGCAACCACGGTGTCATGCAACAATAACAATATGTGTGACTGCCTTGCCTGGATATCCATATTGGGTAGGAAGTCCAGTTTGGAAATACCCTCAAAGCACTTCTTCAGATGGGGCTGCACTCGCAGTGGGTCCTTGGTCTCAGACAGAATCTCCAGCATTTCATCATTGGATAAGAAGAAGAACCTGGCAGCAGCATTGGTAGCAAGTATCAAAATATGCAATATCAACAAAGAATTTGACAAAAGAAACGATGCAAAATAGTTTTCTTTACCGTGGAAAAAAGAGACGCTTTTTCTCCAAATAGGCATTTAGTCCTTTCATGATGATGTCCAGGAGGTTGTTAGAATCTTGCAGTTTCTCGAGTAAACCAGGCAGCGAGGTTGCTGCCAAAATCTACGATTATAAATTATCAGTTAACACGAACAGTTCATCTTTCAGAATTTCCTTTTTTCAGAATAATGTGTCCACCATAAACTTTTTTCGACGACTACCTTGGGGTCCTTAACGCAGTGCCTCATGACCTCTTTCCAGTTTTTGTCAACAGTTTGGAAAAGTCTGCCCTCTTCCGGAATCTGCTGCATGATGTCCTGAGAAGAGAAGATGGGCTCCAGATAAAGCCACTGGGCCTGCACCTTCAGCCATTCATCTATGGTTTCTTGGATACGAAGCAGACGCTCCTCCCATTGCTGAGGTCACAGAACAAACTGTTAAAACTCTGCAGGCCTGGTATAACTCTCATGCATTGAGAATGTAATCAATGTCGTTAGGTGAATAAACCTTGATTTCATTTTCAAAAGGTTTGATGAACGGTGAGCCCCTCATAGTCTGAGTCTTCACAATCTGGTCGTCTAGCATTGTCTGAATCTCGTCCAAGGCGGTCAAGATGGACACTCCGGTCTCCCTGTAAGGTTGATGGTGGAAAGAAATACCATCCCAAATCTGCACCATGGTTTGCATAGCCTTCTCCAGGGAAAACTCCTGTAGATACACAAGATAGTGGGGGTACATAGCATTCAGAACATTGATTATTATTAAGGTTCTTATCGAACGCTGTAGAAGCAAACACAAAATTTCAGGAATTCTTACCTTACTAGAAGCGGCACTAATAGACTCAAACTCTTCAAGATAAGGAGCCATGTTTTGTTTGAGAACTTTGCGCAGTGTGGTACCAGAGTCAGGAGTGAGATCATACCCCACTATCTCTGACATCTGGTCCCAGTGGCGAGCTCTGATGCCTGGATTACACAAGATGGACACTACAGGGATATAGTCCTGTTGACACAAACACATTTCATATAAAGGTTTAGCATTCACAAACAAGACCTCACTTACTATAAGACTTCATTAATGAGCCCCTTTGAGATACCTTGAACTCTTTGATCTGCTCCATCACAGTGGAGCACAAAAGTATTGTAGGGCTTTCCATCTTCCTGGGATCATTCTCATTAGTTCGTTGCCTAGTTTTCCCAGCAATCTTCTCCATCTCTTGCTCAGCCTTATTCTGCTTCTGTTGGAAAAGCTTGAGCATTTTGAAGATCTCCCTAAAGAACTCATCCACTTTTACTTCCATGCTCTCGCCATCTAGTTCCTGGAAGGATCCGTTCATCCACCTATTGAAAAAGAAGACAAAAAGGTTATATGGGGAAATGTTTGAATTAAAAAGCAACATGTAGCAAACTTCCTTTAGACCTGTTCTCTGTGCGCTGCCACTTCAGCACAAGTCCAAACAGCTTCTGATACGGTTCAATACTGTCTTTGATGACCTCGACTTCTGGGTAACACGTTTGGTCCCATTTGTAAAAGGCCTCTTCTTTGTTAATGAAGACGATCGCCTCCTCTGCCTCCTGGAGAAGTTTCTTAACTGTTCTGACATCCGTTATATACTGCCCAAAAAGTGATGACAAGACAATTATTTTCCATTTGATGTCATTGTATTGCTTGAAGAAAATAGGTTTTATGACACTGACGAGGAATTTAAAGTCATATTTTAATGTGACTATAAAGTTATTTCAGGGTTAAATTTGTTTAAAGGAATAATTTGACATTTTGTGAAATGACTCACTGACTCACATTTCTTGCAGAGAGTTAAAGGAGAAGTTCGATACCACTCTCATTTCCGTCTGTTTAATATGAAGCTTGAGCCACTGGATGAAGCATGTAGCACTGGATGTAGCATCATATTGTACGGACAAATATGAGTGGTATTGATCTTCCTATCTTTCTTCAGCATTTCCCAAAATGTCGGAACTATTATTTCTCCCAAATTTTCTGAAAGTGCTAACAACACTGTACCTGCTGCATCATATCCATCTCAGAGCAATGTGGGAACTCTTCAATCCTGCGTCCCAACTTTTCCAGCTGAACCATTAATTTTTCTCTTTTAGCAAGCAGCTCCTGCTCCCCTTTCTGCTTGGCCTTCTGCATCACCTGTAAAATGACATAGCCGTACAGAATCAGGTCATCCTTACAAAAACAACCATGATATACCTTTATCAACAGACACACAAGCTTTACCTCATCACTAAGTTCAAAGTCATGGAGGATTTTCTGCGGCCAGAGAAAGACAGTCGTATTAAGTTCCAGATCCTCTGGCTCAATGATGTGGACATCCAGAAGGTAGATCAGTCTACAGTAGGCTTCCTGTCAGAATGCAATGTGGTAGTAAATGCTGTTAGAATTGATAACTGAAATCAATATGCTTTAATGTAAGATACAACAGGTAGAACCAATCATTTTACCTTTATTTTGTTATTAAGTTCAGCAATACCCTTTGTCTTAGTGACGTGAATGTGATTAATGACCTGAGTCATGTCCTCCGTGCTCTCTGGTACTTTCAGAATGTTCTCTCTGATGGTTTTAAATTCAGAACAGATCCTTGGAACAGACACAAAAAAGATTGTGAGAAAAATCTAACCATTTTAAACACAGATGGACAGTTTTGTTAAAGAATGTTACAAGAAGTGACTCACTGTAGATTTTGCTCACGGTGGCTGGTGATCAGTTTCTTCAAAAGTATTTCAGCATAGTTTTTTGCTTTGTTGGCCAGCCCCTGTTTCAGCTCTTCACAGTCCAGATGGACCATCGAGAAGTGGGCTTTTGCTGGGAGGCTGATAATCTCTTTTGACAGAACACGAAACTCCTCCACTTGCTTTAAAAAGCAGTGAGATTACACATTGACAGCCATCCGAAAAACTGATAACAAGGCCAAAATAGGTCTATAATATATGCAGCATTAACTGCACTGATTTGTTACCTTAGTGTACTCATCAAAAGAGTGCTCCTCTTCCATGAACTTCTCCACTCTTGTCTGTGCCGTTCCATTGACAAGCCAGTCATAGTTGTCAACTGCAAAGTAAAGTAGAAAACTCAGCAATGAATGGAATTAAAAATGTAATCATGATGATAGGAAATTATTGGATTAAAAAACATCACCATAGTTCTGGAAATTTTTGTCAGGTTCCTCCAGATTCTTGCACACAGCGGTCTTCATGGTGATCTGAGCCCAAGAAAGGACGTGATCAGCCACCTTGGCATCCACAAACGAAGATATGGTTTGTGCCAGCCATGACTGGACCGTCTGTACTTTCTGTGGATCAATTTCATAGATATCAATGCTAGCTCAAAATAATTTTTTTACCTGAAAAATATGCCACAAAGTGGTGATTTTCCTTTAAATTGATATTACACATAACCTCACCTGCAGTGTGTTTGTGATGGCACTAAGTATCTCAAAAACAGCAGCTTCCAGATCTTGTAAGGTGGGATAAATTTCCATCTTTTCATCATCAAATGTCAAGGCCATACGAAAAAGGGGCCAGTGGTGGCAATTGCTTGGATTAAACTGATTGACAAACTCCTCGACACTTGTCTGAAGCAGGGATTTCAACTGGGAATTGACCAAAGAAATGCACATTTAGAAATAGAAATACATGTAATGTAATCAAGAAACATGCCATGTAAATCAAGTACGAAACGAATAATCAGTGATGCTAGTTGCTGACATGCTGCTTGTGCAAAAACTAACAAAGGAGATCAGAACTCAATACAGCAGGCTATAAATGTACTTATTATTTGCATAAAGTGATGAGATTATAGTTTACACTCTTCCTTGACCAATTCAATTTACTGTTAAAAACACAAACCGTGGCAAGTTTCAATGTCTAGGTGTCTCTTAGTGGTCTTTTAATGTATGTCTCCAACAACTGGCGTGCTAATAACACAATGTAGGATAGTATAGCAGAATTCATATATTCAAGTACTGTTTTTGATTGAGTAATGAGTGAAACAACCTACATTTAAATACCTTTGAACTATTCGACTCTTCTAAAATCCAAATCAAACCCAAAGTCAAGTCAGTATTATCCCACCTGATTGGAGATGAGGGTGGACGCACAGTCATAGAAGGAGTTCAGTTTCTCCTCTTTAACTCCCTTCAGTGTTTCTTTACTTGTTAATAAGTGGATGACTTTGGGAAACCAGGTATTCATGATACGATCTTCTGTCCTCTTACACTCCAAGGCTATTTTGTTCTTTAGGCTCTTACAGTCCACAGGTCCTGAAGCCCTGAACCGACAGAAGCCAAAGATTAAATAATAAAGAACCTTGGCAAATCTTCATGTGAAAAATTGCAGTTATGTGCGTATTTGAGCAGTGCCACGTTGAATTCATGACATCGTTCCATACCTGCATCCTGAAAGATCAACCAGGACCAGTGGAGAAAATGTCATGTAGCCAATATCCAAGACAGTTTGCATTACCGGATGAAGAATGTGCAAATTTATTTTCATCATCTTGCGGCTTTTGATAAAGCTATCATGCCACGGTTGAGAGAAATCAAGAATTCTGCAAAAGATTGAAAAGGTAACTTACAAAAGGGCAATCGAAAAACAGACCAACTACTATATGGTTATTGTGGATAAATCATTTATGTACATTAGACACTCACTTTGGTTGAGTTGCTGTGTGTTTGTCTGAGACTGGTACTTCAGTCTGTGGATTCTTAAGTACTGTGTCCACTAAAGGGAGTGAATATGGCATAAAAAGACATGGTTCACCTGTAGTCTACATGTACTCTGCAAGCATAAACATACACAAATAATTGGCAATAACCTGTGTGCTTGACAATCACATTGTGGAAGTCGTCGCTGACTTCCTTGCAGAGCTCCTGCAGTAGTTTGTTTGTCTCTGGGCCCTCTTTAAATTTAGGTGAGACTCGGTCAACTATGGAGTCCAACCACTGCAACTGGATTGGAGCGAATGGGCGGTTCTCTACACACCGCCTTAGGAACATGTAGTTTATCTTCAAATAGGACCAAAATAAAATAAGAGAGAAATGACATACATTATAAGTAGGGTTTTGTCTTTTTACAGTTCAAATTTTATATTTAAAAAAAGACTTACCCTTTGCTTCCGCTCCTCACTAATCATCTGTAAAGGAATCATGGAAATACACCAGATTATATAGTGCAATATAAGTATATCATTTTATGTTTAAAGTGTGTAGGTAGATAATTGTCATACAGAAGGCGGAAACTCGGGTTCTGGTGACTGTCTGCGCACTGCTCCCCTCTCTTTGCTCTGTCTGTAAGCCTTCATTGCTCTGGACACCCTGTAATAATTCAGTCATACAACTGTCACATTGCAGGGAATTCTATGGCCAAGACATAATGATTAACTGCCTAAGTTAGAAACTGGGATCATTCTTTTGTAGTTGTGGCTATCATTGATGTGGCCTACTGACTAAAGAGCTGCCACAGCTGAGCTTAAAAAACATACAATATAACATGGAGTTGATCTTGTCGCACTTTACTCCTCCTGTGTCTCAGAAGTTTCTTGTGAACCCTTATCTTCTCCACTATCTCCTCCTTTGCTGCAGCTGTCTGTCCAACCTCCCCCCGGTCCTGCGTGCCTTCAATCGGGGGAAGGACGGGAAACGCTGGCATGTTCTTCACTGCTGTGGCTTTGAAAACTCCGGGAGAGGCGGCCATCTCTGGCAACAAGCCACTGAAAAGAACCAGAAGCAGAAATAACTTAAGGCTTTTACACAGCTGTTGTACATTACATGTTGGCATATTCAGTTCAATGAGTTAGTTATCTTGCTAACGCTACATACATAAGTTTACCCAGAACAACATAACGTTATGTCGCACTAGGAATCTCAAAAGTCAGCTAATTGCAGAGAATAACGACAGTCTATCCATCGGTTTACCTGCTCGCTCATTCAATACCTCGCTTTGTTTAGTTTGTTAACAGCTAGTGTAATTTTACTCAATTTAGCCTCTGAACGGACTTCTAGGTCTAGAGTTAACAGCGTCGTTGTCATAGTAACAGTAAACAGGGTAGCCATAGGAGGGAGGCGGGGCTTGTTGCTAACATGTGCAAGCTGAGGTCAGTAACAGGACAAGTCTGAAATATAAAGACATGAAGCAGACCAGAAATACATATAATTCCGACAACAATTTAATATAGTGATGAAAAATAGTTTACTGATAGATAAACACATTTATTAATAATATATGTATTATATATTTTGTGTAGTATCTTATCTAAATACCCTAACCCTAAAGTAGAGAAAATACAACATAAGAAAATAATAAGAATAAAAAGAAGGATAAAGTTTGAGAATGATTTTATCTATATAAATATATATATATATATTTTTTATCAAATAAAAAATAAAAGTAAAAAGTATCTATGGTTGGAGTGTACGATGATAGTCAGACAATGGTCACACACACTTCACAAAATGTGGTAGAGTTGTCTTCTTGCAAGTTTGACTAATTGTGTTATTTACAAAGAAAAAATAGTGTGAATTTATTTTGCTCTAGGCCTAATATATATCTTAAATCTTGCCACAGATCAAGTTATGTAAAGTAGGCCTATAAACACGTTTCAGGCATACATTGAAATTGCATTTTCTCAAATACATTGATTAATGCCATGTTTGCTCACAGCATAGTTGTGCCAAGGCCACCATAACAACAACAATGAAAAGTCATACATTTAAATTGAATCCTCTAGATGTGGGGTTTATTTTTTATTAATAAAAAAATCAATTAAATATGGGCGAACCTTACATGGTTATGGGCTGTTAGACTTCTTCAGCAGCCCGTCTTTGTGTTCATTTTTTTCCCAATAATAATGTGAAACACACTTCTGATGTTTTTGTCCTTTGAGGAGTGGCCCATATTCCCTCTGCTACCTCAGGCAATCTACAGTTTGGTCTATTGCATGAATGCACCAATTGAAGTCGCTTTAGTTTAGTCTCTTATAACAAGTGTTTTCTCAGTCTCATGTGCTCAGTGTTCTAGATGCTAAACTGTGCTGCTGTGTCAAGGGATGCAGTGCCATGTTTTAAAAATAACTATACAATAGATATAAAACAAGCTGGTATGCACGTAGCCTACACAGATAAACTCCTATTTATCCTCATCTGAATAGCAGGATTGAGACTGCTACTGCATGTTTCCGATCCTTAAACAAATCAAATGGAGATGCAGATGCATAACAGGTGAAGAGAGAAAGAGAAACATCTATAAATATTTTTAAAATACATTAATAGAAAAACAGGGTGTGTATAATAAGAAATGCAATGTAAAATCACAGTTCTCAAGCGGCCATACAGTGCATTTGATTTCCTGTAGGGGCAGCAGTACACTCTCCGTGTAGTTTACGGTACCGGAAATAGACAAGAGGACGAAGAAGAAGAAGACGCTCTACTCCGCTAGCTAGTTAGCTACTGCTGGGAAGTAGCGACAACATTTTCAGGTATTGTGAATTTTATAATAATTGTCACGTCTATAGGGCTGTAGATACACGTCGACAGATGACACTAAAACACAATAGCACTTGTTCAGGATGTATGTATTCTATATAAGTGCACCGAAATGCGAAAGTTGTCTTTGTTTTGATTCGTGTTGACGAAAGTCAGGCTTCAATGTTGTGTTTTTCGTTGAAGGCCCAAACTGTTGTGACTTAGGATTTCCGGTGTTGTGTTGCTGTCAAACTTAGGAGCTAATGACCAAAACCGTTAAAACGTTAAATAATTGTCCTTACCATGATGCCAGTATTTAATTGTCATGATTCAACCATCATTCTGTCAACTCACAAGCTAGCCCTTCTGTATTCGTTTAGGATATTATCATGAGTTATGCAGAGAAGCCGGAGGACATAACAAGGGAAGAGTGGATGGATAAACTCAACAATGTCCATATTCAGAGAGCTGATATGAACAGGCTCATTATGAACTACCTGGTGACAGGTAAAGTACCGATTTTTTATTGCTCAAAGTTTGTTCTCGGTTGTCTTTTAATAGTCAATTGTGCAGGTAAATGTGGTGCTTAGGTGTGAAATGTGCAGGATTTTACAACGGTTTCTGTTCCACAGAGGGCTTCAAGGAGGCAGCTGAGAAGTTCAGGATGGAGTCTGGGATAGAGCCTAGTGTGGACCTGGATTCCCTAGATGAAAGGATTAAGATCAGAGAGATGATCCTGAAGGGACAGATACAGGACGCCATTGCACTGATAAACAGTCTGCACCCAGAACTGCTGGATACTAACCGTTACCTCTACTTCCACCTACAGGTAAAATAAAACACAAAGCCTCTCATTTTGCTGACATAAAAATTTGACACTTTAAGCAATAACATTTGTATTGCCTGTCTTGTACTTATGTTATTTTTACACGCTGTTGCACCCTCTGGCTTTTTGTGTTTGCAGCAGCAGCATCTGATTGAGCTGATTCGTTTGAGGGAGACTGAATCTGCCCTCGAATTTGCCCAGTCTCAGTTAGCAGAGCAGGGTGAGGAGAGCCGAGAATGTCTGACCGAGATGGAGAGGACACTGGCCCTGCTGGCTTTCGACAACCCTGAGGAGTCACCCTTTGGAGATCTACTCAATATGATGCAGAGACAAAAGGTAGGGTCAAAGCATAATAGTTAAGCTCATATCTGTATTGTCTTGCACCTGTTTTTAATGGAATCGGTTTAAACTGCATGACACCTGTAATTAATTATCCCACACTAAGTAATTAAAGTTTGTTATGACATCTGCAGCACAAGGACACTGTTTAATGTTATTGCTGCATTATGTTTCAGACAAATTTGGCATTTTTCTCACCTAATTTTTGTACATATGAGTTCCTTGAAGTGTGTGTGTGTGTGTGTGTGTGTGTGTGTGTGTGTGTGTGTGTGTGTCTCTTCAACATTGAAAGTACACATACAATAACATGTCTGTCTTTTCAGGTATGGAGTGAAGTGAATCAGTGTGTGCTCGACTATGAAAACAGAGAGTCAACCCCCAAGCTGGCCAAGCTCCTGAAGCTACTGCTGTGGGCTCAAAATGAACTTGACCAAAAGAAAGTGAAGTATCCCAAAATGACAGACCTCAGCAAGGGAACCATCGAAGACCCAAAATAAGGACCCACAGTGAAAACATACCACAGCATTACAAAAAACGGACATATTTCCTTTATCTATTTATACCCCAACAAACGGACTCATATAGAGTACAACCTTTTCTTTTTTTGTAAGGGTTGCTTTTTGATACTTTAATAACTTAGAATGTGCAAACTGGATTGATGGCATTTTAAAATGACTTCACACACTAAAGTAACATGCAGACTATTATTTTACTTGGTGTTATAATTTACATATTTGTTTATGTAAAATTAGTATATTTGAGTTACACTAGATTTTTCTGTCTGTTGGCAGGGAAAGTTGTTGGCATAGGAGGGTGTGAATAAAGCCTAAATTAGGCTGTCACTTTCTGTGTGTGACCAGTTTGATGTTCAGGGATGGCTCGGTGTGAACTGCCTCAAATAAACACAAACTTTTTCCTTACAAAATGTACACATTTCAGCTTGTAGTTTTTAGCTAGTACTCTATGTGACGGCAATAGCCAAAGCAAGATACTTGGGATTCTTTCAAATTACTGTGACTTTGAAAGTTAAATTTAGCTTAAGATTCGTACTGCATTATTGCTTGAGACATTATTAAAAGATGCAAACGTAGAAAAGAACAAAGGAAAGAAAAACTTTCAAGCTATACATCACGGCAGCAAATAACAAGTGGGACAAGGCAAGATTCCTTGAATGCTAAAAACTTTGCATTGTACTGTGACTGTGCAAGCTTAAAGGCAGCCTCAGTTTCATACCGTTATAAAATATTAAAGATGATATTAAAAGATGTGAATGAATAAATCTATGTCCACAGACATGGAGACACTTTTACAGATGGATTATTTACATGTATGGAATAAGCAGCTCTTTTGCAAAAATTTGATGTGCTTTTTTTGCTGGGATATTATTTTGCAATAAAAGTGACTTAAACTCTGCAAGTCATAAAGGACTTTAAAGCTTGCTGTGTTTTCAATTCTGGAATTTTCAAAGTGGTACAGCAGCAGAGGTGGAAACTAAGTGCATTCATTCAAGTAATGCAATTATGCACAATCTTTAAGTAGTTTTACTTTACTTAAGTGTTTCCATTTTATGGTACTTTATAATTCTACTTTACTACACTTGAGATGAAAAGTTGTACTTTGGACTACTACAATTATCTGACTGATATACTTACTAGTATTCACTTTGTAGATGAAGATTTTTTACAAAAACTTGGATCAATTTATAATACTATTAAACTACCCAGTTACCAAAGCTCCACTTTGACCAGCTACAATATATAATTGTGTTTACATGGTAATGCATCAGTAACAATAATATTCATATTATTGGATGCAGAATGGTAGAGGAAGTTTTTTGATAACTTTCGTGACTATACTTTGCAGATTTAGATTATTAATGCAAAATATACTCATCAACTGATCAATTAGAAGATATTAGAAGTTATTCTACCCCGCCGTATATAAAGTTAGTAAAATAAACCCCACCGTTTCCAAGTGCAACATTGACGTGATGTACACATTAATGCATCACTAATTATAATCCAAACATATAATATGATTTTGAAATGGGCCAGTTTGCATAATAAGTAATTTTCACATTTGCTACTTAAAGTATATTTTGATGCTAAATAGATTTTAGTCCTGCATTTTATAGATTTTAAATGCAGGACTTTTGACTTTGTAACAGAGTATTTTTACACAGTATTGCTACTTTTGCTAAAGTAAAAAGAGTAAAGAGTACTTCCTCCACCAGCATCCTGACTGTACGAGATCAGGGTGTTATATAACCATTTCCTGCTAAACCCTCAAACAGACAGGGGCAGACGAACCACATCAACAGCCTTGTAGGCAGACACTGCGCACATCTCTGCCCCACAGCAGCTTCTCAGCACGGGCACCATCACGTCTCCATCCGGCAAGGACGGGTCAGGAGGAGAGTACATCCTGGTGCTCAAACGATGCTCCCATAGACGACACTCTTACATTTGACATATTGCACCGTCATGACTGGAGAGGGACCGGAGCCAGAGGCGTCGCTCTCCGGTGTTTTGGAATCGATTATGCTGAATCGGTTGACTAGACAGTTGAAACCGGTTTAGAAAAGACTTAAAAAAAAATAAAAAAAACACTTCCAGATTAACCCTACCGATCAAAAGAAGAACTGCGCGGCCGGCAAGAGGAGGTTGGAGAGAAAAACTGACACGTGGATTACTCCTCCTAGGGCATCAGAAAAACAGACCCCCTCCTCCAACTACACTTCCATGTTCATCGCCTGTGTTCCCGTCAGTCCGGTTGTACAGGTTATGGACTACAAACAGATGTGATTGCACATACTTTATGAGACGGCTCGATTGTTTTTTTTCTAAACGTTTACTTCTTTTTTTTTTTTTTTTTTTTTGACTGACCGACCGGAAAGAGATCGAAAATAAAACAGCCGAAGCGGTTGAAAGGGGGCTGCTGTTAACTCGCGTTGAATGGCAGTTATTCAAAAATATGGCAAGAGCTATAGTCCAGATTTGGTCTGTCACAAGGAAAACCATCCGTCTGACAAGACCGGAGCTCCTGGGTGTCACAAGAAGTGGCCTGAGCACAACACCAACTGGTCAAGGTAACATGTTTAACCCTCATCGAGACAGTGTGCCGTTTGTTTTTCCTGTGTCCACAGATGTTTAGCAACTTTACAGGCTGACACATCCCCAGAGAAGTTTGTTTAACCTAAATCGATATTGATACTTTTTTAAAAATTTTTTTAGGAAACCTCTTTGCTCTATAACCCTTAATGTCATGGGACGGGGATATATATTTGTTTTGTAATCATAGTGCCTCTATATCTGGGGGGGTAAAGGACACGTATCATCTATGGCGGTTCATGGCTCTTGGTGGTGGTGCCACATAAGTGAACTGGCTCGTAAAGACGGAAGTAAAGCGGTGCTTCCTCTATGAAAAATTAATGATCATAACATATCATTTAATTATTATATTGCTTTAAATACATATCATTTAATCATTGTATATTATACTGCTACTTATTTTTACCCTGCTACTTATTTTACTATGGTTGTGTTCTTATTCTTACTTAAATTTCCCCGCTGTGGGACCAAATTGTTCTGACTATATTGTTTTGACATGATAGTCTTAAAAAGGATTTCCTTTATTTGGAGGACATTGCCTGTACATCCCCTGTAGACTCAACCAAACTGTAACTGAACTCTTAAACCAGGTAGAAGCCACTTTAACTCATGTTGAATGTACAATGGCAAAATGGGGGCAGTGCCTCCCTCCCCCAGTCAAATAAGACATCCCCTGTCAACTGGGTTTAAGTCCAAAGTTTGTCCCCAAATGTCGCCTTTTTTCAAAAACATTTCTGCTTCAACTCCTGTGCAGGCCAGTGGCGAGGGTATGGACGGTGGTGCTGCTGCTCGGGACATGCCTCCTCTACTGCGCCCGTGTGGCGATGCCCATCTGTGCCGTCAGCATGGCAGAGCAGTTCAACTGGAGCAAGAGAGAGTCCGGCATGGTGCTGGGCAGCTTCTTCTGGGGCTACTGCTTCACCCAAGTGTTCGGAGGCTACGTCAGCGACCGGTGGGTGACATTTGAGCTCAAACAGTAGTCCTGTTGTGAGATAACAGTGGCATATGTAAACTGAATTCCCTTATGTCTACACAGATGTGTATTATGAATGCTGCCACTGACACGGGTTTCAATTGCCACCTGTTTTAGCATCCTGCTCATGAAGTGTCATTTGCATGAGAACGTTACTGGCAGTGACGCAAACGATCCATTTGTTTGCTCAAAGTGGAAGGATGGCTCAGTGAATAGAGCTAGATGCTTCCTCTGTATCATGTTAACTCTCGCAGGGTCACAGTGTCATAAACAGATAACAGAATTGTCACACCAAAGTTAATAGTCCTAAACGATTGCTTTATCCGTCAGTACATATCTTATAAAATATCTACAGTGCCTTATTTTACTTGTGTAAGTGTATGAAAGGAAAATTAGTTTTGGCAGAATGACTATTTTCACTAGTAATACAGACCTATATTTTAAGACCTATAAAGGATCATAGTTGAAGACTGTATATTCTGTGTCCACAGGGTCGGAGGTGAGAAGGTCCTCCTGCTGTCAGCAGCAGCCTGGGGGTCGATGACAGCCTTCACCCCCATCCTGGCCCACTTCTGCTCCCAGCCAATCTTCTCCATGACACTGGCCCGCTTCCTCATGGGCTTGTTGCAAGGTGAGATGGACAGTGTGAATGAGACAAATTGCATCTTAAGATTTCTGTAAGTCATTGAGGTGAAACTTAATTCTCTTAAGGATTTTTGCTCTTTCCAGACCTCTAAAAGGGGGTTTACACTTGTTTCAAGGTCTGGAAGGGGCATAATTGTTATTACTTATTGTTGTTACAACTTATTTTAAAATCTGCTGTGTGTGTGTGTGTGTGTGTGTGTGTGTGTGTGTGTGTGTGTGTGTGTGTGTGTGTGTGTGTGTGTGTGTGTGTGTGTGTGTGTGTGTGTGTGTGTGTGTGT
>CALSBV010012228.1:589377-599377 GCA_943590825.1 Bovichtus diacanthus | reverse complement strand
CGGTCTGTGCAAGAGTGTGTGTGTGTGTGTGTGTAAAGGGCAGCGATGGGTGCAGTTTAGCAAGGGGAACTGAGTAAAGCCTTCAGGCCGCAGGGCGATTGATGTCCAGCGGGTGGCTGAGGAACACTAACTCACACTGCTCTCCGACTGCATCTAAAACTCTCATTAGTTTAAGTGTGTGAGAGTTCTCTGCCTCTGCACCCTTCAGACAACAAAGAGAGGCAGAGGGCCAAAACCTCCTCGGATGGCTTTCACTACAGGGTAGGCATCCAAGGAGGTGAGCGCGCATGTCCGCGAGCGCACAAACTTTGACACAAAAACACTTTTTTACACACTCTTTTTTACCCTCAGCCCCTGTCTTCTACTGTTCCTCTTGCAGCATGCATGTATAACCGTGAGCATGCAGCTTAACAGCAGGGCCTAATGAGGTCTGAAATATGAGCGGTAAACAGTTGTATGGACAGATGTGGATTAATGTTCATCTTTTCTTCAAGCCAGAGATTAAACCTGATTTACTGCCTAACAGGTTTTAGTTTTTTTTTTCTATTTGATTACAGAGAGAGAGAAATGAAGAGAGGAGGTAAATGAGACACAGTGGGAAAGAGAAACAAAGGAAGTAAACAGTGATTGTGTCTCTTACTTTTGGGGAAGTTGCCAGAGGAAGCCAGACAGTGAAAGTGGAAGGAACAAAGACAAAAAAAAATAAATAAATTGAGGGATTGGATGGAAGATGAGGCAGAGGGAAGCGTCAGATGCTCCTTATTCCTGTTGTGGGTTGCTGAAGTGAAGGAGGAGAAATTTGAGTCATGGGGACAGAATCAGAAATGTCAACAGATTGAGTCAGAGCAGAGCTGGGACCGTCTGGAAGGAGAGAGTATCAACACTGACTGAGGGGCATGCAAGATTTTGGGACTGTCAATGGGCGGATGGCAAAATTATTGGACATGTGTGTGGATGTGTGGATGTGTGTGTACATGTTGCATGGGGGAGGATGTGGGATTGGCTTAGTCTGCTGTCTATAATGAATGGTTAATGTTAGTCGGGGAAAAAATGAATACGGTCACCATCTGCTCCATCTAAGTCCGCGTTCTGTGCATGTGCGTGTGTGCACATTTGTGTGTATGACAATCATGCCGACACACACACACATACACACAATGTGCTCTTGGAGAGGGATTTGGAAATATGGAATGGAAGAAAAAGGGAGGGAGGAAGAAAGAGATGAGGAAGCAGCTAATAGAAGAGAGACATGCAACAAAAAGCTGCACAAAACTGGAGAAAGAGACAATGAAAGTGAGAGAAAAAGAGGGGGAGACATGATATTCATGAAGGCAACATCATATGTGTTTAGATGTAGCAGCGATGCAGATACAGGTGAGCACAAATAGGGCACAAGTCAGGATATCTGTCAGCTTTCTCAAGCACATGTAGCCTATGGCTGCAAACACACGCGCTCTTAACACACACACTCACACACACACACAACACAACACAGCGCACTATGATGGAATAGGGTTGTATTGCCAATAGTGTAAAAGAAGTTGACAATTAAACTATATATACCTCTTTCAGATTTCTTTTAACAACACGCTACACATGGACATTGCAGGAAGAATAATTCCAATATTTTACTTGAGAAAAAGTGCATTAATATTTTACTCAAGTGAAAGTGCAGAAATAATATCAGTTAAATGGATTTACTGTAAGTATTAAAGTAAAAGTAATCATTATGCAGAATGGCCCCTGTCATTATAAAATTGGATTGTAATTATTTAGGCCAAAAGAGAATTATGATGCTGTAGCTGGTCGAGGTAAAGGCAATTCTATATTCTATATTCACACTTTTTGTACTATTTGATGATTTAATCTACATCTACAACATCAGATTTAACAAACTGATTGCATGTTTTGTCTGTTCGTATGAAACTGCTAAGTAAACACAGCTGTCAAATTAATACAGTGCTGAAAAATTCTTTTGACAATTAGCAAGGTATAAAGTATCATACACTGAAGTATCCTAAAATTGGAATTGAGTAATGATTATTTTCCACCAATTCAAATACATTGTATTCTTTGTCATTTGTCAAGTCGAGTCTCATATGCTGTATAATTGTCAGAAAAAAGAGTTAGTATTGAGATATGTAAAATCCAATTAATAGTGTTGAAGGTAAAGGTAGGCAATTTTTTTTTTTAAGTTTGTTAACGAAAAAAAGAGTTCAAATATTACAACCAAAAACCAAAAAATGTAGGACCTTTGTACAGCTATCTATTACGAGACTACCCTTTAAATACACAGTAACAGTATTTAAAGCTTTGGGGGGATTACAAGTGTTGAGGACACCGGAACAGTATCATCCCCGGCTGCGCTCACACATAAACACACTCTCGCCCACTCACACACCAACACAGAACAAATGCATGTCCGTTTTTTTTTTTTTTTTTTGTCTGTGAACAAATCACATTTGTCTCCACAAAACCTCCACAGTTTTAATGCATCATCACTCTCTCGGGTAGCCATGACAGAAAAGGAGCCGCAGCACTGATAAAACATTTGTGATACATCTCTGAACACTGGGTTGATAAGTAAATACAGCCTACATCGATAATCCTCATGTCACTATGCGCTCTGTATTATGCAGAGTTGCATACACACACACACACACACGCACGCAAACACACACACACACACACACCTACACGCACACACACACACACAAACACACACTGCCAGGTTGTGATTAAATTCTCTGTGGCCTATGATCCGCCTCTAAATCTTTGCAATTTTCATTTTATGCAGCTTTAATATGGATCATAGTTGCTCTCAGAGTGCCCCATCTCCTAATCTGGAGCAATCTGAGCTGAGCCTGGCTGGGCCAACAGCTGACGCTAAGCCAACCAGTCACACTCAACCAGCCAGCAAGTCAGCCACAAAGCCTCTGTGCAGTCAGTAGGCCCAAAGTGCCACGAGAAAAGAGGGGTTGGAAATATTCAAAAGGAATTCATACGAAATAGTGTAGCAGTGGCTGAAGTAGTAATTAATGTGTGTAAAAACAACTAAGACGTGTGGTTGTCTCACAGCAAATAAAAGGGAAATAAAAAATATAGGAAAAATGTGTCAACGTTGACAATTTTGCAGAAAAAGGGTGATTTATAATAATACATTATAAAAAATCTTAAAGTTTAAAGGTGCCACTCTAGTTCATAATCCATACTGTACATGTGCATAGACACATATCTTCATCTGCTCATGATGTGAGGCTGACTGAGGAGGAAGGAGGGGCTGAAGGGTAAAGTTAGCTGAGGTCATGAGGCTACGGTGTGTTAGGGCGGGGTACCATGTCAGGGCATTTTAGACACACGCACGTACAGTAGATTTTCACATGATATTCAGTCCACGCACGCGCACACACACACACACACACACACACAAAACCCTGTTTTTTAGAGCATGGGTGGGGGTGGGGGGGTGGGGGTATGTAAGAGGATTAAGTCATTAACGGTGCACTGTTAAAAAATGTATATTAATATTGTAAAGCTTAAATCCAAACCCCTGTACGGTCTCCTGAAATCATGTAACTCTTTGTGTCAAATTGTAAAAAGATACATTTATGATATATCTTGCGTAATTTAGTAGCAGGAGTAGGAACGTGCATGTTGTGTGTCTTGTCTCTCTGAATCTAGATTAAACTGTCACGTCAAAAATACTAACGAGTAACCAGCTGAAGTGTTGGACCAGGAGCAGGCACCCTGCTGGGACTCATGTAAATAATACTGCTGCTGATGGAGGAAAACCCACAAACTGAGCAAAGCTAAGGCTCGTCTCTCACCCTCCCTCCCTCTCCCTCCCTCCCTCTCCCTCTCTCCCTCCCTCCCTTCCTCTCTCCCTCTCTCCCTCTCTCACACACACACACACACACACACACACAGCATTACATTACAAGTTTGCTTCTCTTCGTCTGTAGCGATGATGATGATTTCTTCAGATGATTTTTGTTACTGATGTTAATGACGAGCAGAGAGTGAAAATATAAGAGGGAGAGTGAACATCAGGGGAAGGGGGTCACCCCACCACCTCAGCCTGCTTAATCCTCCCAGTGGCAGACGGCAAGACCAGTTAGACATCAGGAAACCCTTATGGACATATTTAGTGCACCGCTTTTACCTACGTGCCCACATGTCATTTATGTGAATATGACGAACGACCGAAGCATAACAAATCTACGTACTTTATGTTGTACAAAGCTGGTACAGTAAGATTGTAAGTTGCCCTTTTATGAATGAAAACAGTTAACACTGTAGACATTTAAACACATACATTTTCAGTTTACCTCAAAAATCAAATGTCAGTGACTATGTTACCTTTTGGCCATTGTTCATGACATAGTTTATGCATTTGCTTACCCATAATCGGTGTATTATCTGTCTATGGATGTTCTTCTAACTAATCCATCTTTGTTCAAATCCAGTTTCATTTTAAAATGTTAAAGGTCCCCCCGCCCCCCATAACAAACATAACCCATCCACACATCCAACCTTTAAACTCTACACTTTCTCTTCAACTTGTGCATCTGTCGTGGCAAAACCTTTGAGGATAAGTCTGATGAAATTCTATTTTTAGAGTCAACAAATGCCACGAAAAAGCCAACAATTAATTAATCCCACTGACAAGTATTGCCTGTGTAGCCAAAAATCTACATTATTGTTATAAACTTTTAAAGGTGCATCAATGAGCCACAGCGTTGCACTGGGTGACCCATTCCCCCATTACAATAAACATGGGCCCTGCACAACAATCTAATGTCATTTGATGAGTTGAGGGTGAAATATATCGTTCCACAGAAATACTTGCTTAAAGAATTATTTGCAACAACCATCAATGTCCACGATAGAAACATTTTATTTAAGGAACTGCTTAAGTTAAGGATGGGTTACTAGTATAATGGTGGAAAACCATTAAGACGACACTGAAAGAAAGAGACATGAGTGGATACAAGACTCACAAGAGGATAAATGTGGTACAGTATGTGCAGAGGCCCAAACACAAACCATCAAGACTGGACTGAGAAAAATTTAGTTTTCATTCTTAGTCATATTTCTATGCCTTATGTTCTAACCGGGGACAGTTTTTAGATGTATGCATTGAGCGTTAAATAAAAAAAAAAATATGTTAACAAAACATGGGCTCTTTAGTTTATTTTCTCAATCCCACATACATCATCCTCCTGCCATAAAGACTCACTTGCACACAAAAGCTGAAAATAGTACCGCACAAATGCATTTAGGCCTGTTTGATTAACATCTGCTCACACCACATTGGCCAGCTGTTTAGGAAATCATATGGCCTTTTCATAAAATTAAAGTATATATTAATGACCCATTTTAAAGTGGCAATAGACAAGTGTTTTGCCTTAACTTATCAATACGGCTTTTATTCTGAAATATTTGCAGTACGGTGTTGCAAAGCTCCCTAATTGAATGTATATATATATATATATATATATATATATATATATAATGAAATTAAACATTCTATTATTGATGGCCATTATGAAATGTAGAAAGAAAGGGCTGGCAGTAGCAGCGCATCAGCAGAAACGCCGTCTGTGTGGACACCACAGCAGTTCAGGGAAGCAGCCTCACGCACGCATTGTGGCCAAGCGTTATGGAGGCCGCCGTGCTCTTCAGTTAAACATTATTGTTTTGGTGGACATTCTCAGACCTGTGCCTCGACACGATCCTGTCTCTGAAGTCCGCAGGCAGGACCTTCCACTGCACAGCTGGATTGCAGCATTGAGATGCATTGCAAGCAGTGAGACCCTATATAGACAGGTGGGCTCCAATCAAGGCGTAGAAACACCACAAAGATAATCAAGAGTAAAGAGAGGCGCCTGAGCTAAATTTAAAGTGTCTTAACAGCGGTTCTGAAAAGAATATATACGTCAATGTGATATTCCAGTTTTTTCTTTTTAATAAAACTAAATAAAATTCCTGAAATATACTTTCTGAATGCACTGTATAAATTACATCACCCATTACTGCAGAGCAGTCAAAAAAAATGGCGCACACATGTCCTTGATAAACGGCACTACAGTGCTTTTTGGCAAACCAGCAGTATGGTTTTAATTCCAACAAACTCTCTGCTGAGAAATGAAGGCCATTGTCAGGAAATGGACAAGTGTTGGTTCACCTCACTGAACATGATTAAATCACACAATAACCTCCTTTCTCTTATTAAATCCTCTTAAGCAGGCTGTATTACATATCTGCCAGACAAAGAAAAGTCAATCAGAACAATCAACCAAGCTAGGCCAAGCCCGCCCCACCAGCTTGTCTGATCCCATTGCCGTGATTAAAATGAAAATGGAGCCGGGACATTACCAGAAATCCCATGTTCACCTTATAAGGAAGATCAGAAGTCTGTGTGTGTGTGTATGTGTGTGTGTGTGTGCGTGTGTGTGTGTGTGTGTGTGTGTGTGTGTGCGCGTGCATGCGTGTGTGTGTGTGTGTGTGTGTGTGTGTGTGTATGTGTGCGCAAAAGGGGATAATATAAATGTGTCCTGTGTAATTCCTTGGCTTGGATCACGAAACACTGTTTTTATTATTTGCAATATTAATAGAAGAAAGATTACGATTCATGGGATTGGATTAGCAATATTAAGCATTTCCATTCTCAAAAAAGTAATAAATTAATTTGTTTATGAGCAGCGTGTTTTGACAAAAACATGTTTTTATTGTGTTGCACGGAAGCACCTGTACGGCACATGTGAAATTCAAAACAACAACACAAAAGGGCGGCTGGATTTTGGATTGTGATTGTGAACAAATAAGCCACAGAAGAATTGGTTTTAAAATATGAAATACAAATCACGTAAACTTTACATTTCAGCATACCATGTTCCATACCATAGTCTTTAGTAGGGCTGCAACAAATGATTATTTTCATTATCGATTAAAATGCCAATTATTCTCACGATTATTCAGAAAATAGTGAACAATGCCTGGTACAATTACCGTATCCCAAAGGGTCTTATTCTTGTTTTGTTTTGTCGAACAAACAGTCCAAAATCCAAACATATTCAATTTACTGGCATGCGTGACAAAGAGAAGAATCAAAGCTTGCTGAAACCAGCATTACAAATAACCATTTGACAATTATCAAAAGATGCTAATTAATTTTCTGTTGATCGACTAATTGACTGCTTGTTGTTCCAAGTATGCAATAGGTTCCATTCATTTCACAGTATGAAATTAATTTGCATTATTTGAAACTTAAATTACACAATCTGGTGTTACCTTTGTTGCCTAGAAACAATCCAGGTAATAAAAATAAATTTGCCAGAAAATGGAAATCAAGACCACATAATGTAAATATGTGATTAAAAAACAAAACAAAGAATCTTAAGCCAAGCGGCAATTTCTGAATCTGAAAAGTGAAGCCAATGTGGAAGTGCCCTAAACTTGCATTATCTCTAATAGCCAGCAGGGGGCGACTCCACTGGTTGCAAAAATAAGCCTGATTTTATAAAAGTCTATGCAAAAAATGACTCTACTTCTCACTTGATTTATTACCTCAGCAAACATGTTCCTGATGAGTTTATGGTCTCAGTCACTAGTTTCAAGTCTTCTTCAATACAGCATGATGTCCATTGTGTTAATTATGGTCCCATTTAGAGTAAAATAGAAGATAAAGCAATGTATGCTTGAGGGCAGGGCTAATTTATGCTTGACAGGTCTCTACCACGCGGAGTTGCCTGGCTCAGTTGCTCTCCGTGTTTTTGTTTTAGAAACTTTTGACAGTGTGCTTTCACTTCATGTAAGTTAACATTTGAATCGCCCAAGGGCGCTTTCACATGACATAGTCCATTTGACTATTCGGAATCAGAGTTCAGTTTATATTTGGTTTGGTTTCACAGTGCACAAATTAATGCAGACCAAAGAAAAAAATGTATTTGCTGAGTGGCTGAGGAGCAGGCCCGGAAATGTATTTACAGAAGTCCATCTTATTGGTCAGAAATTTGGTGGTGGAAAATGTAAACAAGTAAATCAACTTAAAGCAGAATCCCTCCAGTTTATTTCTAAAGACTTTATAAACGTAATTATTTTTGTTGACTTTATTTAGCATATTCTGTATGTTCCCCAGATGTCAAGCAAACATTGGACCCAGGTTCAAGTCAGTCCTCTCCCACTCGCGTTAACCTCTGTCCATCTCAACAAATGCCCGCACAGGCATCCCATAATCCCTGCGTTTTGGCTCACGTCATGCAATCGGGTCAGATTTGTTTCGTATTACGTTCTAACTGCAATCGAACGGCACTAGGGTTCTTTTGGAGAGGTCCGAGACCACCTCCCGCAAGCGTTCTGGAACAGCAGAGTATAATTACTGTGTTCACAACTGTCCGAATGAACCGCTGCAGAGTTTGATTTAAACAGACTAAATGATGGCTGCTGAAAGTGCCCTAAAAAATGTCTTGTTCAGCGTTCTCTGTCTATGGTCTCTTCAAAGAGATTTTCCATGAGGCTACTAACTATTGATGTGGTCTTTGAAGTTTGGTCAGCAGTACTGCAGTTAGTGCATGTAACGATGTGTGATTTAGTAATTCACAGCCCAAAACCAACATGCAAAAAGCACATAACATGCAAAGTCACAATTAATGTCCCTTTGATCATTTTTGCACGTTTAGAGTACGTATCAGTTTGTGTGTGTGTGTGTGTGTGTGTGTGTGAGAGAGACTCCTGGGCGGGCTTATAGTAAGGGGCACGCTTCACATTACTGTTGCTCCAATTCACTTCCTGGGATAATCCTTAGCACAACAGAGGGAACGGCAGGTGACCTGGACCAGCAGAGATACAGTATGGGGCTCCATTAACAAACACACACACACTCACCCACAAACACACACATATATACACATTTCCAAACACACAGAACCACCCATTCATAAATAATATCAATATGACCCTCCCTTCACCCTTCACTCTTCCCCTGTGCTTTATCTCCACTCCTCTGTTATAGTTTCCTCTCTTTGCCTCCCCTCCTCAACTCTTGCTGAAACATATTGTAGCCCTGCTGCCTCAGAGTGTCATTCATCCATCGCCCCAAAGTCATCTCTGCCATTAACAGCAGTGTCTAATTAAACCTGTAAATGACAAACACATAGACACAAACACAGGCCGTGCTCTAATGGACTGCAGAGGCAGGAGACTGATGGGCAGCTGTCTCTTGTCCATCCTCTGTGCAGATCAACCTTGAGACAGGGGACTTGGGGGATGTCTATTGGACCACTGAGATAACACTGGAAGGTTAGCAGAGCATTAATAATGAATGATTTATATACAGTAGCCTGGTAGTTAGATAAGTTAATTGATTCATTAGTTGAGAACAATATTGTCTTTTAACAAGGTGATGTTTTCATTGCAGCGTTTGGTGTGTCTCACATACGAGTTCATCTCTTTCCAGATATTAGCAAAAACAAAATCAGCTGAGGACACCGCTGAAACAAACAAGAGGTGTTTTTCTGTTGTTTGACTCGGGACCAAAAACAATAGGAGAATCATATCCGGCGTTATTATCCTCTTATTTGCATTCTATGAAAAAGGAACAACAAGGTAGTGAAGCTGTGGCTTATCTAGAGCTTGTGTATTAACCACTGTGGTACTAGCATTAGCAGCCTGATGCTAACTCCTTCATTTAGCCTGTAACGCTATGTAAAGAGAAGGTGACAAAAATCAAAAGCCTTAAAAGTCACTCTTTCTTCCTGAGTGAGAAGGAGAGAGATGGCTTCATTTAATAACATTTCTGCTGACATCCCCCTCTGTCCACAATGCAGCGTCTGTTTCTATTTGATTCAGTCTCTCTCTTTCAATCACTAAAATCATCCACTCTCTGCTTCCATCACAGTGTCCTGAAGAAACCTCAAAAAAAGCTCAAATCCATTTCTATATTAGTATGAAAATGTTGAGTATTTCAAAGGAATTATCCCCTTCCACAAAACAGAATAAA
>CALSBV010012228.1:547084-589367 GCA_943590825.1 Bovichtus diacanthus | reverse complement strand
TGTGTGTGTGTGTGTGTGTGTGTGTGTGTGTGTGTGTGTGTGTGTGTACGAGAGGGACAGCGAGGGAGAAACAGATACAGACAGTAGTCTATGTGAGTGAAGAGGTTGTGGTGTGTACAAAAGGCTGAACACAGAGAGGATTGTTGACCCCAGGGCTTTGCATGTACATTTGTCCAGCTAGTTGAGGTGTGTGTGTGAGTGTTTGCTCACCACCAGTCCTCTATCTGTGGGGGCCATTACAGAGATTAGCCGGTGCTACAGTAACGTGTGGCCCCGATTGTCAGCTCGTATCCTCTGTCAAGACAACAAGCTATAAGGGAAAAGAATGAGAGTGATGGAAAGGGGGGAGGGAGGAGAAACATGCAGGCATGTTAGCAGGAGAAAAGAGGAAGGCTTTAACAAAGTGGAAGGGAAGTCTTGCAACAAAACTGGGACACCATGAGATCTCTCTCCACTCTCACAAAGATCACCTACGAGAGATGATGAGCCACCGCGGCCCTGAATAGGACATCATATTCAACAACCCTCCTCCATCTTCGCTCCCTCCCACCAGGCTCTATTTGGCCCCTGCCACACAGTCTGGGTCTACCATGCGTGGTGTCAGGTGCCTTGTGGCGATAGGCAAAACGCTTTGCCTGAGTGCCATGTTTCGAGGGTTTGCGGCCATATGAACACAAAACACAGGCACACACACACACACACACACAATGCACAAACACGCCGACACATACAAACAGACATCCTCCTCTCCACCCCCCCTTTAGACGTCTGATTAACGAAATGAAGGGCCCCGACCCATCCCGCTGCACTTGCAGCAACGTCGCCCCGAATCACATGGCTCCTCGGAACCAACTGACTCACCCGCTCATCGCTTCCGACAAGGCGGGGCTGCGAGGGACGACAGAGTGTGATGTCATAGTGGAGCAGAGAAGTTGGGGGGTCATTGGGTGATGGGTGGGTGGGGGGTCCTTACAGTGCCACCGCCGGCACAAAAACACTGAGCCACCATCTTTTCCGCCACGTCCTCCACTCTCTTTCTACCACCCCACATGCACACGCTCACTTGTTTAGCCCTATTGTTTCTCTCATCTCCTCACCCCTTCCCTCCGTCATGAACCTGCCCGAATCAACCAAATCTTCTATGTCATTTGGCCTATAAAGCCACAACTATGCTTATGTGAGCAAATTTTTATTTAAAAAGAAAAAAAAAAAAATCTAATGTTTTATAAAGCCCCTTTATCCCCCACTGTAAGCATAATCAGAGCTGAAGGATGTTCATTTTCCTTCAAGGCCCCTGTTGTAAGTACAGACTGTGTGCAGGGCTGTGTGTGCGAGATGAAGTGCTACAATGTGCATCAGACACATGAGCTTGCACATAGAGAGAACTTAATTAGAGAAAACAGCGCTGTCAGATGCATTAGGCAGAGGTACGCACTTAAGGGCATATGGTTTTAGTACTATACCATCGGGTTGGAGAAAACCACACAAACATACCTCAAAGCTCCGAGCCATGCTAATGAAATCACTCCCTTTCTATCCCACTGAGAGCAAACACAAATGTTTACAGACATCACACAGTCTGTCCGTACTCCTGCACCACACTGGGCTGTCGTGAGAGTGACTGTAGTACTGGGTGTTTGTCTGCATAAAGACACTGTCAACAACAGACAATAGGTAAGAATAAGCAGCAAGATGTTCTTTGTTGTCTTACTATATCTCATTTATTTTTATTCTATCCTATTTAGTCTGTATTTGATTATAGAATGAATATTGTACTACTACTATAGTAACACTCCAACCTTCCGGTTTAGCCTTTATAAGCATTATATAAACATTATATAAATGGTTGATCACACGCTATATTGTAACTAAAGTGTTCATTATTTTATTTGTCAACAACTATGACTCCTCCTGTGGGCATGCGTATAAAAGATAACGAAAGGCAATATAGTGAAACGCAGTTGTAGTAATGTAAAATATGTCCTTGTAGGAGAAGTTGTAATTGTTCACAAATACTGTAATCAGTCTCATAAATGTCCTTGTATCTGCTCATAACAACATTAAAGTGCGTTAGAAACCATTTAATAAACATCTGAAGTGTATTTAAATGCTGAACAGGGGGGTAAACAGTTTGAACTACATGGATTATTTGACGTTTTACAAAACCTGGAACAAATGGAACATGACATTATAATTATACGTGAAATGATGTTCCTCTGCAATGCTCCACCTGGTTGTAAATGTGTTTTGTTGTGGAGCAGGTCAAAATGTGTCTCGGTTCAACAGCTTCATTTGATGCCACTGAGATATTTTCATTAAATATTTTTTATCCGTGTATAATTGTCTTTCGCTGTAAATTGTATTGTGTCCTTTTGAATCATAATTTCCAAGACGTTGAAATACTGCAGCGTTTTTAAGTGTTTCAGACAGGCTCACTTTGTGTTTTTGTTTTTTACATCTTGACACACATGGCAGACTTTCTGCTCGGGCATGCCCAGGGCATACTGAGGCATTGATCTGTTTGCTTTGTTGCATCCAAAAATGTATGTGTTTGTACAATTCTAATTGTATAGCTAAAAGCATCCTCTTGTATGTTTGTTTTAGTCTCTCTGTTATATGTGCGCTCGGAATAAACACAATTAATTGAGTTTCTGACCAGTTTCATTTATCTAAAGACCAAATTATATTTATCTGCTGTTGTAATAGAATGCAAATGTGATAAGACATATACATTGCGTATTCATTAAGAAAAAAAAAGAATTCAAGTGAGAAAGTATCTCTCTGCCGTCAAATCAAATGAGCATATGTGTAACACACAGGGAGTAACATAAACACACCAGGGACTATAGGCTTTATCACATATTTAGTGATATTGTTTTAATACTCTGCAGGCGTTTATCTCGGAAAAAGGCAAGATACACAAAGAAAATGTAGCTTACACATGCCTCAACTACATAATTATCTCATTACAGGGAAAGATGAAGATGATTGGTCGGCTAAAGGGTCAGGAAACACTAACATGTGACCAGCACAATCACAAATCTGTCTTAATGTATAGATTCAGCCTACATGCCAAATGACACAGTGCCACCATGCACTCGGATGGCCATTAAGATAATAAGGTGACACAATAAAGCATATATTTCAGCAGCTCGACATTAGAGGCCTAAAGGGAGGGAAAGTGACCACCCAACCGTCCGTGCAAAAAGGCAACCATCTCATTTATGGCAATTAGGCTGTACGGAGACTGATGGAGCGCAGGGCCCGAGCCCTCACATCATCAGCAGCATTTGTCACATTTCATCCCGCTGCCCTGACTGTCTCGTGGGGCCTTAGACAAGACATGTGTCATCAGAGGGCCAATTTAAGATGCCATGGGTGGCCTGTTGTTGTGACATGCAACTAAATTGTAAGAGAGAGACTGGGGTGGATTACTTAGTCACTCTCTGACTAGCATAAATAGGCTGGCCTGATCTACGCGTCTGGTCTCATGTATTCTAAACAGCATGGCTTAGTTTGTGTAGAACAAGCACAAATACATGAGTGTATGTTAATAAAGGAAAAGCCCCAATGGGAATAAAAGTAAGGATTTCTTTTGGTTTAGCACGTTAAATATGATTATAAAAGATGGATGCTGTTAATTACAAAACTTTGTGGACTGGGTGTGATGGGGCGGAAAAGGAATTTACTGGTTTGACAACTCAATGTAATAGCAGCACAATGTAAGTCAGTACCGTGTGCATTATATAGGAACATAATTTCCCCATCTTCGGTGTTAATTTTCAGGCTACAAAAACACTGTAAGCAACCCTTACTGATATCAAGCCAGGTGTTTTTATTTACACTAAGAAAGTCCTGAATTTAAATATGATTATTCCAAAAAGAGCAACAATATAGCACCATCATCAGCCTAGACTACCAAAATATGTACAAATAGACCAATAAAGTATCTGTTTCCAGGTAAAGGTGACTTCCTTCACCCTAATAAAGACAATCAAAGACAACGAAAACACACACAGATATGTTTTCAGGAATATAAATACCACTGCACTATGGCCACTTATATTCTAAATTCATCCACTCACAAGTCAAAACCTGCAAAAGAAAACTGTCCCTGTAACGTTCACTGAATTAGCTCGAGCAGGGAGACAGGAGCTGAAATCGTGTTAATAGCTGTCCAGAGTATAAGAGCCCGCCAAGGAAGCCTGCAATCACCCAAATACCCAGAGACAGGTCCTGGGTGCCCCGGGCGGCTCTTGCGCCCTTCCCCTCAGCGCCACCGACCCTGCTGCGTGCCAAACGGGCCCCACCAGCCCCTCTGAGCTCGTTTAGATCCAGATCCTCGTGTCAGAGGCTTCTCATGCAAGAACAGAAAGTTGCCAACTCATTTTAGGAGTGCCACTCAGAAGGTGAGAACTGGAAATCATTTAAGCAGCGTGAGGCGAGTGTTTGATTTTCAGATTTTTTTTTTTTTTTTTTGTATTCGTCCACGGCTCCAAAATACGGTTAATTTTCATGTTTTTGCTTCTTTTTTTTTATAAATCACAGCCTTTTTACGTTCTACGTTAAAAGTGGATTCGTTTTCAAAGGGTCTTATGACATAATGTCCACAAAATAATTATAAGCCAAAAACACATTTCTGAAATAACACATTTATATAGTCTAAGGTACATTGATAAACTGCATGTCGTATGCAATTGTGGCTGGCATTTGAAGTTGTCATTTAAGTGTATATACGTTATTAAATGTTCTATTAATGTGAGAGAAGCTGTGAAATGGTTGTTGAAATGAAGCAAACCGGGTCCAAGCATAGATATGTGTTTTAATTATAAAGACATATAAACAATATATGAAATCCATGTTGCAACACAACCAAAAACGCTTCTTCAATGTATAGGCCGTAGTTATATAAACATTAGTATAGCCGGGCTTGGAGCAATTGATTTTCCACAGTTGTACAATCATGTGAGATGTGCAATAACTTAAAAAATAAACAAACTTGTCAACACATCGTTTCAGAAAATATATCAGCAAACATCACATTTGTTCCTCCACATATCACCAGTACGAGGGAAGTCCTTTCATAATTGCTGTATTAAATCTAAAGGTCGAGATTAGGTCGCATTTCTTGGCATTTCTACTTGTCATGTTGTTGTTGAATGTTGCATAGATTACAAATAAGAGCTGATAACTTAATCCTCCTAAAATGTATCCAAACTCATAATTTGGACATGGCCAGTAGTGTCTGTAAAGGACGAGCGACAAAAGTGACTTCATATTCAAGAAGGCCCAAACTGTTTATTTTCTATGTAGCGTTTGTTAAATCTGAATGAAACATTGCAGTATAATTACTTAACCATATTTTAAGATTATGCATTAGACTAAACTTGTTCAATTTTCCACATAATTATTTAAAAAATAACTAGAGTGGGAGAGAGACCGACATGGGTGCAGTAAAGGTAAAAGTTCAGGAAAGAGAATTAAACCAAATCAAGGCTTGTCGTTACAGTGTTTGAAGAGACTCGACGGTGTCCCGGAATAAGTGGTGCACTTTTCGGCACAGGTGGCGAGTGCAGAGCCCGAGAATGGGTAGACAGCAGCAGCCTGTCCAAAGGGCGCCAGGGCGGTGGGGATAGGTGAAGTTATGGTCTGTCCCTGGTTCAGATACGCCACCAGCCGCCTCATCTCCTCCAGAGCCTGAGCCTGCATGAGGATATAGTTCTTGGCCAGGAGGAGAGTGGCTATTTTGGAGAGTTTTCTCACCGAGGGGCTGTGGGCGTAGGGGATAACAGCGCGCAGGCCGTCCAGTGCGTCGTTCAGGTCGTGCATCCTCCTCCTCTCTCGGGCGTTGATGCTGAGCCGCAGGGATCGCTGCTCCTTGGACTTTTTGGCTAGGGGCCCCCCGGGCTTGTCGTCCCCAAATGGCGAGCCTCTCTTCCGGGACTCCAATGAGTCGAAGCCGTCATCGTCGTCGCTCGTGTGCTCCCCGCCGCTCTCGTTGGACTTCGCGGTCTGCCCGGAAAGGAAATCGGTGGCCGGTGTGAGTGGGAACCGGCCGGGACTTCCCGCGCCGTGGCTGGGGCCGAACCCGAAGGCTGATTGGCCGTAGCGCTGCGTCAGGTCGAGAAGCGCGTCGTTGCTGATGGACTTGAGCAGATTCTCTTCGCTGACATTCATTTTTCTCTTCCAGAGCAGATTCTGACCAGGAAAAGTCTACTCTTCCGCGTGTTTCTCTGTCCTATCTTTTGTTTTGAAAACTGCACGCTGTACTCACGTAGTTCTCTCCAAGAGTTGCTGTTTTCTAGGAGTCCCTCTCTTCCCTCACTCCTTTCCTCTGTCAGTGCACTGACTCTTCAAGAAGGAGGCTGTGAATCTGAAGCTGAGCCTCTACAAGCATTCACCTCCTCTGTACACTGCGCTCCCCCCTTGCTGCGCGCATAGCCCACGTTCAACAACACTTCTCTAATTGTGCTCGGTGAGATCGGAGCGCTCGTGTCCCCCTCGTACGGTCGGTTTCCTCTCGCGCGTCTTTCGTGCCCTCCCTCGCCTTGGGCAGATTGTGACTCGCGCTCTGCCCTGCTCGCAAGTTAGTAGGAGCACGAGGCCCGCCGGATTAGCCGCCCGTCCAATCAGGGGGGCGTTTTAATTAACTCGGGAAGAGCGCGAGTCTACTCCCAATTTCAATCCTAATGTGATAATTGCAACGCAAACTGACACGCTACCCAGCCACACTGTATTGTCCACTATTATAATATAACCCATTTAAGCCTGTCTTGTTCGCGAGGCATTTTAATAAACTTAAAGGGGGGGGGGTACCTAATCGTTATTTTTGCTACACAATGCAAAGCTCACAAGGAACATGAGCTCAGTGCAACACTTTGTGTGGCATTATGAGACAGCTAGGTGGATATAAAGTACTCACCTGTCTGAAGGAGATGTCTGTCTACATCAGAAACACACAGTGAGGATCAAGTGGAGGAGCAGGACACTGGCAGGAAGTAAGGATGTTGTGGGGTTTGAGCGTTTGACCTCCAGGTTGTGTTCTTTCTAAAACAGATACATATTTGCTGCGGATCTGTGCATGCACACACAACAGTCATAGAGAGACGAGATGGGAGTTACATACATCTTGGGTGTTAGGCTTTAGTTTTGCAGAGTGCTCTGGAGACATCAATGCGCTTATTCTAGAGGCGGTGCATTCACCTTGCACGCTGGCAGAGTCACCTCTGCAGGCAATGGAGCATCTCACCCTGGCCGGTCAGTAATCAGTGAAAGACAGATAGCTTCAATGGTGTCTGTGTGTTCAATGAGTCATGTCTCATGAACGCTATAAGCTGCTAGTAATTCATTTCAAGACAATATTGTATAAGTTACCTACAGGCTTTTGCACCAGCAAAATGGTGATGCCACAGGCGTTAAAAAGTGTTAATAAAAAGGTACACAGAGCAAAATCCTACAGCAATATTATAGGCCTATGGTTAGTCAAATGATTTGATGAGAATCCATATCAGACATAGCACAGAGGTAAAATGATAGCAAGTAAAAGGTCTACTGAGGCTAAGAAACAGGTGTCCTAAGTATAAAACTTAATAGAGAAGGTAAGGCTGCCACTCAGTGTCCAGTACGGAGCATTACACTATGGTTGTCTTTTGGATGATTGCTGGACGGTGGTCCGACAGATGTTTTTTATGTTATTCTGTTTATTGTTTGGAGCAGGTTATGCAGGACACATTTTTGTGGGAACGAACAATTAGGTTTTATCTTATCTATTGAGGTTTCATGTGTGATCAACTATTACAATCTACAGCCTGGCTTTACATATGGTTTTCTGCAGGTTGTATGCAATATTCTTGGGGAAATTGTTGAGGTGATGGTGCCACCTTGTGGATCTGACGTAAAAAAATAAAAAAAAACTGCAGTTAACGGTGTCTTTAAGTTGAACATTTTGTTCCACTTGATGATCCTTTTTGAGGTCATCTGTAGTCCCCCTCCATTAGATATACAGTACATGTGTTTTTTTATTATTGTTAATTGATTAATTTGTTCAATTAGAAAAGCTATTGTGCTCAAATTAAATCAAAATTTGAAGACATCACAATTTCTTTGGATGCCAATCATGGTCCAATATGTGGAAACTTGACTTATGAACACGTTCATTTAACTTTTTTTTGTGTCAAGCATAGCATATTACATGTCTGTGGCAATAGACCGCTGATGTTTTTTTCTAGTGTAATTATTATCACGTATGCAAATTGTGTTATTATTTCCGAGCCTTTTCTCTTTTTCAAATTACATGTACGCTAATGCAACTCTTATTGCCTCGAAAACCCACAAATAAAATGATGATTACCAGACTTTCATTAAAACCGACACATCCTATTAATTGGTATTTAACTCCTAGTGACTTAATTGTTTAGCCGTAATCGGGATTTAAAGTAGTCGTTGTCTGAATTGTTGAACAGTCAGAGGCACCACAAGGGCCACATGTGTGGGCTTAGTCTTCGGCCCCTTACATGACATCCTGACCTGATTTACACAGAAATGACAGTCAAATGTTTGGATTGGTATAATTGATCATAATTATTAATACGTAATACGTACGTATGTGTAAGGCATTTTGCGTGGTTGTGTGTGTTCATCACTGCTTCCTTGTGCGTGATTGGTTGATTGATTGAAAATAGTCTAGTCTAGTGAATTAGACAGAAAACAGACGTAAAACCAGAAAACACTCAAATGTAGTGATTAAGAAAGAAATCATCTTCAACATGATTAAAAACCGTCTCACTAAAGCGTACCTCGGAAACATAAATCAAAAGCATGTGAAGTGTATTTACTTTTTGATATTGAAACTCAAATGTGCTTCGGTCTGTTAGTAATTACACACAGTTCACTCTTTAAAAAAGAAAATTGGCCTTTTTCCCAGCAGATGCTTTGATTTGTCATAGTAGGAAATGCACAGGTGTTGCTAATAACATTAACGATGGCTCTGCTCTATTCAAGTGTGCCAGGGAGCCACAACAGCGTGACAGTGAGCCAGCGCGCACAATACCAGGACTCTGAAACTGAAGCAGCTAAATGGAATTGAGCCATCATTCATTTGATCATTTACACCTGTGCGTTGCTGCGAAATATCTTCAGTAAAAGGGCCTATTATCCCAAACGAGTAGAAAACAACACAACGCAGGTGCTGCTGCACAAAAGGAAGCTTTTTTTAAAAAAAAAAAAAAAAACAATACACAACCTCTGACCTTTGACATCGACAAGTAACATCGAACATTTTACAATACCCCTGCTACACTAATGACGGGCCATTTTGACCTTAGATTAGAGGAGAATCCTTTTTAGATCTGAACTATTGTATCAAGTCATTGCTTTTGTACGTGTCTGTCAAAAGTAAAACATGCTTCAAAGTTTCAAACAATAGAGAGTACTCATGGGCGTATGATGAGACAATGGGCCCCTTGGCACAGATATGCAAGAAGCCCCACCTCTCCTACAGGGGAGCAAGACACACAGACTTAATATTAGTTTAGCCTCTTTTTGTTGTCGTCTTGTCACATCTCTCTGTGGTTTTGTGTCTCTTTGTGATCTATTTGTGTCTCTTCTGGGGTTGCGTTGCACATTTTATAGTTGTTCTGAGTCTCTTTGTTTCTCTTTGTAGTTGTTTTGATCTCTTTGTAGTTTTTTTTTTTTGTCTCTTTTTAGCAATTTAATGTCTCTTTGTGGTCATTTTAAGTCTTTTGGTACATGTCTTTTTGAGTGACATTTTGAAGATGAAGGCCAGGGCGGTCCTGACACTTTGGGCCCCTGGGCCTGTGCCTAGTAGACCCGTTCAGTAATTCATCCATGAGAGCACTGCAGCAAAAAGTTCTTTTTATCATGTGATGATTTTCTCTCCAACACCCACAGGATAATGTACAATACTTTGGCCAGCAGATGGCAGAAAAGCCCATGAGTTGACAAATAAAATAGACCTGCTTCAAATGCAGAATGGAGAACACACTCTTTGTATATCAGTCAATAAAACAAATTAGTATTACCTGAGGACATTTTTGGTCATTTAGTTCATGTTCATTCTATCGAGTGGATATCTTGATTGTATGCAATTATCATGTTAATCTAACTATGGCACGATAGGAAAAGCTTTCTGTAAATGTATTGCAGATAAAAGAAAAGCTTTGTGTCAGGGAGTCTATTTGAAAAAGAACACTGAATCATTAACAAGCTCAGTCAACTATTGATCTACAGTTTAAAAAAGTGTCCAGTTCAGGCAATTAGGTACAATTTCTCCTCCAGTCCATTGTGACCACATCCCCTAGTGTTCAACTGACGGCACTGCACACTGTCGTCACCTTCTTCCAGGGGGGACTGAGCACTAAAAGCTTCTGGTTCACAGAGAATGGAAGAAACGCAAAAGTGTCAACACACCAACTAATAATACATGATGCTTTTAAAGCCTGTGCTGCAGCTCTGTGTCGCCATGGCAACTGCAGGCTCAGGTGCCATACAATGGTGGCGTACCAAAATGTTGAGAGTTTATATTGCAGTGACAGAAGAGGACCACCATGGGGCAGAAAAGTGTTTTCTATTGCTGAGGACATGGTGGCAGTGATATATTTGACAGGAACAATGCATGTGTGCACAAATGTGTGTATAAATACATGCATGCAGATGCATTTTTGCACGCACCCATTTTGTAAATATGCTGTATCAACCTTACACTGTCACTGTTACGTGGTGATTTTGCTGTGTAGTCCGTTAGATGCAGTGGAATGAGAGCAATTTGTGAGAACAGTGCACAGTATTTTAGTGTTAACTGGTGTTGATATTCAAAGTGACACCAAATCTTGATTATTGCTTATATGTTTTATATCCGGACCCAGCAGCATCCACAACGAAGGTTTCTTTTCTCTAGGCTGTCTCTCATATCCTAATTTTCAACCCCACTCTCCCCCTTTCTCATACACCCCCCCCACCCCCTCCCCACACACACACACACACACACACACACACACACACACACACCCCCATCCCCTCTCACGCACACATCAAAGTGCTGCTCTGAGTACAGATGGAACAGGCTCCTTTGATCTCTCCCTGCCGGCTCTGATTAATGTGTGGATTTACAGTGCAGACCTACAGGGACCTGGCAGCCATGACACCCTTATGCTGCGCTGGAATCTAGTTTTCCTCGAAAACCAATCACAGCCCTTGATTTTATTCATTGCACCAATCGTGATGCTTTTCACACAGGCACTCACAAAACAACGAAACAAACCCAAGCACTCACACTCATTCGACCTTAAGCGCCCAACCCAAAGTCTCCAAAATCCCACCGCTGTCACAAATCACTGGACAGCACACACTATACCTGCCCAATGAGAGAGACTCTACATAGTCTGCTTTGTAAAAGCCTTTCCACCTAATCAAATCCCTTTGCTTCATCTTAGAAGAGACAAAAAGTTACATGAGGTGCCGGTGTGGTTATGTTTAACCAGCCAGTCTTGGCAGTCATTTGCAATGGTGGGTACAGTGTTGGTGTTTGGTGGGAGGCTTGTTGATGACGACGGAGTAAATGTTGAAAAAATGTAGCATCGAGCTTCAAATGAAGTGTTTGCACAGCACACATTGTACTTTGTGCATTGCACATTGCACCCACGTTTCATTGTAAGCCAAGCCACAACAAGTAAACAATGTACCCACTCTTTGTTCTTTCTTGCTCATTTTACCCCAAAACTCGCTCCTCCATGTCTCTCTTCACTCCTTATCTCTTTTCTCTCCATTTTGTCTCCCCTCACTGCAGTGCAATGCAGATTTTTCACAGGGTGGAGGTATGGTAGAGATAGGCGGGGTACCATGAATAATTGTTGAAGATATTTTTACTCTGACCCACTTTGGAGTCCCTTTCGGCCCCCTTAAAGGTGCCGCAGCCCTACTCTGTCTTAAGTCAAAATAGGATGTTTAAATGAGCACCTCAATTTGTGGCATACGCATGAACCAATTTACCAGTGAGTTTCGCTGTCTCAGCTGCCAAATCAATCTCTACAGCTATCTAAGAAATGTTTGACTTGCTTATAGCCAGTATTATGACTGAGCAAGCATATACTCTACTGATCTGTTTTACCACAATACCCACTCACCAGCTTTTTTGAAAGACACTTTTGGACCATACGTAATGAATTGTGTAAAGTGGAGGGGTCCAGTAGATGTACGAGCTAGCCACGAGAGTGCAGGGCACTCTAATAGGATCAAGTGGAAGTAAAGCCATTTTTGCTTCATTATCCTTCCAAAAATATTAAGCTTTAGGCTACATTAAGCTGAAACTGCTTGTTATAATTGAGTTTATGCTACAAGTGTATTATTTTATTTACAGTGAATAAACAAGAATCTACCAACTTGTACGTTGACTATGTTGTATTATGACAGAAGCAGAAATTTAAAAAAAATGATTGGTGACAATAAGTGTTTGAATCAACATGCAAAACAATTGTTAACAATATTAACACAAAAGTTGTCTAATTATCAACCGAACTGTGGCAGCCATCCTTCAATAAAATATGAATACAAAAAAAAAAAAGAGTGTTGTAAATGTTATGGATATGAACAAAACCAAGTTATGATGACACCAGTAATCAATGATGTTAGGAATGTAGTTTTTAAATCTTCAATGTACTTCCTGACAATGTCCTGAACATCATGAAATCTAGCTTCCAATGTAAAATTGATTAGAGGCTCCTTTATCTACATTGGTTTCTGGAGGACTGAGGAACTCCTAAAATCTTGGGCAATTGTGTAGGACACAAACACAAAGACACAGGTGCATGAGTGAAGGGATTCATATGTACAGGAGAGGAGAAATAAGGAAATATACTGTTCAGTTGGCAATGATGTTGGTGATAACAGATATATGCACTCAAGGTAAGGCAAGTTTATATTTATAGCACCTTTCAACAACCAGGTAATTTAAAGTGCTTTACTTAAGACATAAAAGGCAAAAAAGAAACACAAGGCAATATAAATCGACAACGTAAAGGCATATTTAAATACAATTTAAAAAGAGTAAAATAAAATAAATAAATAAAAATACATAAAACAGGAAAATAAAAAATGCACTGCAGTGTAAGATATGAATAGTCCCACAACTAATTTATTAAAAGCCATTGGCAAACAGATTTAAATTAGATTTTGTCTTCAGTGTTGACTCTGGGGACAGTAAACAGACCTGTCCCAGACGATCAGAGACGTCTGGACAGTTCATAATGGAGCACAAGAGCAGAAAAGTATTCTGGTCATTTACCATTCAGTGCTTTATAAAGACTGATGTGACTGATGTGAGTCTATAATTACACCAAGAATTCTTAGCAGCTGAAGCTAAGCACTGCCTTTTAATCGTTCTTCTTTGGCTCCAAGGACTAGAACTTCAGTTTTTATCTTTGTTTAATTAAAGGGGACATATCTAAAAAAAAAAAAAAAAAAAAAAAAAATCACTTTTCAGTGCTTTTGCACACATTTGGGTATCTGGAGTGCCTATCAACCCGCAAACTGTTAAATATTTGTGGGCTGCCCAAGCCTTGAAGATTTTGCAGATTTTCTGGTCTGGCAGTAGGCTGGGTCCAGACAGAGAGAGAGTGCACAGACAAAGGCTCTCCAGCAACTGTGTGCAGCCTTTGTTTTTACCTGAAAAGGCCCGCAACCACAATAAACCGTTTTGTTCATCGTTTTTCCTTTCGTCATTTTTACCTGGGTGAGAGCAGGTTGTTTCACATTTTGCACCTGAACACAGACACATGATGGAGGGAGAAGCCACACACAAGCACTCCAGCTCCTCGCCACAATGCAGGAGGGCCGCCAGCCTACAACAGCAACAGAGCCAGGCCCTCGTGGACATGGCCACCTCTCAACGCGAGGACCGTGCTCTCCTGCGGGAGCTGCTACAGCGACCGGCCACTGGGGAGGGTGTGAGAATAATCAATATATAAGCTGTTACAATGTGCTTTATTGTGTCCTTATTTAGAAGTATTAAATGTGATATGAAAAATGTTATTGAATTAAGTGACTACGCATAGTATAGTGGCCAACTATTTGTAAACTGTGAAGCGGAAGAGTACACCTCCTAAAACGGTGACTGAAGATCTGATTGGAGCAGAGAAGCGCTGAGAGGCGTGGCCTGAGTGCCAACAAGGGGCCAATAGGACCTGGCCCCAGCCAACCAATGAGAGAAGACTATACCTGAAAGGCGGCAGGTATAAAATATTTTGTAAACTAGAGATCGTGGCCGTTCTGTGGATCTGTGAGACAGAGTCACTACTTAAATGTGGTCTGTGAACAGTGAAATGGTCCTCAGAGTACTTTTGTAATGCATACCATATCATCATCGAATAAATATCGTTTACCTGAAGAGAAGTTTTCTGAAATTGATTTCTATGCATCTCTATTTCCAAATATAAGAACACGACAAGGGCGAACCAGTGACGAGCCCGGCCCGACCGACATTTTCGAGGGCACGGCGGCGTGTGGGCGGGGGAGGAGTGGACATCATATGTTGGCACATCCAATCACTGATTTGTTCAACGCACCTACTCACTGCTTGTATAGGACCATTGTAACATGGTGATCTTGTTATATAAATCTGTGTCATCTGAATAATTATGGTAAGATACTGGGTATTTCTCAAAGTCAAGGAAGGATCCTTCAACAGCTGAATTTCAAGGATGCTATGTCATCGAAGGACTGTTCCAATGTCTCGAGTCTTCAGAATAGGGTGATCAGACTGTCAATGGAGTCTGGTGCCTTTGAAGAGAGCAAGTGATAATAGACATAAACATTTTATGCTTTAACTTATCATTAGGAAGTAAAGGTTGATTGCACAGTGTAACGGCTGTAGAATAATGACACCACTTGAGTTTAGAATGGTTACCTATAAGCCTCGCTTTACAATGCAACCCAGCCCTTTCACAATAAAAGCCATAGACATATACACTGCATCACTGCCTACCAGAAAGCTTTTCGCTAAGAGGCAACTCAACAAAATAGCTTACAGTAGCTATCCCCAGGTAGCTGAACAACCGCAGTAATGTGGTAACTCTACCGGGCGAAAGAGTCCCGTTGACGGAGGAGGCAAGGAAAGTGAAGAGGGAAAGGAAGAAAAAAATAATTTTCTACTAAGCTAGATCAGTAAGTAAAAAAAATGTATTAATAATATATTAATAATTTAATAATTAATAATTAATTATATATAAACAAGTAGATCGATCTGCTTGTGTGTCCTCTTTTGTTGGTAGCTCGGAGGAAAAACAGAAAGAGATCCGACAGCAGCACCAACAATAGACCACTTGGGAATGCTGGGGTGGAAAAGTTATCGGTTTCTGTTTTAATTGTATGTTTTGTATGTTAATAAATTATAATAATTGTCCATATCCCTGTTGATTTGTGTTAATTATTGCGAACATAGCCTTGCTGTTTTGAATCTGTTTGTGTTGTCTTGAGGAATGCAAAATCTATTTTTCTACAAGAAACTTTAATGTACTATATTGTACAAAACAAAACAAAAAAAACATGTCCTTTTCATTCCACACACTTCCTGTAATGTTCCAATGTGTGTGGTCCGAATGTCTTGCCTAGCCTCTGTAGGACCCGACTTAGAAGGACCCGTCCTGCCCCGTGTTTTTTTTATTAATCTGCGCTAGAGGGAGCATGTACTGTAGATGTTGAGCAGAAGAGGCCAGAGAATGGATCCTTGGGGAACTCCATATGTCATGTTTGTATGCTCAGATGTGTATTTACAAATCTACACACAGTCCTAAATAGGATTTAGATCAGTTTAGCCCCAGACAGTTTTCCAGTCTGTCCAGTAATATGTTGTAGTCGCCTTGTTGAATGCAACACTGAGATCCACTTATACGAGATTAACATTTTGTAGCCGTCTGTGTTCGAGTTGATGTCATTTAAGATCTTAACAAGAGTAGTGTCCATGCTGTTCTGTGGTTGAAGTTCTGACAAAAAAATTGTTTAAGGCCAAGAAGGTGTTCAAAAAACTAGATCAAAAAGGAGGTTATTCTTCTTTTAAGAGTGGCTACAACATTCAGTTAGCAGGGCCTGTGGGAAATAGCCTGAGAGCAGGGAAGTGTTGGCTATTTGTTCAGATGAAGATCCGATGCCATGCAGTTTAAACATTTTTGAAAAATAACAATTCATCCGATCAAATTCAAAATTGGAAGGTATTTTGCTCAGGTACCAGGGAAGCAAAGTGTGGCGTGTGAAGTTTTTTGGATTAGCGGTTCTCGAGAAAGCTGCAAGCAGCAATACCGGAGGCTAAGCAATCGGCCCATTACGAACAATCAAATTTTGAATGGGCACTGCACTACTGTCACTTAAATTGGATTTAAGTGGATGCAAGCAAGGCCCCATACTTGATATGGAGGAACTGAAAGCTTGTCTAATTTTCAGAATTTTGTCAGTGAAAAGGAAAAGGCAAATTCATCGTATGACTACTGACAGACAGCGGCTGTCAGCATGTAAACCGTAGCAAATAAGGCATGTGTATTATTATTGTTTTTGGGAATTATGTCAAAGAAGAACTGCCTTGGATTCCTCAGTTGTACATTTAAATACAAAGTCTCTTTTGATAGATATAGTCATAATGAACTTGGAGATTTGTTTTTTTGCCACCTCTGTTCAGCTTTTCAACACTCTTTTCAAAATTTTGAACAATGCTGCATTTCTCCATGGGGCTATTTTCTTACCACAGACTATCTTTACCTTAGTGGGGGCAATGGCTTTTAATAACATTTGTGATTTTCTGAACTAAAATGATCTAAAAGATCCTTGACCGACACCCAAGAGAGTTTTGAAGTGTAAGGTGTTTTCAGTTATATATCGTTTTGTGGTTATCTCTGATTTAACGTTTGTGTGCAGATGGTCATCTCAAAGAAAAGACAGGAACGGTCAGAAAAAGCAACATCAGCCACTATAACCTTAGCAATGTCAAGAGCCTTGGAGATGATTAAGTCAAGAGCGTGCCCCTTATTGTGTGTGGGCTCGATCACATGCTGAGTCATCTGTCAACTCCTCGTCTGACTGGTTGTAGGGGGACACTGATATACAGCGCTGTATTCAAGGAGCTGAGTGCATTAATTGTCATAAAGAGTGGAGCAGGTGAAACCAAACACAGGAGACTGCAGGCAACAGGAGCTTGGAGAACTGTCTCTTTGCCTTCCTTTTCTTTGAATGTGTTTAGTGACTCCATCCTCATAAAACTGCAAAGTTAAAATAGTTAACAAAAAAAAGAGGAATTAATGAAAAACTGTTTTAAATAAAACATTAAGATCGTTACGTTGATCTTATTTTTCTGCTTTGGCTTATACTTTTATAAATTACTAAATATAATTCATAGGCAGTGAAATGTCTAAAGATAACAGTGTAATGTTTAATCCATTATGGAGACTTCAGACGTGACATGGACTCTAGAGACTTATAAGACTTGACACTTGACTTGAACTCGGATTTTGTGATTTATGAATCATCTCTGGGTGAAAAGGGCTCAGAGGTAATATATTCTCTTTCAATGCTTCTCTGTTTGAACACAAACAAAACTGTTCATAACAAATGGTTTATTTACAATGCAACAGTGAGCTAAAGTTAGCAGTCAAAGCCATTCTTGCAAAGTCTTACATACAAAGAAAGCTATCAGGCATCCGATTTGAACATTTTACATAACTTCAAATTTCTGAAAAACGGTTTGGTGACAGTCAGACTCCAAGCCTTTGAATTTGAATGTTATTGAGCTGATCTCAGAGCAGAAGTCATTTTCTTCCCGTAGGTGCTTCCCACAGTGTCTTTATCTTCTTCGATTTATTCTTCTTTTTAAATCTCATCCTTCGCCTCTGTAATGATTTTATGACATTTGTTTTCTGTCAGGGTTTGGAATATAGATAACAATACCCAATAACACAAAAAAGGACACGCTATGAATGCAAAACTGACCTGATGTGTACTCTGTGCAAATTTAGCGAGATCTGAAAGGTCCTCGCCAATTTCCAGCTCACTGCTTCTGTTATCTCGCCTTGCTTATCCTTTTTTCCCTAGCTCTGCTACATTTCTCTCCCTTTGTCTCTCTGTGCAATAGTTTCTCTTTTCACCTCCATCTCGCATGCATGCCTCCCTCCACCCCCACACTCCACCACATATTTCACAATGTGAAAAGTCACCAAGAGTTTTCCTTCTAGGGTTTTTGCAGACAGGAAGTCCATATTTAATGAAGTGACTCTCTTGTTAAAATGCTTTTAAGTGCTCCGGTGCAGGGCTTCAGGCTGGAGCTGAGGGGAGGCGGGGGCTGAGGCTTTTATTTATTCATTGGGCGGTTCAGTGCCTCTTCCCTGCTCCGGCTCTGTGAAGAAGGGAGAGGATTAGAGGAATGAATCCCCCTCCACACACACACACACACACACACACACACACCCTTCCTCCTTCTCCCTCGCTGGCCATGTTCCCTCCCTCGGGGGACACCCCTGCGTCAGTCCACATTAACATCCATCAGAGCATGGTGCTCTAGAGAGGGACGAGCCTCTGTCCCACTGAGTCTCACATACATGCATGAGTACACGTAAGCACGCGCAAACCCACGCACACCCACATACACTAACGTGCAAAGCGAGTGCACGCGCAGGAGCATGCACAGAGTAGCAGGAGGCACATTCTTATCCAACAGTCTTCATAGTTACGAGTCACACACTCAAAGTGTCTCCATCGCCTACTGCTGTTCACGCCTTGAGCTACACTCAAATTCAGATTTGTTCATATACTACATTCAAATTGGACTTGTTTCCAGAGAGCCCTCCAACATTTGAGTTACACAAGTGCAGCTGTCCCCTACTTGATCAGTAGGCGTAGGCCTTTGAACAAGTTTGAACATGCATCTGAAGACTGTCGGGGAAACAGGAGGAAGAGAAGGGAGACGGAAAAGAAGAGATTGTTTCTCCGAGTGAAGGCTGAGATTGTGCGTTGTGCTGATTGCTCTCCTCTTTGTGTGAAGTTTGGGGCTGTATGCTCCCTCGTTATCTCTCCTCGCTCGCAGAATGGGAGGGGAGCCGAGAGTCAGGCTGGATGAGAGAGGCATATCATTAACCAAGAGTGTTTCTACAACAAAGCGCAGACTCCATCAAATCCCACTCATTCCCACACACCGGTGTCACACTCATCATTCTCCTGCACTGAACTGCTGTGTGAAAAAATGCCCTCATTTGTCGAAGGCACACCATTTTTTTGTCAGCAGGCCTAATAGAAATTCTTTTAATATTTTCCTCTCTCAAATCTTTGAGAATTTTGAGATACTAATGCTCATATCTAAAATTGGATTACGTTTGTTAGGGCTTGACTGATGTGTGTGTGTGTGCGTGTGTGTGTGTGCGCGTGTGTGCGTGTGTGTGTGTGTGTGTGTGTGTGTTTTTGTGCGTGGGTGTTCCACGTGAAAGCGCATGTGCACGGATTCTCATTGGAGGGCTTCACTGTAGCCATGCAGAGGGATGCAGATTGTTTCTAATTCACCACGCTGACCTAGATTCCAAAATCAGGCACATTAAATGAGAGATGCCGCCCCACGTCAACACACACACTCATACACTTAAATATGGCAGACAAAACTGTCCAAAACATCAGCACTATAAAATGTTATCCTATTAAACATTTTTTTGTCATCCCTGAAATAACTATCGCCTTCACAAGAATGGTAGAGACATGAGGTCAGAGTGACCTTGACCTTTGACCACACTAATCTAGTCAGTTCATCCTCGAGTCCAAATGGACGTTTGTGCCAAATTAGAAAAAGGCGTTCCCGAGATATCGTATTCACATGGATTGGATAGACAGAGGGACGGACGGACAGACAACCCTAAAACATTATGCCTCTGACCACAACTGTCACCAGTGCAGAGGCATAAAAACAACAAAACCCAATGTCCACCCTTATACGTTACAATATCTCTCCTTCCCTCTCATCACTTCTTACCTTAAAACATCCAACTACTGATTCAATCCAATCCCATTCACACAAATAATTTCTGCCTTTCCTTCTCATATCAGAGCTCTCCCTCCCTCTCTCTCATCTTAGAATCTAACATCAAACTGAAATGTTAATATGCAAATTCATTTTCCCAGCTAGCTCAGTTCACACAAACTTATAATTGGATTCTGCCCATTAATATAAAAGCTTTCCTCATCCGCATCATTCGATCTTGTATTAGTCTTTCCACGATACACACCGACTGACTGGCCTTATTTCACGATAAGACTGACAGAGGAAGTAAGATGGAGAGGCAGAGGAGGACAGACAGTTGTCTCATTAGCATGGAAAAATGTCTCATTGAATCATGGAGTAAGGTAGCACAGTTAGCACGAGTTAGGAATTAATTAACAACATAATGAAAGTGTGCACATCTGCCAGGTTAATGTGCGGTCAGTGGGTTTTCCTCTTAACACTCTTCCACATTAACTCTCTTCTGTTTCCCCCACCTCCCATCAGCTGCCGCATTCAAGCTAACCTGTGTATATTTTTGAGACGGATGGAAGAGTTAATGCTCAGAGAGGCTGAGTGGGTGAAGCTGCACTCTGTGACACAGGATAACTAGCATGTTCAGGCTGAGAAACAAAAGGGAATGATGCTACCAAACGACAAGAAGAGGGAAAAAGAAATGAAGAAGCAGAAAATCAGCGCGCACCGGTCGGGAAAGAGACAGACGGCCTGAGAGAGCGCACCAGATGCTGTGTGGGAGGGTTATTTAATTGATGATATCACGCCTCTCTTTCCCTTTTTCTCTCCCTCTTGTTCTCCCGCTTTTCTTCCTCTAACACACACACATGCACATGCACATTTACAAACACACACACACACACACACATTAACACTCATGCACACACCGTATTTGCCCTGTCACCTTCTTATCCTTGCATGACACACAGCCCACGCTTCTCCCGGCTCCGTCCTGCCTACCTTTGGCTCCCTGGAGGTTTGCGAGGCCTGCAGCTTGTGTGAACCAACAAAAACAGACTCCAATCAATCGCTCCTATCAGAGCAAAGAAATATTGTTGCACACGTCTTATCTAAGATTACGATTAAGAAAGAAGAGGGTTAAAGGCTTATTTTTAGAAGCAGAAAACATGCGAAGGATGAAAAGCACCTCAATTATAATGTTTTCTCTGCTCTGTGCATTAAGTCATTTGAAATGAAGTAACAACATCAGTTTGGTTGGTCGCTTCAAGACTTCAGACCATCACCACATCTCTGTTACTCACAGCCACAGTTTCGGCTTCGTCTTTTTTACTTTCTACATGCAAGTAGAAACTGTTCCACATGCTTCCTGCCAAACTAGAAAAGCCCAAGAAAACGAGTCTCATTAATTAGCTTCTCATTTGTAAATGCAAATGAGCTTAATTAAAAAATAGACTCTCCTTTTACGGGCTTCAAAGGGAGACAGTGAGGCCTAATCAGGAGGTTTGTTCAGCTGTGGCACTAATGAGACATATTTGGCCTAACGAGGGAGCGATGCCCTAATTTGTTTATGGTAATGATATGAAACAGTGCTTGTCCTTTTGGTGTATCTGGGAAGGGATCAGTCACACACACGCCTCTGTGCGATGTACCTCCAGGGTTTCGTTGAGCGTTGGCGAGGTGTTGCAGTGGCGTCGCTGAATTGTTTCAGTAGGTTAATTGGCTTAATTAGCCTAATAGAGATCATTGGGGCGATGACTTTATATCAAGGCATATGTGGGTTTCTGAGGCATTTCCATGCAAATATTGTACTGTGAGAATGTGTCTCCTCTTGCTGTGGCCGAGGTGTAAGATGAACTCACTCAACCCTTTTACTATAAATATTCAAGGAGAAGTAAACAAAGCAAAGCAGGTCTAGTCTCCTGTGCCGAAGTTTAAAAGATTACTGTGGGGTATTACAACCATCATTTCTATAAGTAATAATGACTTCACAGGCTGCTCGTCACGTCGTTTGCTAAGATATGGGGATGCAGCAACCTCACTAAAAAAGAAGTCCAACTGGGCACAAAAAAACAAGAGCAATAGATTTAATGCTGCAATACTTTTAGCTATATTTAGGGATGACAGTGTCAGTCGCTCATTCCGTCTCTTAATCTGGTCAAAACGTCGACTGATCCATCACTTTAGTCTAGACTGAAACTTTCCCACCATCCTCAGCTGTATGCTACTTTGGGTTTACTGTTAGCATGCTAACAACATGCTAAACTAGTAAACATGTTTAAACGCTATATCTGCTAATGATCACCTTTCTTAACATTCTCATTGTGATCATGTTAGCATGCAGATGTTAGCATTTAGCTCAAGGAAAGCTAACACAGCTTAACAGAGCTGCTAGCATGGCTGTGGACTCGTTATATAAGAAACAGATCAAATGAATGTGTAATGTGATGCATGACATCCACAGATAATTTTCTCCAACTGCTCATTGCTTCGATTTTACAGTTCGCTGCCATTAACCTTAATTCGAACTGCACGTAGAGGAGCATTTAGCAGCTAAAGAGCCAGATTATTCTCTCAGCAGTTGATGTATACCAAAACAGAACAGAGCTAAAAGCGGAGTTGCACAGAGCCCAGGCGAGCCCATGGGCGGAAATTTAAAAAAAAAAAAATTTCATTGGATTTTAATGCGCATCTGTTTGCACTGTAAAAGGTGCTTGGAGTAGCCAAATAGTCTTGTTGAATCTGTCAAATCACCAAATACTTTTTTTTATTCATTTGTTCCCATAATAAGTTTGCTGAGAATCACAGTGGATTTCTGTACAGTAATGTACAGTGAAACTCTTGAACCTTTTGAACAGACATCCATTGTGCTTCTTAGCAAACCTATAATGAAAGCTGCTTTATCAAATTAGGACTTCTTTGGTAACGTCACATATTCAGCAAGACTTGACTATGATAATGCTGCTCCGTCTTCTGGGTGTGTTAACAAGCAACTTTATGCTATCACGTCGCCGCGACAATTCCCAAAGTCATAATACGGCAGTGTTGTGTTTAAAGTTTAGTTTTCTGCCCTGGACAAATCGATTAATGCATCTTTAAACAAAAAAATTATTATCCCAACTATCCATTGTAAACATTTGTCACAATTTACAGATTGACTTCCTGGTTAAATTATTGTACTTTCCTTAGATTATAGCACAGGTCTACAATGAGATGCTCACTTGTTTGGATAATCTGGCTAAACTATCAGGTCATCTCACTGTGAGTGTTTCATGTCCCGTCTGACCTTGTTGTACGATGCTGTCGTGTTCCCCGAGCTCAACAATTACAATGCTATCATACAAATAATGTCCAGAACCGTAAAAAAAAAAAAGACCCAAGTAGTAACAAATAGGAATTATGATTCAGGGAACTTTAACTTTGTGTAAATTAATTCAAAATTTTGAGTGTGCTGTGCTGGATTTTTCTGAATTTCCTTGCATTTACGTGCGTTCATATTTGGGTATACGTACATGTGCTTTTGTGCATAATGTAAGTGTATACATGTGCATGTGTGAGTGAGTGACAGGGTTCTCTCCGCAATTTTGTTCACTGTTGACTGCGTGTGAGGCCGAGTGAGACGGCAGCATGGCTGGCCCTCACTGATAACTAGGCACAGGCAGAACCCTGTGCTCTTTGCTTCCACACACACACACACACACACACACATTAATTAATCCCAAAACGAAGGGGAAATTGAAAAAACTGTCTCCACTTTTAATTGGACTGACTGTCGTTCAACCATAAAGAGAAAACAAGCTCAATCATTCTCCTCCATCTTGTCGCTTGTTGAATTATTGATAGACGGAGCAAACTGCACTAGAAAATGAAATGGGGAAGAGAAGCACTGGGCTCGAGTGTGTTTGAATGTAGTGATAAAATTTGATTATTCATGTGTGATGCATGCTGTGTGGATTCTTGTAACAGAGTGAGGAGGAGTACTGAGTTTCTCCATGGTGACTGTAGAGAACCTGTATGTGCCAGACAAGCCAGCTGGTATCTTGTTGTCCAAGTACACAATGCTCCAGTAAAAAAAAACTTAACTGAAGGAGATGAGGTAGTTAGTCAGAAGGCATTTATTATTCAGTCAAATTTGAAGCACTCTGTAAATGCTTGTCTTCCATGTTTATCTGAACCAGTACACGTTGCCTTACTGACCCTCATCCTTTTTGCTCGACCAGTTGCACACATCACAGAGTATTTGCCCTCGTTTAAACTCTATACTATAATTATTTTTTTATTTTGTTGTCCTGCATCCTGGATTAGCTGGTCCTGGTGGAAAGCTTGTTATCAATTTTATCAGATTGGCTATTTTCCAACATTCGCTGGGATTTTTTTCGGATAAGATTTTGGCATCTGAGCTTTCTATTTGTCAAGATATTTGCCCTTTCATAGCTCGGAGTGACAGGAACCAGTGGGGTCGTCCTTCTATTTAACTCAACTGTAACTTCTCTATCAAAATCAAAATGTAGCTAAAACCCCATGAGCTTTAGCAACAGATTATATTATGCAGGTGATCTTTAATGTGACATATTAAACATGCCTTTAAGTCCCCATTATTAATAATAAGAGCCATGTAAAATTATTAACTTAATGCGGTTTCATGGACCTTTTACTGTATAGTACCTTAATAGAAAGATGATTACATTTTTTGACCTCCAATGTTTTGATACCTCAACCAGATAATGAGAATGGGTAAATCCCTGAATAGGCTTCTGTGCTTTGACAGTGACAAAACATGTTTGACTTAAACTTCTAGAGGCCAAATAGAGACCTTGAAATATTCTCCTCATCAATTAATCTCCATTCAATGACACACTACTTTACTTAGCCAACCATTCAGCCTCCTCTGGCTGCTATAATTGTCCCAGTTAATTGCTTTTCAACTCTCTTTGATTACAAGGTCGGCTCTGAATGGCTGGTGTACATGGCTCAAAGTTCCCTCTTCCCTTGGCCCTCCTCCTTTTCCATCCACCTCCTTATGGTCGCTCCCTCCCTTTTTTCACGACAGGTCGTAGCATTCCTCCTCTGCTCTCCTCTCCGTGTTCCCTGGCCCTACCATCAAAGGTATCAGTGAGATGTGATTTTCATTAACCTATTCATCACGGCAATGTGTGTATATAATGGTGTCCGTTAACTACTGATACATAATAAATCCGTCCACTCAGAGGATGCTCAAGGTAGAGAATAAATGAACGCTGGGTTACAGTTTTACATAATCTGTAGTACAAGCACAACAGAATTTCGACACATGTATAACCTGTAAGCAGGGTTGTAATGGCTTTGTCCATTTCTCTAAATATCAAAAAGGATGTCATGTTTAAACGCACAGTTTAAAATAAAATAACATTTTTCCACCATTAAGTGTCAGGATCTCCCAAAATGATAAAAAAAAATAAAAATTTAAACTGAACATACAGAGGAGATATAAAAATGTATTGCTATTGGCTCTTGAAATGACCACCGCTCTACAACTGTCCCTGACAATTTATGTACTGTTGAGGTTGGTTAAGGAAGCAGAGTCTATGATTGGAAAGAGACGGGTGTGTGTGTAAATAGTAGCGTGTGTGTGCGTGCGTGCGTGTGTGCGCGTGTGTGTGTGTGACTCCTGCATCTCTCTTCTCTCCCTCCACAGCTCACACGGAGGCGACAGAGTCCCTCTCATTACTAAACAGCCCAACCCCCAAACAAAGGCTCACGCACCGACAGTGGCGCGTGTTCAATACCGATAACTAGTGCGGCCTCTCATCTAAATTAGCATGCCGTATAGGCCTTGACACACCAACACACACACGCACACGCACAGGCATGCATTCAAGTCCAAACACGCAAAACACACTACATACATGCACACACATTCAAAGGCGCACCCTTATGTGTTACTATTCTCACACACACACACACACACACACACACTGCAAACTGTTGTGTTGAACAGATAGCGATTACTGGATTACACTGCAGCAGCAACTTGAATATGCATTCAAGCTTTGCGTTGTCAGCATTGGCTTTTGTTCTCCATGTGAAGAAGAGCCACACAAAGCATTTCGACATCAAAGACACAGGAAAACAGAAATAGCAAATTGCTAAATACTAGCTGTGGTTCTGAGGGATGCCGCCAGGTTGCTCTACGTACAGAAGAACCATGCAAATAGGCAACACAGCGTTATTTCTGCTCCACTTGAATGTAGCTTTCTCCTCATCTGGCCTTCTGATTGTTTCACACCTGGCTGGTTAAATGTGCCACAGGGCCTGGAGATGTGTGCCGAGGGGTGAGCAGCACTGAGACACACACACACACGCACACACACACACACACGCACACACGCACACACACGCTGACCATTGCTCTTTCAAGTACATTTTAGACTAGGTCCTCGTATTGCTAACCATAGTGAAATGCATCAGAAAAAAACAGTACCTTTGAAATAAGTAGTCAATAGTTGCGCTCATTGCTATAAATAAGTACCTTTATTCTTTTGTGGAGACCATGTGGTAAAAGTAGGCTACAGAAACGTTACCTCCTGTTGTGACAAATATCTGCAATCATCCTGTCGCTCTGTCACACACAATCACAATTGCTTGTTTATCCTGCTGTCATATTTCTTTGATGCTATGTCGCTTTCTACTGTGATTGGGCCCAGAGTCCCTACATATATCTCCACGCAATAACACCAGGGAGCAAAATGGGGGGCTTTTAAAATGTTTTACATCCCTGCGCATGCAACCGTACACGTCAATAAGTGTATTTGTGGCGAGCATGGAAGATTTAGCCCCTGTACGTTGTGCTATCTATATTTCAAAGGAAACCTAAACGCAGGTGGCAGTGACCCGTTTTGCAAATGAGTTCAGGGTTGAGAAATAGTTACCGAACAGGAAGAGAGTGTGTCATATCTGATATGACATGCTGATAATGAGGGGGAAATGTGAGGGAAGAAAACATAGAAGAGGAGGAGTGAAGGAAGAAAAGTGAGCAGAGGTGGAGTGCAGGAAGGGGAGCCTAAAATATGCATGTCATCATGTGGATGACTGATAGCTTTCTGTGAAAGCTTCTCTTGATGTGCGCAAGGCAGTGTGTGCGAGTTTCCTTGTTGTGTTACATTCCCCTGCTGAAGCATTACACACACACACACACACACACACACACACACACACACCTCAACTCCGTGTCTTTGATCATCTGAGTGAGACTGCTCTCTCCATGTTCTAATTAGCTTGGTGTTAAACACGAGAGACAAGAGAGATCAAGCAGCAAACCCAACAGATGATGAGTGCACAGTGAGAATGTAACTATCACCCTGAACTATCAATGTAGGAACGACCATCTATCAGCACTCACACTATGACTACAAAGAGACTCAGTGATGTCTTCTGTATTCTCAGGCTTTTGTTGCATATTCTTATAACCTTCTACTAAAATGCTAAATCTTCCATGTTGGTACTGTTATTTAAGTGGAAACATGAATAATCAGACCAGCCAGAGAAGGACACCATTGATTATAAACAACAAAAGAAAAAAAAAACTGATGTAAAATACAATTTAAGTAACTACAGTGACCATTTTCATGTGGATATGTGTCCTCATAAATCACCTCAGAAACATAAAAGCAAGTGAAGCACATCGCAACATCATCACATAACGACCAGTGTGTTAACTTGCCACACTACAGACACACATTGAATTGCTTTAGATGAATAAACTGGATTTCAAATTAAAAGCATTTTAAAGAGGCTTTGTATTTATCCCCAAATAAAAGGTCACTGAGTTGAAAAAATAATAAAATGCATACATTTAAGTCTCAAGGCCTTTCATCCTTTTTGGATGGCTATGAACTAAAAAGCTGCTTCACTAAACCATAGTTCTCTTGACCTCCATTTGAGAAAATGCTTTTCGATTTGAATGACATACAGCAAAATAATTTATGTTTGTTGCACCTTTTCTGTTTTTCTCCCTCTGCTGGTCCACAGTCTCAGCACATTCGGACACAGGCAGTTCATAGAGTCTCTCTCGCTCTCTCTCGCTCTCTCTCTCTCTCTCTCTCTCTCTCTCTCTCTCTCTCTCTCTCTCTCTCTCTCATGAATAAACATCCCTTACATTCACTCAGTGCTGGCATGAAATGGCCACACAGCCGCTGGCACACGCAGGAGTAATGCCGCAATCATTATTCCACTGCAGTGGTCCCACACAAGCATATTTCACCAATCATGTGGCTCTCTCCCCTGGCTTTTGTTTGGATGACTTAAACAAATGATGTGGCAGTGAGGAGGGCCTGCGTACCACAGCTCCCCCTGTTAACACGGCAACCGTTGACACGGACACAGCTAAATTTGCATAAGAGTACGCTTGAGTGGTACTGGCAATTCCAATGGGGGTCCGCATATTTTTCCCTCTCTTTCTGTGAGAGGGTGGGGTTGAGGGTGTGGGTGTAAATCGGGGTGGGGGTGGGGTGTGGGGGGGGTGTGGGGGGGTGCTATGGTGGGTTCTTTTAGTTTCTCACGCTTTTCTCCTTCCTTTCATCCTTTTCTCCCTCTCCTGTTCTTCTCTCAGACTGCCTCACACCTCTTTTCTCTGGGGTTTAGTGTTGAATTGGAAGTAATGAGAGATGCTCACATGCCATGAGACTGACTGGGCTTTTAGCAAAAGAGATGGAGGACGTCTATTTGGCAGAGCTGTTAAACACATACAAGACAATGGTGGCATCTAAGAATCAGCCCAGTTACAAAGGACAGACACCTTGCTGTACAGTAGACCTGCTAGTGAATGGTCAGCCAGAGAAGCACTGTGTAAGTATGAGTGGGAAGAGTTATTAGTTTTTTAATGAAATTCTTTTAAATTAAAAAAAAAGTATTCTAGCAGCAATTTCCAGATCATTTCCGATAATGGCCTTGATAAAGATGATGATTGTGATGAGAATGAGTAAAATGAGGAGGATGTTTAATAAAGTCTGACATTTGAAGAGGGGAGGATGCAACTATTGTGTCGATGAGGGCAATGATACATTTAACAAGGATGGCAATGCTGATGAAGGTGAGATCATGATAATGCTCATTTCGCTTTCTTTTTTGTCGATGTTAATATCTGAAAATAGAACGAGGAGTGCTGCATTCAGAGAAGTTAATCAAGCAGCCCAAACTGGCCACTGCTCTGTCCTTTTATGTGCCTATCTCGCTCTACACTTCTCCTATCTCTGTCTTTTATTCGCCTTATCTCACCCTTCTTTAATCACAGCATATCAATGTGACTGATACATCTAAGGGATCTATTTGCGTGCTGTTCACTTTGTGAGAAAGTTCTATTTGAATTCCACAAATTTGCTCTCGCCTGACTTTCAGACTTCTTAAAGTGAGGCAGCAGCTCAACAATATCTTCACAAATCTTTATGCAATGTGTGTGCATCTGTGTGCGCGTGTGTGCGTGTGTGTGTGTGTGTGAACCAGTGACTCTGCTGAGTCCTTAGGATGGGTGTGGCACACTGCCGTGCAAAGGTTGTCTCCGTGGTGATAGATGTGGGGTCATCTCCATGACGATGGATCGGAGGGGGTGTTGGCCGCCAAGGTCGCGGACCAAGGACAAGACGGGAGTGATTGCAGCCACCCAGACAGGAAATCGAAGAGGAGCACTCCAAGGGGGTGGGGGTTGAGAAAAAAGGTGCAATTTCACAAGCCAAATTACTTCTGGGATGGAGGAGAGAAAAATATCACAGCAATAACGGCACCAGGGATGAGAGGGAGGTGGTGGAGGAGCAGGAAAGAGGAGGGAAGTCCCAAACAAAAGCTCAATTATCAAAGTCATCAAACATGTATGCTCACATAAGCAAATAGAGTGACATCCTATTACCTTGACGCCACACAGAACTCCCCCTCACTGAGAGGAATTTTCAGGTATCTGGAGGAGTTTGGCTGTGGTTTTTCATGTTTATCAAGCTTGTTTATTTCTGAGACTGATGCCGGCTGTGACTAGAAAATATTGATTGGATTGTGCAACATGTTCCGCTGCAGCCCTACTGATTTCTTTTTCTGTTCTCTCTCTTCGCTCCTCCTCTGCTCTCCAGCGATTTCACAACATTAGTATTTGGAACAACAGCGAATCCGTAAATTGTTAACGAGAACAGGCACAGAGAATAAATGACGACGACAACTTAAAATTTCTGCCTTGCTGCCTTCCTCTCTTCCTGCTCAGGGTTTCCCCAATGCATTTTCCGTCTCACTCAGTATGCCCTCTATTTTCCGAGTGTGTGTTTGTTTGTGTGTGTGCTCGTACAGAGGAGTGTCTGTATCGGCAGGCTGAGTGCATTGAATCATTAAGTCCACAGTGCCACTGTGCCCATTGCCTCATTGCACCTAATTAAGCCCCTTTTGTTTCCTATCAATTAACATTGTAATTAAAACTAGTCGTGCTTCTGTTTATTCTGAGTTTGCTGATTCAGAGGAAATGACACAAACAGTGATGTGCAGGAATTCAGCGAATACATGCCTGCCTCACACATGCATACACATACGCGTGTGCGTTAATACAAAGGCAAATATGAATACGCACATGTTTAGAAAGATACAGTACATGCACACAGTCTTGCACACCCACACTTTTGCAACATCGGAGCAAAATCAAGCCTCTCAATTTGCTGGAGAGTGTGATAGAACAAGAGGTGCTGATGGAGCTGGGAAATGAGAGCAGGATCTTTTCCTGTGTGCATGTGTGTGTGTGTGCATGTGTGTGTGTGTGTGTGTGTGTGTGTGTGCGGGACCATGAACCACTGTTGAGTCTTTAACACAACCAAGGGATTCACTTCCCGATAATCTCACACTAATCACCTAATCCTCCATCCCTCAGGTGATCAGACGGGAAAGGAGTACTTGACATCAAGTGGAAGCAGCGTGAAACACACACACACACACACACACACAAACACACACACACACACACACACACAGACACTATATATGGACAAATGAATAAGTCAAACAAATGAGTGCTACTCCACCCTGCCCCCGCTAGCCCTATCCTCCTCGACACACCAATGTACATTTCACCACAAAAAATATACACCCTATCCTCTTGTTTCCATGGCAACTGACCGTAGAGCTGTGGGTATATGAAGACAGCAGGCGGCAGGCGAAATCACTGGAGTGAGAGGCGTACTGGTCTGTCACCTCAGCCTCCCCAGAGAAACAACACATAATACTGTACTACTGTACTCTCTCCTCTCTCTTTCCCTCTTTGCATCTACTGCTCAGATTTACAAGAATACACATATTTATCCCTTTCTCTCTCTCTCTCTCTCTCTCTCTCTCTCTCTCTCTCTCTCTCTACACACAACATCCTCCATGTTGTCTCATGTACTGTAGCTCAGGGCATACAGGGCTACGACACCAGACATGTGTGGGTAAAACATGTGTGATCTTCTTATTAAAACATGATCATGAACTGCCACCCAGACACACCACCCTTCTCCGTTTCCTTTTCCTGTTGCGGGGGGGGGGTGACTGCTGCTGCTGCTGGTGGAAGGCCAACCTGTCCTTGGGTCCAGTAAAGGATTACAGCAGCACACACCATGTGACCTTAATTCCCCCCTGCCTGCTTCTTCTGCTGCAGTCAGCCAATCGGGATGGGGGAAGAGCCGTGCATGCGTATGTCTGTTTGTTAGCATGTGCATATTTCTGTGTCTGTAAGTTTGTATCAAGCGTATATGCTCTAATAGATGGATTAAGTCAGATAAAAGGGGAATGCGATGAGGTTTTACTCTGTGTTCATTTGTCCATATGTGTGTGCGTGTGCCAGCTTGTGTTTTTAAAAAGGCAGCAGCAGCAGCAGCAGCAGCAGCAGCCGCCCCGGCACGTGTCGCACATTCAGACGACCTCATTCATCCCCAGTCACCCCAAAATCACTCTCCTCCTTACCCTCACCCACAAACAGACCTCAACCCCCACACCCAGTTGCCGCCGCCGTCAGCAGGCTCAGCTGGTGGCTGAAGGAGGAGGAGGGATGAGCAGAGGGATGGAGCGATGGATGGATGGATGGAGGAGGAGGGGAGGTTCTGAGAAGACCATTTAGTAAGCAGACTTTTTTTTCTCATTAGTTGGGAGCAGCAGAGTTAAACTGTAAAAAAAGAAATGATGGCGGATGGAGAGGAAGATTGGGAAGGAGGTAAATGTGAGGGTGAAATGTGTGTGTAGTAGTGGGGGTGGAGGTTAGAGAGTGTGTGTTGGGAGGTGTCAATTAGATATGGAGATCAGACAGCATAAGCAGCAGTTTAAACATGAGTATACATCAGGGGGAGACGTCCGGCTGTTACGTCGGCTTGCACCCGCCAGATAAGGCCCACAAAGCTTTGTGTGTGTGTCTGAGTTTGTGTCTTTGTGTCTGTGACGCAGCAGACATAACAGACGCAGCACCTTGCCTCATAAGACACCCACTGTTGTTGGCGACCTTTGACCTTAACCAAACCTTGACCCTGGCAGAAGGCAACTGATTTACCCAACAAAGACAGATGACACAGCGGAGCCTGAAGACAGCGCTAAACCCTGACCTCCAACCCTCCGGTCCCGACCCAATCTCTATCTGAAGCCAAACACAACCTGCCCTTCGACACGCGTGCACACACTCAAACAATGAAGCCGGAGAAACGCTACACTCATCCATCAAAGCAGCAGAAAACCAATACCATCAAATAACATACATATTCAAGTAAGGCCATTATTATTATGCTAAGTGGTTCAGTTCCGTTGATTATGGGGCTGAAATTAGATATTTTAATTTTTATTTCACTTAGTTACAAACATTCTGCTGATAAATGAAAATGTAAATGCATAAAACGTTATTTGGGCAGTTTGGCAAATTGGTCTTCAGCAAATATTAACTCTTGCAAATGTAAAAAAAAAAAATGTTTTAAATCAAATTATGAGAGATTGAATAATAAGGGTGAAGATAAAATTGTTTTATAAACTGCTCCATTTTTTTCAAAAGCAAATATTCAATTTAAAATAATTAAAGCGTCCCTTAAAGCAATTTCAGGCAAGCGCACACACAACAAATACAAACAGTTTAATTTACATGCATAAAAACAAAGTAAAAACACAATAAATGACAGTGTGATGGACAAAGTTTGAATACACAACGGTTTATGGCAGTGGGCAATCTGCGGCTGGCAAGTAACACCACATAGCCACATAATGTAAAAAAGAAAGAGCCAGTGCATTTATCAATCCGTAGATAAAATAAATAAACTTGTGTACAGAAACTGATCACAACTTATGTTTTTTTTTTTCTTCAAAAAAGGGAATCTAAAACACATTGTTGATGATATTAGCTTACTGTAAAGGACATGTGTGCGGTCACTGAAAATCTTATATGCCTTTTTGAGGACTTGGTCATGTATAAAACATACAGAATATTGCAGAAAGATTGATTAAATAAGGAAAAATAATCAAAGCTTATACACATTATTCGCATAATTCAATGCACACCATTCTAATACTTAATTAAAAGCATGCATGGAAATGTGCGAGGGCCTGATTAAGTTTTATCAAAATCGCTCATTTCTTTCCAACTTATTCAAAAGCAGATTTATTTCCTGTATAACGACTCCAGCCCTGTCATTCATACTAACCACATATAGTATCTGGATGTGCTTCTGTCTTTGAGTCATGTGAAGTAAATGTCTGGCCCCTGCACTGCTTGTGTGTCTGTAACAGATGGTGTGTGTGTGTGTGTGTGTGTGTGTGTGTGTGTGTGTGTGTGAGTGTGTGTGTGTGTGTGTGTGTGTGTCCCACAAAGTCTGGCAGAAGCACCTTGTCGCTCTGTGGTGCATCATGCCAACTGCTATCGGCTAACCACACGGCACCTTCCAATCTAACGTGTTCTTTCTGAGACTTTTAGTATCATTTTCTATCTGCCCGTATACCCTGCTTTTCTCAAGATTGTTTTTCGAAAGATGTCCCACTATATCATGGTATATTTTGCATGAGGTTTAGGGCAAGGACAAGGGGAAAAAAAGTATAATATCTGTTCATTTTGAGTGATTATTAACAAAAAATGTACTTTTAGGAGACAGTAGTTCATTATGTTGAGGTTATACTCGTGCATCCAGTTTCTACGTATACCTACCATCGGAATTTATAAAAAAAAAAAAATAAAAAAAAAATAATGTATATTCTGAATTCCACTTCAAGCGCTCCCTTCAGATAACAGATATAGATCTACACCGAACAGAGAGAGATACGTACCTGTCGGTGTCATGGACGCTGCAGCTCAATGTGTAATGACAGGGGAAATGATATTGTCTGATCTTTTGTTGCACTTGTTCAATGATATTTAATAACTGTCCTAACTAGGCTTGTAGAAATAGACTTCACAAGAGGTTTGACATTTTCAGATGAATTTAAACGTAGCGCTGCGAGAGAGTGACAGAAAAACAGATTATGAAAAAGAGGAAGAAGCTAGATGGACGGATAGATAGATAGAAAAAAGAAACAAATCAGCAACAAACAGAATACCGTTATTTCTCTGGTAATCCTGAACAGATTGAGCTTCAAAGTTATCTCGGCGAACTTGGATTCATTGAAAATGTGATTGAAATGACAAAAAGGGAATGAGGGCGATGAGAAGGGAGCGTAGAAGAGAGAGACCCGTTCACGCCTCTAAAAATGAGTGTTTCTTGGGAAAGACGCGCACATAGATTTCATTTCATAAAAGCAGAAAATGCAATACCCAGCTGACGAGCCTCGGCGCTACAGAATTCTCTTTGGCAACGCTTTGGTACCATCAAGAGCTGACTACAAACAGCACAGCAACACTGATTTGACACGTGTCATGGGTGTTTCGTAAATACTTTGGATATTTTCCTCCCCCAACATTAGGCTATGGCTGCCTCCTGTCACAGTGCTGCTGCTGTGACAAACACACCAAAGCCCCCTCTCTCACAGGTCAAGCGGGAAAACATTTTCAGGGTTTAATGTGGGCAGATGAATTTTACGCTCATTAATAAAGGCTGGCTGGATGAGCAAATTATTATTTTAAGTGTATAACGCAATAAGAGATGGAGGGCGAATACAAGCAGGCGTGTGAAATTGCGGACATCTTTTGATTTTCAGTTTCCAACCTCACGCACACGCACAGTCGAGTCCTGTCTGGAACCGCAGCTGCAGCCACAGAGAGTCAATGCCACAGAGTGTGTGCGTGCGTGTGTGTGTGTGCGAGCGTGCTCTCCAGTGTGCTCCTGCTGGTAGTGGAGAGTAACTAAGTACATTAACCTATGTACTGTACTTAAAGCGCCTATAATCCTTTCTAAAGCCCTCTGTAACTTTGTTTCAAAAGGTGCTATATAAGTCTATTATTATTATTAGAATTGTTATTATTATTATCATCAATACTTTTTATTTACAATTGATCAAATGATAATGTGAAAGGGGTCACGTGTAGCGGTGAACCCACAGAGATCCCACAGACCTGCAGCTCCGCTCGGCTCAACAGAGCGTCGTAGCAATTAAGTGTCGGCTCATTGTTTCGCTGTTTGAGACGCAACCTAACAGTTTTCACACTTACTGCTCTCATAGCAAAACAGCTCTATAAACACCACCTGCTCAGCACCATCCAGCAGACAGACACAGTTAGAGACTACTGGTGAACATAGTGGAGCATTTAGCAGCTGAAGAGGAGCCCCCATTCCGTGCCTCTCATGTATGAACATACATTGCGGTCGCAGAGGTAAACATGGCTTTTTCTAAAAAAAGATAATTAAACGGCGAAGTTTGAAAAAACCCAGAAGGTCATTTAAAGGGTGTTTTTATCTTTTACAGAAACCGATGGTTCCATCTATGACCCCAATGTTTGCTTATACCTGAGCTATTAAAGAGCCTTACATATTTCCCTCAGGAGTTGACAGAGCTAAAAAGGAGAGTGAATATTGGACTTACATTCCCCAGGTGTCCCCAGGAAACACGACTCCAAATGAGTGCTAATGTAGCTCCGCATTTGCTGGACATGTAAATATAACAGATCTAAATTAAATACAAATAAGGAAGAAAAAGAGATACTTGCATCAGTGTTCACTTTCTTTAACTGGAGACTTCGAAATCCTCACTTGTGCAGCCAATTGGTTTTAGAAGTCACATAATTAGTTAAATGCGGATGTGTGCCGACCAGAGGTTTCAGTTAATTGCTGCATAAAGTACATCTGTGTCTACAAGGTCCAACTGTCTTCTCCAGTCACTGCAACCTGTAAGAGCGTGAGCAGCTTAATAAAGAAAGATTGTAAAAATGTGTATTTTGCATTTTATATCTGTTCATTTAGATCACTTTTAGAGATGTGATTTCACTTTGACATTTAAGGGTTTAAGAGTTTACGCGCTTGAATCTTTGATTTAATCTTGCAAAATAATAAAATATGAACAATTCAAATATAACACTACTTCATAATGAACACAATACCTTTTTACTGTATTTTTTTGTAGACCCATAATGTAGTTACAATAAGCTCCACCTCATCCGCTACAATATAAAAATGCTGCTTATATATTAATACATGTACATAATAACATAACCATCTGACAGGGGACATTCTGCATACTTTCAATAGTTTAGTACATTTTGCTACTATTACTTACTTTTACTTGTAAATGGGGGAGTGTATTCGTATTGGGGAATTTCTTCTGCCAGTACTGGCTCCTGCACGTTTTCTTTAGCTGTACCCAGGCGCCCGGAGTACTCAGTGAAGGCGTTCGTCCAAAATAGTGTGTTCATAAAGACAATCAACCTCGCCAGTACATCTCCAGTGAGTGACTGTGTGGGTGAGGTGAGATGAGGTGTCACGGGTGAGTGGCAGAGAGCGGAGGAGAGTGGGGTCACTGTGAGGAAACAAACGATGGATACAATGCCGCGGGGTCTTGGCATTGCCTCCTTATAATGACATTACAGTGGAAAGAACAAGCGGCAATGAGCGACACCATCATTAACCTTTGGCTGAGCTATAAATCAACAGCAGTTCACGCAAATTAGACCAATTCCCCTAGATCTGCCTCCAAAGGCCCTCGCTAAGACTACGCCATTATAAATCACATACAGGGGGAGGAGGCACACACACAGAGATACAGGGAAAGAGCATGGAGACACTTTTATTGGTAGTGTTTTACAGTGAGTCATATAAGATAAAAGAAATACATGTCTGAGGCTTGCCCTTGATTCATGATACATATTTTCGTCATAGCTGCTTATTACAGATAGCATTCTGTCTAGAGGCTTAAAGAAATGACTGTTACTCGTACCCACGTTACAGAAGACGAGGGGCGAGGAGGAGATACTTTCGGAATAAAGATGACATAGGGTTATGCAATTTCATTTTATTATTCTGCACAGTGCAGCCCTGGGGACTGGTTTGATGTAAATATGAAAGCATACAGCATCACTTTTTTTTCTCAAACAACAAAGAATGAGCTCAACAGAAACCAAAAATAACACTGGCTGCAAATAGAATATTCTAATTAGCCATAAATATGTTCGAATTCCCTTTGTCATCATGATGTGATTTTTGCTCCAGCCTCAACAAGGACTCTTAGTAATATGTTTCGATTCATAACATCTGCTAGTATTGTGGTATTGTCAGCTGAATTTGGATTGGGCTGTTGGTGTTTCCGTCCTTGCAGCGCAGTGTGGGGAGAGGGATGGACAGCTGCCGGCTCTCTGCGGTCGTCTCTAGGAAAGAGTACATATTGCACGTCACTCGGAAAGGTAACAGATATGGCAGTATGTCCTGCCATCTGTCAGCGGAGCTTCACACGTCCACACAGACAAAGGAGAGCCAGGCCGCCGAGATGGCTACAAGGCCCCAGCCTGCTATTGTCCTGAAGGCTTGTGGGTAAATGTAGGGCCCCTTATCATCAGGCCCTGCTGGAGGGATGCGGCCTGGCTAACAGTAGCATTGTTCACCACACACACACTCAAGGGACCAAACAGACCACAGACATTTTGATTTTAGCATATAGTTCATCTCCAGCAGGAATAATAATTATATTACTGCCCCAAATTCAAGGTTTTATACTATATTTATCAATAGAAGAAATAGAAAAAAAGTTATACTCACTTATGTCTAGTTTGATTTCTTGTCTGATGATTTCAGCACTTGTCCTTGCCCTTTTTATCTCTTGAAGAAACCCCTCAGATGCAAACACACACACACTCATGTACGCACACACTTCCATCCAGTGCAGACTCCCACAGATAAGGTCCCGGGCTTAGTGGACAGGGTCGATTTTCTATTATGGAATTTCATAATAAAGATCAACTGTCACAGCAATGAAAGCATCACTTAAGGCTGTCTTAAAGCAGAGCCAGGACCTCTGTTTTCATCCAGCAACCTGCTCCACATCCCCAAAAATAATCATCTTCAATCCTCCAAAACACTGCAGACCCTCCAAGAGTCCCATCTTTTCCTTTATCTCTCCCTCAGAAGAAAGGAAAAAAAGGAGAGATGAGGAAGGTCAACGATCTGTTAACAGTAGATAAAGAAGGATGGATGAAAGAAGAGCTCGATAGAAAAATCAAAACAAAACATTGCAGTTTTATATATCTCTTTTCTGAAAAGAGAAACGGGAAGATAAAGTGCTTTTAGACTCTATGTTCTCAATGTTCTGTGTTTCTCAATGCATCAGTTGGAGCTCTTAAAAAGAAAGAAGATTGTTTTCTTTTCAAGGAATCTGTCTCCGCAGTGTACAGTCAAGTATGAATATGATGTAGGATGTGTTTCTGTCTGTAAAATTATTTCTTTGTGTCCGAGTGCAACGCTGAAAGAAACTAAAGCCTCACTTATTCCTCAGCATCGCAGGGCAACGTTTGAGATTACACAACCTAATCCCTGTGTAATCTGTGTGTTGCTGTGGAAGCTGCCTCGGCACGAAGGTCCAACGGCCTAGCAAATCAGTTGTATTAAGAGTTTAACAATCAAAAACTCAGCTTATATGCTTTATCAAGGTTGTGTGGATGTGGTTATATAAGACTTGATTGACAGTGCCGGCAACATAGGAAAACAAACTAACAACTGTCAGCAGAGTCCGATTCAAATGTTGCTTGGCTCTGATTGGTTCACGGATATACGTGACATCACCTTTTCACAACTGAGACCTGCCCACTTTCAAGCAGTGGGACTATCCCAGACAAGAACACAAAATACAGAAATATCGCATGTGAAGTAACCTAAAACTGTCCAAACTTTGGCAAAATCTTTTGTGTTAACGTAGGAGTAAGATGTAAGGCTTTAAACATGTCAAGGTGAACGCACAGCGAGCCTCACAGTGTTTAAAGAGAAGGTGCAGCTGAATGGAACAGACATACTGTGGAGGTCAAAGTCTGACACCTCAGATCCCAGCTCCTCGGGCGTTTCCTCCGAGTTTTGAACTTGGGGGTTTCCAATCAGACAGATTGGTGCTGGGGCCCCATTTGACATAAAGGGCCCGTTGCTGTCTCAAATCCTGGTGGGCCAACTGGCAGCCTCTCAGGAAACCTATTTCAATTACCATAAGAGACTTGGCTTGTTTCCCTTTATCCTATTCTTTAATAGACTATGCGTGTACCATCTCATGCAAATGACTTAGAGCAAGGTCCTTTCCATTTAGAGGTGTTGTTTTTCAGAGTGTTTACTGGGTGTGTGTTTGAGTCTCTGTGTATGCACCAGTGTGTCGAGGTGTGTGTGTTATTAGCTATAAAAGATATCAGCCATTACCCCTGACGCATCTCTGACCCTGTGGCTGTGGTGTTTTGGGAAAGTCGATGAAAACAAGGAGTTCAAAAAACATATAATTGCTGAGGCAGTTTGTGTTGACATTACATGAGCAGGAGCCATATCTATAAACCAAACAAAACATGCATTAGAAGCTGGAGATCAGACAAAAGTCATATCTGCTCTTTCTTCTGGGAGAGGCCCGGAGAGAACGACAGCAGCAAGAGAGAAGAAGAGCTGGAGGAGGGTGAATGCACCTAATGCAAAGTCAATCAAAAGAGCAGAGAGGAGGAAAAAGTCGTACTTATCTAACTAATGATTTGAGGACAGAAAGTGTGTGTGTGTGTGCGTGCGTGCGTGCGTGCGTGTGTGTGTGTGTTTGGCAGTTTTACACAGGATTCACGACATCTTGTTCCTTGCGAGTAAAACATTAATAATAATCATAAAAACGGAACTCTTGTTTCAGGACTAAAGGTGAAACGTGTTAATATTTAATCAATCTGTTACTGTTGATAAAAACAGCTCACCTCAACATTTTGAGAGCGAGGTGTCAACAAATAAGAGGCTTGTCAGTAAAAGGCACAATGACACAATTGGAAAAGCGCAGGTGTTACTAATAACATTTTCTAATTAGGACTAAACATATAGTACACTTGAGGCTAGTTTTGCAGGAATTTCATCATAAACAAGGTGGCGCTAAGTTCATTTATAACAAACGGTTCTTGCTGATTTATCTAGTATATCCATAAATTGGTAAAAAGAAATATGTAAAAATATGCCACTGTCTTCACACAACTGGATTGTTGTTTTTTTTTTTTTTTTTTTATATCGACTTTAATTAACCCCAAGAAAAATAACCCCCTCTCTCTCTGCTGTATATTAATGGGAGCAGGTTATAAAATGATATCTAAAGTAGTTGGACCGCTCTTATCCTGCTCCCCATAAGTAATGTTATTAAACATTGACTTGACTCTAACCTGAACTTGTCTCTGGGGAAAATGATGGGTAGCTGGGTACACAGCGGCAAAAGGTTACCAGCAACTACATGTAAACATCATCATTGGGTTGGTGCATATATAGAATGTTCAAAATGTCCGTTCTAAAAAAGGACGACATGGTGTCCGTCCTTCCAGCAGAGTTGAGACTTGTACAATCTATGTCAAGGAGCACTGAAGCAGTTCTGGGGGCACAACATCTATACATAGTAACTTTCATATTTTTCCTTTAATGTCCTACTAATTCATAAGTCTACAAAATGGTACTTCTCTAGGGCAGTTCCTGCACATTTCACAGTATCATTGGAGAATTTATGTTGCATTTATGGCTCCTCATTTATTACTATGATCTATGTTTGCTCATGTTTCAGTTGCTCACATTAATTAGCAAGGCACATGAAGGCATGAACACACATTAAAAATAAACTCATAATTAATTATGTGTATGTCATCACTAAAAATACACACTGGCACTGTACCCGAATGCATGCACCACTTGCTACACGTGAGCGGCGCACGGCAAGCTAAGTGTTTCATATTTCTTTGATTCAGAGGTGAAGTGAGAGCAAACCCGACAACAACTTTGGGCTTGTATGAGATCCAATTATGAGAGGTGGAGGGGAGCTTCCTGCTGCTCTCCCCAGGATAAGAGTTCATGTTGTAGGGGATGAGCTGTGGGATTACCTAACCATGGGACTGGTTCCCAGACTGCAGGAAAAGTCTATTAGCAACTGGGTAATCTTCCCAGGTTAATGACATGCCAGAGCAGAGTGCCTACTAAACTGGTTTTGGTGTTTGTACGTATGTGTGTTTGTGTGTGTGTGTGTGTGTGTGCGTGTGTGTGTGTCCATCTATCCAGTATTTCTGATTAGTATGCGTGGGCCATGAGGCTACACTGACAGTGGGGCCTCTGAGAGCAGCAGCGCCATGAATTCTTTAGCATGAGCTTGCATGTACCCTTGCTCTCATCACGCTTGAGAGGACAAGTCCAGTCAACGGGAGACAAGGACACACATACGCACGCGCACGCATACACACACACACGCACGCACACGCACGCACGCGCACACACACGCACACACACACACACACAAAAATCTTCATTTGGCGCAAACATCTATGCCTGCCAACCTACTCTGAGTTAACTAAAGGTCCCTCTGGCCTACATGCAAACACAGTCTGCATTTAACCATCTTATCAGCACACTCGACACATTTCCGTCTGACTCACAGAACAGGAGCCAAATATACTCATGTCACACACATACAAAAATCTGAGGGAATTTTCAATCTCTTCTTCTCCCTTTCTCTCTCCCTCTCCGCCTGTGGAGAACACTGGCAGGAATCAGGGAGAAGAGCAGGGTTGCTAGGCGACAGGTTGTGGTTGCCATGGTGAATTTAAGTGGAACAGCTGGTCCAATCAGCATAAAGTGCGGGCAGGCGGGGGCAGAGCCAGGGAGGCTCATGCCAACACAGACAGACAGGAAGGAGAGGCTGCTGAGGCATGCGGGAGAGGAGAGGAGAGGTGAGGTGAGGAGAGGAGAGGAGAGGAGAGGAGAGGAG
>CALSBV010012228.1:505055-546984 GCA_943590825.1 Bovichtus diacanthus | reverse complement strand
AGGAGAGGAGAGGAGAGGAGAGGAGAGGAGGAGAGGAGATGAGAGGAGAGGGAGAGGAAAGGAGAGAGGAGAGGGAGAGGAAAGGAGAGGAGAGGAGAGGAAAGGAAAGGAGTGAGGAAAGTAGAGCGGAGAGGAGAGGAGAGGAGAGGAGAGGAGAGGAAAGGAAAGGAGAGAGGAGAGGAGAGGAGAGGAGGTGAGAAGAGAGAGGAGAGGAGAGAGGAAAGTAGAGAGGAGAGGAGAGAGGAGAGGAGAGGAGAGGAAAGGAGAGAGGAAAGTAGAGAGGAGAGGAGAGAGGAGAGGAGAGGAGAGGGGATGAGAGGAGAGGAGAGAGGAGAGGAGAGAAGAGAGGAGAGGAGAGGAGAGGAGAGGAGAAGAGAGGAGAGGAAAGGAGAGAGGAAAGGAGAGAGGAAAGGAGAGAGGAGAGGAGAGGAGAGGAGAGAGGAGAAGAGAGGAGAGAGGAAAGGAGAGAGGAGGAGAGGAGAGGAGAGGAGAGGAAAAAGTAGGCTAATGAGCGAAAAAGACAGAATGATAAGAGGACACTAAAAAAGGAAGGATGAGGAAAAACAAGTAGGAGGTCAGAAAGACAGGAATAGACTCAATGAGAAAAACCTTGGCTGGTCAGATGAATAGATTTTAACCAAAACCAGGAGAAAAGATGAAGATAAGAGGAAGACAAAAAAGTAGGTTGTGATATGTTCAGGGGATATATGGTCACTAAGAAATTCATGAATTCAGGGATTAGATTATTCTTCCCATCAGAGAAACAACAAACATCAAATGTATCTCATGAAATGTACATTACGACTTTTCACACAGCAGCACCCCACCTAAAGCGGGAGCCACGGTAATCAAAACCAGATAGAAAACATTTAAAGGCACAACACAGACTGGAATAGAGGAAAACAACACAGACACCATGCAGCTAATGACGACGTGGTGATAACACGGTGATAATGATAACGGGGTGGGAAAATGTGTGGGTGTGGGGGGATTTCACAGTCCCATCATCCGTCGTGTGCGTGTTGTTGTTTTTTATTTCTCAAATGTGGTTTCAGGGGATGACAAGTCGGGGTGTGTTTGGTGTTAAAGTTTTCAGTCAAGTGAAATTAACAGATTGGTAGGATATGTTGAGGTGATAGCGGGAGGATGGAGAAACACAGAGATTATAATGATGCCTGCGGATTGATGTTCAAACAGGAAGTGAACATTTTTAACTGCAGAGAAGACCTTATCCACTTTCCTATTCCATTATAACTGTTTTATTGATGTGGTTATAATGTCAATATTTGTGGAAGCCATATTTGTTTACTTGTGTCATGACAATTAGAATGATTTTTTTATCAAGAAAAGGACGTGCAAAGCTCCACGCCAACTGAAACTACATATCAGTAAGACCTGACAGGTGCTCCCTGGAGTCAGTTATTTCTGATTTTGCTTATCTGGTAAGTGTTCAGGAAAAGGTCCATTTCCAGGTTCCCCACGAGCACTGCCTGCTGTCTGATACTTTATCAGTTATTGGTTTCACACTTTATCAGGCTTCTGAGATTGAACCCTGCGCACACACACAGACACACACACACACACACACACACACACAGACACACACAGACACACACACACAGATTTGAAATTGAGGAGTTGATTGTATTGACATCAGCGCAGACACATCTATCCAACCCTCTTGCATAGCTGCCTGCACTTATTGCAGACTGCAAACTACTGTGTCCTTTAATGTCCTCTTAACCCTACCTTTTACACGCACACACACACACACACGCGCACACGCGCACGCACACACAGTATGAAGGTACCGTACTTTAAGTAGTGTTGGAAGAGAAAGCAGACTTACATTCTGTGGACACATATGCAGGGACACACATGTCTTCTCCAAGGAGGACACACTCTCGGAGCGTCTCGCATGAGCAAGCACAGAGGGGAGCGAGATGAACATAGGCTGCCACTGCTGTAACCAATCATGGCAGCCACTTATCCTGCACATTCCCCTCAACAGCAAAATGAGGTTGCCGCTGGAGTCGCAGAATTTGCACGTCTTTTCCCTGAGAATAGGAATTTGAACATAGGAGGTGAAAGATGATTACAACAAGTCTTTCCATCCAGCTCGGACAGAGCACCTGCACAGAATTAAACAAATAAACTATGGGTTAATAATAAAAAATATTGTTTTCAGAATGTGAAAACATGTGAGTATGTGATGAACTGTGGTACATTTAGGCTCTGCTGATGAACAGAAAAGGCTTTAGAGCTCGTCCAGCGCGCAAGATGTCCATTCACACAAAGCTCTCACTCTGTCACACCTTCTTCCTGTCACTCACACAAAGCATGCTGGGAGGCATGGTTTCCAGGGCAACCGAGAGGCACCTTTCCTTGACGACGGTTCAGAATGCGGAGATGGAGGACATTAGCTTGCACCTCAGGTGTGGCAATGTTGGTGCCTATAGCTCGACCACAAGCAGAACAAAGCCGGCGTGACCACTTTGGTGGAGAAGAAAAACAAATAAAGCAGCGGGAAAATACAAGTGAGTGAAAATGACAGCAAAGCATACATATGGATGAAACGGCAGTTGGAGTGGGAACTGACATTATGCCAACAAGCAATTGTTCCTAGGTGAACTTTGCAGTTTTTGGTTTTACAGCTAGTTAGGATCCTCCAGAGCTCGGTGTGACAGAAGACCTACTGGGAGTTGAAACAGCTCCCTGGCTATCTCCTCTCAGTGATAAATGAACTAAGCTGCTTCACACTTATAGTGTGAATTAAAATTTCACACACACATACTCTCTCAAAAGACACTCACACACTGTCCTAAATATGCAATAACACACTCCTATATCCCCCTGCAGGCTCCAAAATACATCTTCAAAGAAACCCTCAATCTGCTTAACACATTTTACACACCACACACACGCTCGCACATGGCCATAGCTGCACACACATGTGTGCACAAAAGGACAAATTCAGACCCAGAGCACACAGATCAATGCAAGAAATGGGGCGACTTTGTGATATCGTGTTACTTTCAGTGAAGGCCAAACCCATGAAATTCATGAAGAGGAGACAGAGGCAGAGATGGGTGTGTTGAGTGTGCGGAGAACACACTGGATACACAGAGAAGACAACACACAGTGGCTCACACATCTCAAGAGAAACACACAAGCGAAGGGAGCGAGGGGGAGAAGAAAATGGGCGTGTGTGTCCGTAGGTGTGTGTGTGTTTGTGCAAAAGAGTGAGTGAGAAGGATACTGAGTGCATAGAGAATTGAGTGCAGTTAGTAGTGTTTCCCCCTCGGCTGAGGCATTAACAAGCCTATAATGGACCCTCTTAAAAAGCCGACTAGGATCTCCTCCAAAACTAACTGATTTAGAGTGGCCAGGGCCCCCATGGGCAGTGGCCAAGTCCCCCTCTGTCCCTCCCCAGCATAGCCACAGCCAGCCCCAGTGGCAGGCGGCACAGACACACATTGTGTTTGTCTACTGAACCACAAGCAATAGCAGTTTATAACACAATAAAACACCATGAGGAGGCATTAATTGGATATAATAGCCAGGGAATGATTTAGATGATTTAACACCTTTTTTCCAAGACGAGTACATAAAAGAGAGAGAAAAGGAAGAGAGGAATTAAAGGGAATTAGAAATGGACTTACACACCGCTTCCGACTTTGATTTCCAACATCCACAGACACACACACACAATTACAGAACACAAATGTGCACACACACATAGAATTGTATATTATATATAATGCATGTAAAGCTAACTATACCTTATTGAGATTTATGATCAGACAGATCTAACACGAGTTTATACACTATTAGCAAATTAAGCTATTGGTATGTTCGAATGCAATAATGGAGGTGAAGTAAATAATCAGTAAATCTAACACGTGAAATAAAATCATCCACTCTGTTGCATTAAAATGAAACCAGTGTAATATTTATGTTTTCAGTAATTTAGTAAACTCTTGAACTGATGACAATAATCAGTCCATCACAGATGAAGCTGATGCTGATAAGATTTGACAGGCTAGCTGGTAGAAAAGAAACACACCCACGTAACCTCTTTATCACTCATCAATGTTTCAATGGCAGCGTTTTATTGACAATATGAGGCTCAGGAAAATAACTGACTCCAGCTTCTTGCAGCAAATTATCCTCGAGACCCGCTCGCTAACCCTTCAAGATATTCCGTCACCTTATCTCTTCCTCACCTCCCTGTCTTTTCACTGCACACGGAGCTGAAAGGGAGCAGGGCCTTGCATGTATGTACATAATTGGCACTTTACTGTCATATCAAATTCATATCAGCGCAGGGTCTTGGGCTGGGAAGAACAATGAGGGCCAGACAAAAGCGTGGCTCGGTGCTCTGAGAGTCGCCCTGATAACCGCAGCATAGGCCGGTCAATAAAACCAATCATCTCTAATCTTCTTATGGGGGACTAAACAGTTCCCCCAGATACTCCACAATGCCCACTAGACACAATGCACGCCGCACTGTACCAATATAAGGACCGCACCAACCGGGAGGAAAACAATGTCTGAACCATAACCTCAGTGTACGACCTCATCAACCTTATCTCCAACTGCATTATTGTCATCTAAACATACAAAGTTCTTTGGGATATGAAATTAACTAAAGTTTATGGGATTTATGGCAATATTTAGAGGGGAAAAAAAGGCCTGTTTAATATGGATTGTGATATGATGTAGAGTTCTGAAAATGTCATTTCTATAATTAATGTTTCAAGCAATGCATTTCAACAATAAATCTTAAAAGAGCCAGGGTATTTTTCTACTTTCTAAGTACGTAGTAGACTTGCAAAACCATTAATTACTCTTCAGTATATTTTTGTGTTTTGGGGATAAAATGCATCAGCAAATGTTGTGTAGGCTGCATCCTCACATTGTCTGCCCCTGGTTACAGTGATGAAGAATGGTGTAGAGAAATATCTCCTGGACTCCATTCTGGTGTTTCTCTGGATGCATCCCCTGCAACACACAACAGAGATGATTAAAGGTCAGCACCTCATCTTTTAGCATTTAGATTCCCACAGTCTCGCACAGATTCACCCCTCTGAATATCAATATTAAAGTGATTCTAAAATTACTGTTATCTTGACCTTAAAACCTAAATCCATACAAAAAAAATGATGTATTAAATAATATAAAATGTTGGGTTTGATCACATTTCCATAACGCTCCTCCATCAGCCTGTCTGTGGAGTTGCCCCAGACTTGAATACAGCTGTATGCAAAACCTCTCTGATGCTCCAACGCCCAAACCTCTCGACTGGGGCCTACCCAATCTGCAGAAAAAGTGGTGGGGGGGATGGGAGAGGTCACCGGGGTGAGGCTATATGGTTAATGTAGCACGATCCATTAAAAAAAAAAAAAAAAAAAAAGATATATAATGTCATATATCCAGCAAAGCACAAAATATATGTCAGCCAGAGAAAAAGACATATTTTCAAAATAAAACAAATGAAAAAAAAAAAGTACAATTTGAATGCAGGGAAAAAATTATAAATAGAATTATAATACTTTTTTTTATGTTTAAATGTCCCATATAATGCATGACAATGGGTGCATAACCCGCTTGCTCCATTTATCTGTCTCCCGTCTTCCTCAATTTTCCTCTCTCTCCTTCGCTCACTCCTTAATGATGTTTGGCTGAGGTGCAGGTTAATTGCAGGGTTAACTGACGGCGTAGAGGAGCGGTGTACTGTGAATATGAGACGAAAGCGAGGTTTAGTCACAGTGTGTGGATGGGAAAAAGCTGAGCATAACTTTTTTATTTAATTGTTGGAGGTTTTCATGCTGTGTGTTTGTGTGTGGCAGAGCAAGAAAGAGTAAAGAGAGGGATACTCCACATGCACTTATAAAACAGCATCAGCTGGGCGTGAATGGGCATCAGTAAGAGCAACGCTTTAAAAGGGAGGTTAAACGTGCGCCTTTGTTTTCATGTGAACGGCTGACATGCAGGATTTGTGTAAAACTCACCTCAGCAGTGGTGTCACCTCTGCTCTCTGTCTCAGTGGAATACAAAAAAAAAAAAAAAAAAAAACTGTCTTTGCTGCCAATGTATTACTCTCATTGGAATTTGACTTGTTGTACAACAGCTAGTAATGAATTTCTATGCAGGCAGTTAATGCGTATTCAGTGCGTCCTGTTCAGGAGTCTATTTCCTCTCCAACCTCCTGACTGCTCAGACTGGAGTACAAGACTGAGGAGCAGCTTCAGTAATGTACAGCCTAATGATAACAAGCATGAACTTATAGAATGAATGTATGAAAGACTTATCTAGACAGACATGCGCTCAAATACACAATGGGGTCAATTTTGCAGCACTTATATATCAATGTGTGCCGTTCATTCTCACGACCGTCTTCACGAGCGTGGAGGTTACGTGTTATCAGCAACACCACTCCAATCTAAATCTTCATACGACCATTCATTGTATGAGATATCGATTTGCTTCACTCTGTTGTCAGTACACACACACACATATTCAGATCGAATGTGTATACAAACGCACGCACGCACACTTAGGGAGCGTTTAAGAGAGATTTGAGATGCAACAGTCTTTCAAACATACAATAAACATGCAGAAACAGACAAGATAATGAGCCTTTCTACTGGCTGCGTCACAAACAGATCAATGCAAACAGCTCATGACATTTATCAGAGTGAGTCAAGGACCTCCACATTAGTACTGATGTTTACCTCGCTGGTCAAGTGGCTCAACATTATTGATACGCGAGTCCACAAAGCAAAGGAGAAAAGTCACTCGTCTATAAAACATCCAAATAAGGAATTTTCTGGGGACGCTGTGTATGAAATAATTCTTTGAGAAATTGTGCTTTTGTGTTTAAAACCTGCCTATGCGTGTGTGTGTGTGTGTGTGTGTGTGTGTGTGTCCGTGTACCCGAGTACCCGAGTGATAATTCTAGAGACACAAAAGGGACAGTATATCTCTCAACAAATGTGCAGTGCAATTTTTCTCATTGTGAAATGATGAACTGTGACATCTAGCATTTCGGGGTTTTCTGCTACGTGCGGCCAAAATTCAACTACGGAGTCTTCCTCGACGCACAAAAATGACTTTTAGAAGAACTTCGATCTCCTAACACGCAAGCCCTTTTTGCATTTGATCTAATTTTGTGTAGGTATGTCTTTATGTCTTTATGTCTTTATGTGTGTGTGTGTGTGTGTGTGTGTGTATAAAATACTTGATGTTTTAGTGCTTGAATGTATAGCTCATTGCAAGGAGTACTGCACTCAATTTAATTAAATTAAATTAAATTAAATAGCACTGGGACTACACAAAAATATTAGCATGTAAAAACTCATTTAAAAATAACAGTGACATATGGCTGAGGTAAAGTGTAGGCTAAACCTTAACTTTATCAGCCATCATTATATTTCATACCAAGTGTGCATTACCTTGGTAACCCAGAAAAAAATATAATAATAGGAGAAGAGTATAATTTATATTAACTAAGATTACAATCAATTTTCTAGGACAACAAATAAGATGTGTAGTAGAAATAAGAAAATATATTTTTTTAGGTAATATTTCTTCATCAATAGGCTTACCTGTGACCATTTGGACCACATTAGCTTTACTCAGGCTCTAAAAAAGTAAGCATGGTTCATCCTGAGAGCAGGTGTAACACATTGTATCCAAAGTACAGTAAAGTTTTCCTCACACTTCCAGCTGCCAGCTCGCTCAGTGTCTAAGGTGAGTGTGCATATGTGTGTACAGGGCTTGGTAATAGCCGACTTGCACGGTTTAATATAGGCTAGTGTTTGTTGTATCTTGCCATATATTACCATTTCTCCTTGGAGGGGCCCCTTGCATTCAAATCAGCGGCCGGCTGCCTGATCGTAGAGGACAGCTTACTAGGCCCCTTGAATTGTTCACCAGGAACAATGGATTCCTTTGTCAACGTGTTTCTCTTTCTCTCCCTGGACAATACTGGAGGGTCCTTCTGGCTCTCTGCACTTAAGAAATGTTTGCAAAATTACACCTCTTTATATGCCTCTCAAAACAAGTAGCAGTGCCAGTATAAAAGTGTGGGCGGTTTAGGGGAAAAAATGCACCGGAGATTCCTTCCTTTTCTCTTTGATAAACTTCAGTCAAAGTTTTAAAGGAAATTTCCTGCATTTAAGAATAGCTTACCAACACCTTTGTTTAGTTTTTTTTCTTCCCTGTAGCCCTTCACTAATTTGAAATGTTTCAAGCCTGCTTAGCTGTAAGTAATGCTAAATATAACAAGAAAAAAGAAGCACACATTACATACATATTTTACATGGAAGTATGAAAGGAAAATCAAACAAATACAAATAACACCATTTGTATATTAAAAAAAAATAATGATATAAGATGTCAAAATAACATAAAACTATCTTCAAAATATTACATTAAAGCATGAATCCCCCCCCCCCCTAAAAAAAAAAATCTGATCACGTGATGAAGGTAAATTATTTGGGCCCACAGTGTCTTCTTGCTGTGTTGCAGGAGAGTCCTGTTATAAACTATAAGCTGTGTATCTGCATAACGAGCTTATAGTGCGGAGCTGCCCACCGGGCCGCAGCGCTGACCTCTCCCTCCTCCTGATGAATAGGCCCATAAGCAGATGCCCAGCTGTGCCTATTCGGGCCTTCAACAGCATTTCGGAAATCGGTATGATTTCCCTGGGAAAGTTGGCTCTCCACACCGGGACAATTTCTCCAACAATGTCCACTGTTTTTTTTCTGTTGTTATTATTAACATTATCATTAGCATTAGCATTATTATCATTATCATCATCATCATCATTATCATTATTATTATTATTATTATTAGTATTAAGTGTTTTCGTAGTGGTATATGTAGGCTATGCTTTAATCAATTATTCAAATAAATTCAGAAAGGTGAATTTGTGTGAAGGCCAGACAGAAAGAGCGAATTCAAATGGGTTGAGATGTGTGTTTGTGTTTACAGGTGAATGAGAACTACGTTTAACAATAATACAATTTCTATAAGACACGAACTAAAAAAAAAAAATAATAATAATAATCTGTTTTCTTAGGTTTTATCATTTTGTGTCGACATTTCCTGTGAAATGTCACCATAAAGGGCGCATGTTCCGCAATGTTTCCAAAATGCATTGCTTTAAATGAAATGATATTTTACGTCTGTGGTGTCATTTCCCCTGGAATATGCTTAATGTACGGCGGTCCTGCACGAGCCTGACCCTGCAGTTAACCTCTCTACGTTCACCGTATTTTTAGTCCGCTGTTTGCGCCAACTTCGTCATTCATTGCGCATTTATTGTCACACCACAATTGAACAAGACGGTGTTTTTCGCACGTTACATCCCCTCACGTGAACCTTTATTTTAAAACGGTCAGCCAAGCTTCACCTGCTGCAGAGAAGGACCGAGGCTCACCGAGACAGGTGTGGAGAACAGCACAAACAGCATACATATTTGCTTTGAAATGATTGTGGCGATAGCACACATTAAACTCCACCGCGGCACGTTCCTTAATGCAATTCAAATGCACAGGCATATTTTCCCAGCGTACCTCAAAAGTCCAGGGGCCGCAGCCTGCACAACTGGGGCCGACTCTCCTCTCTCTTTTGTTGGGGCTATTGTGGGGGGCTGCGTGTTGGGATTGGGGGTGTAATGAGGGGGCTGCGACCCCCCGATGGGGGTGCATTTGCTGTCCAAAGACCGTTAGACAGTGTCTGAATGAATGGGGCCTGAATGTCATTGTAATGCACAGGGACAACTCCCCCTTCATTCAGCTTAAGATGTGGAGGCCGCTGCTCGGCAGAGGGAGAGATGAGGGGAGAAAAAGCAACCGCGATTCAATTCACGAGCTCGCTCTCTCCCTCGCTTCATCGTGCATGTGGAGACACACGGAGGCTATTTTCACTCAAGTTCGGCGTTATGCCGCTGCGTTTTCTGCACAGACGAAGGCCTGCGGTTGCACAAAATGGAGCGAAGACGTGATGGAGCCACAGTAAGGTGCATAGACGGAGGATACCCGCCACGACGAGAGTAAGACACAACAAAGGATTTTGAGTCCAAGCCAGCGTGGATTTATCAGTATAGGCTATATTTGGACAGAGGACGCTTCTCCTGTAGCAGGTGGCCGCTCTGCAGGCCGGGTTATTTTGTTTTCCTCTTCTTTTTTTTTTTTTTTTTTTTTTTTGCCAACGGGGAACCAATAGACCTATAGGCCTAACAAATGACTTGCATAAGTGAATTGACTTGCATTCATGTAAATGCAGGAAGCTCGTTTTGAGATGTAGATTGCGACGGAGGCTCAGATGAGACAATAGGCACGCCTGTTAAAATAGTTAATAATTGCATTTGTTTGAAAAAAGAGGACATTTGCGATTGTATGGGCTCAGTTATCGAGAGTGGAGGGCAGCGGTTTCATCCTAAACACCGCTGACGATTCCTCCTCTCCATCTCTTTGTTCAGCCAACAGTGGGAGGTAGACATAAGCTGCAGAAGGAGGGAGAAACATTTGAAAATCCAATGACATTTTCTTCCGGTACAGAAATCGATATATTCCCGTAGGATTTTATTGGAACGGCGTCGAAATGCATTATATGAATACACGTAGATTTATTACGACTTATCTGTTTAACAAAAATATCAAATATATGTTTAATTACACAATTTGAGGATATGCTGCAGACTGCAGGCCCACATTTGGGTCAACTTTCAAAAACGTTTTTTTTTTTTTTTTTTTTTTTTTTTAAAAGAAAAAAGAGGCCAGGTCTCTTAACTGACACTTTAGTCAATTGAACATGTATAATACAATGATTCTTGAAATCGAAAATGGATATTTAAACCTTTACATGGAAACAGCAAGCAAAATATCTGCTTTTCCAATATCCAAAAGAAAACTACAGGCAAGCATTTAGTAAGGCTGATGTATATGTAGGCCTGATATAGGTCATCGCTGCAAAATGGCAGACAGCCTACCAAGTCAACACTTCTCAAACCAATAAAATAACTGTTTCAGTCAGAGCCAAAAGGGGGACTGCTATAACTACAGTAATCTATCACATAATCAATTCGACTATAGGGAATTTCCTCCAACATAATGCTAACAGAGGTAAACACTATACATGACAGATGTACACTTAAATGTACCATACTGTGTAGCTTAAAAAATGCACCACAATAGTATATTCCTATATTCACCTTTCACGCAAAATATGTACCGATGTACGCTGCAGCAGCATATGGCTTTAACCCAGACCATCTGGGATCACAGGCCTCAGAAGAATAACCGTTAACATAGTCACGCTAATCTTTTACAGATTTAGATACAGTTCTATGTGGATGTTGCAGAAACTTTGAGTCCCAAAAGGGAACAAATGGCATGCTGACATGGGCCTGTCTGCACCAGGGATGTGGGGTTGGCTTAATACATTTACTGCAAGCTCATTTTAAAGTAAGTTAAATTTGCAAAGTAGAATTCATCCACCTTATGGCCACCTTTACATCTTGGCATCATTTAAGTGTAGAGCCCAATAGGCTGTGAGTTAAGTTTGTGCCACAATGGTCACAAAGTGCAGGTCATAATTTAATTTATCCACTTTTTTACTTATTACAAGCCTGCAACATTTGTAGCAGCAATTAGCTGCTGGTCATGCACCTGCAGAGGTTAAACCTTCAAGGTGTTGGTATTCAGGTGCACACAAGCCACTGTGGGACTGCTCTGGTATGTTGGCTTCTTCTGCATGCACTGCTGCATTTGTTAGTAAATGCCAACCATCGGCTACAACTTTTAATCTGTAAACAGTAGTCGGCCCCCGTGCATGCATGCATGACGAGCTGCAGAAAGTCAGGCCGGTGGTTTCAAGGACATTTGAGGCTGATGAGGATTTGGTTTTAATGGGGGGAGGTGTGGAGGAGAGAGAGAGGGGGGCTTGGGCCCCGGGCCATGACGTCATTGTGCGCCCATGTAATCCTTTTGCGCTGAAGCCCAATCAGCAGAGACTCGCAATTGTCTAGGATGGGAAGAGAGGGGCGCTCTAATCCGGGAGACAGTGGATCACACAGCCCGAAAGAGAGAGAGAGGAGAGCGAGAGAGGGGGGTATGCATCCAGGGCTGGATTGTAGCCTGAAATGGGTCAGATTAAAAAGACACGAACCAAAAGGAACCGACTGACTCTTGGTGGAGAGAGGACATTTCCGAAGACGAAGAAACCATTTTTTTCCCACCTCAAACACCAGAAAATCAGCCTCCCGACTAAACGAGCTTTAGGGACATGCTAGAGTGCTGTGTGGCGCATAGAAGAACGCCGTGCCTTTTTTTTTTTTTTTCCAGATATACAGTAGCCTAATATAAAAAGTAGCCATCTGTAGTTTGTCAGCTGCATGAGAGGAGAGAGGAGGCACCGCGCGTTTTGTCCGAGGGCGTTGATCGTGGACAAGTCGGGGAACTGCATTCAAGCCAAGTTGAATGGAAAATACAGTACTCTTCGCAGTGGGATGTATGACTTCAAAGAAATAGCTTTGTGACGTGCTGCCATCGTTGCTTTCTTCTCTTTTCACTGGTGTCTTCGTGTTTCGGGTCAGGCTAATGTTGTAAATTGAGTGGTTTTGAGAAAGGACAAAGCGAGAGCCTGTGTAGCTTCAGCTGTCATTCTGTGCGAGGTAACCTGCCAAGACATGCGTAAACGACGCACAACCACACAATTGGAGAGTAGAAGTGTTTATAAATGCTATGCTAATAACAAGGTGTTTTTAAGGTACAAGCTCTGCTTCACATCCTTTCATTATGGGCTGTATGCTGATGGGGTTTAATGCCGAGCTGTGGCGCAGTGATATCAATATTTCTTTGCGTGGAATCCAAAGAGGCGCAGGAGAAGAATGTGGCCGCGCGCATTACTGATGGTGTAGGCTATAAATCGGCTTTAGATTTGAGTGTCTACATGCGTGTGTATGCGCGCGCACGATAGTGTTGCAAAATCGGCTTTAGATGTGTGTATGCGAGTGTGTGTGTGTGCGTGTGTGTGTGTGTGTACGCCCGAGCGCGCGCACGGAAACGGGAGCTGTACTTAAATCGCAGTCATGCAGTCTTGTATCCTCGTTGGCGGCAGATGCTGGAGGTTTGAGAGCGGGGGGAAGTCGGACAGGGTTGGAGGCTGCTGGATTGGCTTCATTCTGCACCCATCAGCAGGGTGAGGAGGCTACTTCTTAAAGGGTTGTCACTCTGCGTGTTCACAGCGGACCTTGATTTAATGTCCATACAATTAAGGCACGCGGTGAATGCCAAGAGAGGAATCTGCACAGCATCATGCTTCACGTTTTTTTTTTTTTTTTATCTCTTCGTGGTTTCATCAGGCCGCAGGCTTTAGTTTACTACTTTGACCCTTAATGTTACAGAAACAGGCCCTGGCTGCCCACCATAGCAGCAGGATAGAGCTGACTGCTGTACTGTCACTCAACTGCGCGTGAGTGTGTGCGTGCGCACGCGCAAGCATGTATGCGTGCCTATGAGTGTGTGCGTGTGCGTGTTTGTTGATTTGACTGGGTGAGCGCAATGCGTACTTTGATAGGATATTACAGCATGTAATGAAATTACCGCCAGTTAACTTGTACAATAAGTCTTAAGTCAGAAATATTGTTTTTAAATGTCTGTTTAGTCTGATTCAGCCAAAAAATGTAAAACACCTCGCGCAGAATACGACGCAGATTTACGAAAACAGTTGGACTTTCGCCAAGTGAGGTCAATGGCCTATTTGTCATTTACATTTTGAGAAGCCTATTCTTTGCAGCGATTTAAATATTATTATTTTTTTGTAAATTTAGGACCTTGCGAAGGATTTTTAAGTACGCTGTTCTCATCTCTTCGGAGTAAAAATCAGTTTATTGTCAGGCATATGGTCAATCCATTTAAAGTGAGAAAGTCAACATAATATGAGATATACATAGAATCAATATTTACATTTAAAATGTAGACTAAACACAGGCGGCCTACGACTCAAAACGTTGGCTTCCGATGCACCGGCCGCAAAGCCTGCCTACGAATTAAACAGGCTAAGTGTGTCCGATGATTGAAACATCCGCCGCTGTTAGAGCATTAATGCTTAAACGCTTATCTTTAGGAGCCTGTGCGAAGTCTCTCTAGTCTATTACAGCCCTATTGGGACAGTTCAATATTTTAAAAAATGTCACAGGCCAACACGAAGGCTCTGTGAGTCTCGGGTATAATACATTATTTCGCAAGCAAAAGTAGGCCAACAGTCCACCACACCTTGACTGTGAGCCTCAGACCTCAGGCCTTCACACCGACGATGGCTGCAGTGTTTAGTGGGCTGGAGACAACGTATAGAAATGTAAGTGAGTCAATGCCACCTACAGGCGTCCTTCTGACAACGCATGTTTGAAGCTGTAGCCCAGTGAAGGCCGTAGGACTTACAACTACATTCAATTAGATTAAATAAACCAAAAGTTCATACACAAGTAGTTGCACAGGCAACTCTAGTTGTACGGTCATCACTGAAGTAAAATGCTGTATCAGATTTAATCCCTCACTGAATATTCTTGCATGACAGATTTAAAAAAAAAATTCATCTCAGAGAATTATGTTTTTAATGACAAACTCATTGCATATTTTTTTTTAAAGATAAATTACATTTAGTGAGAACTAATGAATGAACCAAATTAATCACAAATAGGTTGAATTTTCTTTCTTTCACATACAGTGCATCATAGGTTAATTATTGGCAACTTTCATGTAACTTGAACATGTGTTCCCATATTTGAATTTGCAAACAACCATTATATAAATAACCTAAATGTAATGTCTCTTTTTAATCAATAATTTTAGCATTCAGCCAAATACAACCATCATTGTAGGGTCTTTATATTTATGCTATACACCGTTTGCTCCAGATTGATATTACGAGTCTATAGCCGAGCCTGAATGTCATATTGTTTGCCTATTTCTTTTGCCTCAGTTTAATGCATGCTTTGCTTTGTAATGATGTGACACCAAATAAAGCCTGAGCTGCATTGAGTTTTCTGCTTGTGATTCTCTTGTGATTATTTTATTTGGAATTGTACATGGCAGTCATGCCAACGCTGCACCATGCACGCAGTATTTGCAGAACAACATTTGATGTGAATTCCTTTTACAGACGGAAAATTTTAAACTTTTGAATATTGCGGACAAATATTTCAACAAACTGCCCCGGTGAGCTCTAGAAAAGAGGATGAACTCTTTTGGAATCGTATAAATCATTTTACAGCCATATATACCTTTGAAGGAAGGCAAGGACAATCTCCACCGCCATATCATATTAGATCACCGGCATAGCTTTTAGAGCGTTCTTTACTTCATTATGTGACTGGAACATCCCACCAGCAGTTCCCCCAAAGCGTCAAATCAGCACCACGGAGAGCTCCTGTCAAGCAAAGAAAAGAAAATCTTTTGACAGTGTGGAACATATATATCGTTTTGTAAACCTTTGCCGATTACCAAAACTATTATACATTTTCAATGTCTAAAACTAAAGGTGTGCAGGGCATCTCAGGCTAAACAAAAATTAGGTGGCAAAATTGACTTCGCCAAATATGTAGGCTCCATGGATTTAAACCAAATGCCTCCGTCTTTAAATACTACACGTACATGATGGATATGCCATTTTCTATTTAGATAATATATTTTAAAAAACATTGTTATCCAAGGCAGCAGCACTTCCATTTGTTCACGCTATCAAATTCTGTTGAAGAGCACTTGAGCCTGTGGAAACAAGAGGTCTGCTTTGATAACAGATACAGTATAAAGTCAACTGTAGTAACATGATGAGAAAAGACAAAAGAAAGAAACAATTCCAGCTGAGAAAAACCTTTCAGTGACATTTAAGCACTGGGGCTGCCCAACAGAGCTTCCTTTTTGTATAAGGTCACTATAGGTGGCTGTTTACTTAACAGATCATTCATGAGATCAAGACAAAGTCATTTCTGCATGGACAGTTTATTAAGGCTTGATTTCTTCTATAAAGAAAAACCAAGATAGATCTTTTGAACAAGTTATGCCCACTACAACTGTGGTCTATAAGATAATCAATGTTTATTTAATAGTTCATGTCATTAATCATTTTGTAGTGTTGATACATATACTTTTATGGCTAACCTGACATCCCTCTATTGCAACAAACATCTTCGGACAGTTATCATTAACGTGCATGTGAGCCCCGTTCTATAAATCACAACCAGTTCATGCTTCCTGAGGCAAAGACGGCTGCGACTCAGTCTTCGGTGGCATCCTTTAGCTTCTCGCCTGCCCCCGACTCTACGCTGGTTGGAGAGAGCGGTGACGGTGAAGGCAAACATGTGAAGGGCGTTCACCGTATTGCTTGGATCAACCTAGCTATTGATTAGTGCAGGTAAAAAAGAGAGGAGGTGGAGAAGAAAGGATCTTGTTAGAGGTCAGTTCTCTAGATTACACTGGCCAGATAAAAAATACAAATGCAACTTCATACGTTTGAAAATACAGTTAGGAAGCATACGGTTCATACTCGCACTCGAGTGACCTCAGCAAAGTGCAGAACTTCTGCCATCTCAACTAACAACGGGGTTCTGACAGAATCAAAATAGATCATATACACCGTCTAACATAATCTGAAAAGACCAAACGACTTAATGTGAATGAGTTCAGGCCACAACTGTCAATATTATCGCTTTCAGGTCAAATATTTCAAACAGAAAGTTTTGAATTGGAATCTCATTTGGATCAGGTTACCATGAAGCGACATCAACTCTTGCACAAATACACAAAAATGCCAAAACGAGACGGCAGTGTATTTTAGCAGAATTCCTCTCTGCATCATGGTAACCTCACAAATCCACAAAGTACTGGACTGACAGCTTCAACCTAATCAAGAGGAAGAGAGAACCTGCTGGTCTCAACCACTCGCTAAAATAAACCGCATTCTGGCTTTGAATGCTCTGAAACTGACACGAGAAAAAGGAGGGGGGGGACACCGTCCTTTAAAAAAGGACCGTTAACTAAACATCACCACTCTCACCTCGCAGACAAGCTGCAGGATGGATAACAGTTTAACATTTTCCAGCAGACTTCCTATATTGCAGCTTGTCATGCATGGGCACACACATGTATTAGTGACCTTTTTTTTCTTTTTCTTTTTTTTTTAATATCCAATCTTTTTTTTCTGTTGACATACCTGAAAGTACTTTACTGTATCATAATCAATGGTTTCAGTCTAGAACAAACTATTTTTTTTCAACAACCAAAAAACACACAGAAACCACATTTCATTCTTATTTTTTTCTTACTCGATAGTAAATCAGTTACATTAATTTTTAGGTTATACATTTTTAGGCTTTCTCCATGAATATATATATAGGCTCCTACGTTAAAGCTTAGCATTATGACCAACATGATAGACTTAGCAAAACCAAATTTGAGGGGAAAAAACAAAAAAAAAAAACAGAGGATTAAGACAGAATGATGGTGAATGGACAAAATGTGAACCCTCCCCCCCATTTTGTGAAACAAAAACGCAAAAGCAACAATTCATTCAATGTAGCAGTTACATCATTACATAATTCTGATTATAAAACAATTTAAAATGGTGGATGCGACAATTCTCTCAGACTGGGTTGCGTACACAAGCAGAATCTCCTGATGAAACATACAAAAGACCCTTTCAAGACAAACGTCAAAAAAGAAAGCAACGCAGAGGGGTGTGAGGGATGTCAATAGTACAATTTTTTTTACTTAAATGGTGAGAGTTCTGGTTGTGGAGGACACATCCATTGTTTCTTTTCCCAGAGGCCTTTGCAATTCCTCCTCAGAAATGTCTCGAGTCCCGTGTGACTTCACACTATCCCTGATTTCTCCAGCAGTGTCACTGTTTGAGCAGTTCTTTTGAGAAGTCACCAATAATTAGAAAAAAAACATTAAGGCTCCAGAAAACAGATTTCTGAAATGAAAATTGTCAGTAGTAAGCCAAAAAATAGAGATTTTGTCGATCTGAATGAAAAATAGATAAACCATTGAAGTTGTATTATCGCACAGCTCCAAGTCCGACACGGCCTTTGGGATCCTCCAACCCTGTTGGCACAGTTAAACCTCTGAAGCATGGCAATGTTGCCCCCAAATGGACAAATAGGGGCAGGACACATCCGTTCCTGATTGTACTGAAATATAAAGTGGCAGATTTTTTTTCTCCATGGTGCAGTCAAACCCTGATTCAATTGGAAAGAGGTGGGGGTCGGGGCAGTAGAGAGAAAACCAGTCTGGTGAGAGAAGAGTACGAGATGGAACGAGAAGAAAAATATTTCTTCAAAGAAAATCAGAACTAAAGAGTGTGGAGGTGGCTAGGTAATACATTAAATCAGCTTGTTATCCCTGCACAAGAAGTAGGTGGTACATGGGGCAAAAAAAAGCACAAGTCTCGACAATGGCAGAGATTCACCAGAATTAAATAGAAAAAAATGAAGGGCTTGGTTGCATTTTCAAATTCTTCTGTCTCTTAAATCAAAAGTCCTAGTGTAACTGTTGATCAAGCCAAGGATAAATGTCTTCTATTGTTTATTCCTGTTTTGGCGCTCCTGTTTGGAAACAGAACAAAAAAGAATCCCATTAGATATTCAAACATTACATAACAGCACAGTAAACTGCTGGACATTTTGAGGAGGTCTACATATATCTAATTAAAGCAGCGATCAAATATTAAATTATCTAATATTTCATCCTCACCGAGTGAATGACACAATAAAAGCGCAATCATCAATCAACGGTCAGAAAAAAAGTTCTTAATAATTGTGGGATAATCAATGACACTAACAAAAAAATATGACAGTTATTACCTGATCCAACCGAGAGCGGTTCTGTATAGGAGAAGGCTCAAAGGTCTGTCAAAGGGAGCAAATAAGAAGAAACAGAGAAAAAGAAAAAGAATTGGTCTCTCAAAACCAAATAAACATTAAAACAAACTTGCATTTAGAAATGTTTTTTTTTTTTAGCAAGAGTGAACTTATATTCTAATCAATGGTGCCAAATGTGTATTTTTGGTATATTTAAGGTTAACACAGTAAGATTACTGTGCCCACCTTGCGCACCTCCTCCTCCTCCTCCTGCCTCTTCTCATAATGGGAGAAGTCATCAAAGATGGAGGTGGTGTGTTTGTAGGTGGCGATGATCTTGAGCACCTGCTTGGCCTTCTCCAGAGGAACTTCCTGGGTGTCACGGGAGTTGGTCACTGGCTTGTTGTCGTTGTTCTCCAGGCGGATGTGGCGCAGCTGGCTATTAGGCACGTCCTTAACAAACAACCAGTCCACGTCAAACTTGCCCTTCCACTTGTCCTGTGCCCAAACACCAGCACTGGTGCCATAGTCCACTGGTGAACGCATCTCTGCCACACCGCAGAAATGACCACTGCCATTGACACTGAACAGAAGGTACACGGGGCCTTTAGCATTCATGGCCCGGAAGGCTGAGTCCAGCCGCTTGTTGCCGTGCTCCGTGCTGCACCAGATGGAGTACTTGATGGAGCGATGGATATCGTCCTCGGAGTAGCTCTTAATGATGAAAACACGTCCATTCTTCAGGTTCCATTCAAAGTCCTTGGGGTTGTAGCTATGGGAGGCACGCAGCTTATCTAGCACTGGGTGGGACTCTCCCCCAGGTCCCTGGCTGGCAGAAGTTTGAGGACCACTGTTCCCACCACCAACCATACCCATCATACCACTACCGTCATGGCCAGGGCCACCCTGCCCGTAGCCTTGGTTACGGTTGCGTGGGGCAACCCAACGGGTCTGGGGTTGAGGGGGCTGGGTGTGGTTTTGGTAGGGCTGAGGTGGTGGCTGATGGTGCTGGTGATGGTGGGGCTGTAAGGTCATAGGCTGCATCTGGGGCTGCACCATAGACTGGGGAGGGGGATGCATGGGTCCTTGCTGCATGGGGCCTTGAGGTTGCATGCCATGAGGCATGCCAAGAGGCTGCTGTTGCTGCAGTGGAGCTGTGGCTACTTTAGTCACTGGGCCCTTCTCCCAGGTCCCGATGTTCATGTTGTGTTTGATGGGTGGTGGGGGAAGAGCTCCCCCTGGATTGGGCATCCCTGGCTTCACCTTAGCTTTCAGCTGCTGCGGCTTGGCGGGTTTGCTGGCAATGGCCGCCCAGGACGTGGGTTTGGGTGGTGGCATTCCAATAGGTGTGGCTCCGTTCCCTGTGGCTGCCACCACAGGTCCACCAATCACAGATCCCACAGCCTTGACACCTGACCCTTGCCCAGTGACATCCCCTCCGATCTTCAAGCCAATCATACCCTGATCCAGGCTGTTCATACCGGGGGCTTTGTTGAGGGTGTCACTGTGAAAGCCCGTCTGACCATCAGGCACCAGGGTGCCCCCCAGGGAGCTGGGAGGATAGCTGTAGCTGCCACCGTAGGCTGAACTTTGAGTCTGCTGGCCCTGGGAGCCACTTGTGCCCCAAGCAGAGAAGGCAGGGTTTTCAGGGAAAAAATTAAACCTGTGGGGGTAGATGCTGCTTCCCAGGCCCCCCGGCTGACCAAACACAGTGTCTGGCATGAAGTGATGGTCTCCATTACTCAAGGCTCCATAGGGGGTGAGATATGGAATAGGGGGGTCCCCACCTGTAGACCAGGGAGCCTCACTGAGGGGATACGGAAATCCAATGGAGGGGGCGTAGTAGCTGGACAAGTAGGGGTCGGTGATGGACTGGTAGCTGTTGTTCTGGATGAATGAAGGTCAGCAGAGCCACAACATTAGCAAGTGACTTACAGTTTAATTTAAATAAAAACTCTCCTAGCACTATTCTACATACAATAGTATAATACTATAATTTTAAGTTTTAAACAGAGCAAGTGTTTTAAATGCTTAACAGTGGCACACAGTTCAGTACTTTGATTATCAGTTTGATTAATAATAGTAATAGTGACATGTCGATATCAGGGAAATATAAAAAAAAAACAATTTCATAATTCTCCTAACTGTCTTAAGATATTGAGCTTTACCTGAGTTGATTGCCCAGTGAGGTATGGCTCAAAGTCATTGTCATGGACAGTCTCCTTCTGATGCAGTGAACCATTTTGCACTGCAACAAAACAAAATGACATTACAATAATGTACAGAAAAAAAATACACATATATACCAGGGGTTCTCAAACTTTTTCAGACCAAGGACCACTTAACCAATAAAAACAAAAAAAAACACTCACGGACCACCTAACTCCCCAAATACCCCAAAACAATAGACCGGCTTACCACTCCAACAGTATATTACAAATTACAGGTTAATATTGAGCTTTGTGACCTTCTCTACATCACTCGTTCACACATTAAATCAACAATACAAATACAACTACGGATTCTACAAGCATTTCATTCATATGTGATCTAAACGGTAAATGCTGATAGATTTTACACATCATATGAAACGTAGACTACATTTAATACTGAGTTTATGTCCAAGCAAACAGAGCTGCAACTTACTTTTGAAAATTAAGTTTTTTTCACATTCAAGCTTTTTTCAAGAAAATGAAAGTTGTTTTTTTTCACATCCAAGCTTTTTACATCAGGGGTCCTCAAACACACACAAAATCACGTGTTGTCGCTGCGGCTGAACCACTTGTAGCTGCCGAACCACCTCCATCAGGACGATGCACCTTGACTGTCACGTCAGATTTGTTAAATTTCATTTTCTTTTACCTGACCCGGTCTTGAGCCATCGATCCATCTTGTCAGTTGATGACCGCGCAGATCATTTATGACGCAAGATCGTAAAACGAACCCACGTAGCTACGCTACACTCTATACTAGTCATTTTTAAACAGATTGAGAAACCTCTTTTAAACTTATTAAAAAAATATATATAAATATAATGTAAAAAAATATAATACCAATATACTCACGGACCACTAGGGGTCACCAACGGACCACCAGTGGTCACACACACAAATTATTAATTAAGTTAACCAATTAATTTTGTTTTTGCTCCCATTTTTCATGAGCTGAAATCAAAGATCTAAGACATTTTCTATGTACACAAAAGGCCTATTTCTCTCAAATATTGTTCACAAATTTGTCTAAATCTGTGTTAGCGAGCACTTCTCCTTTGCCGAGATAATCCATCCACCTCACAGGTGTGGCATATCAAGATGCTGAAGACAGCATGATTATTGCACAGGTGTGCCTTAGGGCAGTCAGTATCTGATGTGACCACCATTTGCCTCACGCAGTGCAACACATCTCCTTCACATAGAGTTGATCAGGTTGTTGATTGTGGCCTGAGGAATGTTGGTCCACTCCTCTTCAATGGCTGCGCGAAGTTGATGGATATTGGCAGGAACAGGAACACGCTGTCCTATACGCCGATCTAGAGCATCCCAAACATGCTCAATGGGTGACATGTCCGGTGAGTATGCAGGCCATGCAAGAACTGGGATTTTTTCAGCTTCCAGGAATTGTGTACAGATCCTTGCAACATGGGGCCGTGTATTATCATGCTGCAACACGAGGTGATGGTGGTGGAGCAATGGCACAACAATTCGTTGTCCATAATATATGCCTGCCCATACCATAACCCCCGCCACCATGGGCCACTCGATTCACAGCGTTGACATCAGCAAACCGCTCACCCACATGACACTATACATGCTGTCTGCCATCTACCCTGTACAGTGAAAACCGGGATTCCTCCGTGAAGAGAACACCTCTCCAAAGTGCCAGACGCCATCGAAGGTGAGCATTTTCAAACTGCAGTCAGGTCAAGGCTCCGGTGAGGACGACGAGCATGCAGATGAGCTTCCCCGAGACGGTTTCTGACAGTTTGTGCAGAAATTCTTTGGTTATGCAAACACAGATTTAGACAAATTTGTGAACAATATGAGAGAAATGGGTCTTTTGTGTACATGGAAAAAGTCTTAGATCTTTAATTTCAGCTCATGAAAAATGGGAGGAAAAACAAAAGTGTTGCATTTATATTTTTGGTTAGTGTATATACTATATTGAAGATTATTTTTACCGATATTTAACTAGGTAAGACCCAATGAGATCAACAATTGAGTTTACAAGGGCAACCTAGCCTGTTTTTAGATCAAGTTGTGTTGGGTTTGAAATTATTTGACTTAAATGTAAATTATTATGCTGTACAAAAGAAAAAGCATATTTCACTTGGTCAGCTCCAACATAGCACAATAGATTTAAGGATAACCCTGTATAAAGATTTACTGATACTTATCAAATGATATAATCAATTCACAAATGTAGTATTCAAATATATCTGTCCCTCTGTGCATCCATGTGTTCTTCCAAAAGAAATTATTAAAGAAATCACTAAGCCATGTCAAGCCAAGCCTATCCTGGAGGTGAATCAGCCTGTGGCCAGCAGCCAGCGAGGCCTGCGGGTGAAGCATGAGTCAAGACCTGCCTGTCACTTCACCTCCTCCACCAACTGCAGTAAATCAAAGATGACTTGAACATCATAAAAAAAATACAATTAAAAGGCCATAACAACAACGTTTCCAATGCCAAACTTGGTGAGGAACTGACAACAATGAATTACCAGTAAATCATCATGTACAGCGGGGGTTAGTGGTGGCATTGAGGGAAGAGTGAGACGGCAAGCCCCCCCCCCCCACAAATATTCATGTTTGCTGATTTACGTTTTTTTGCACAAAAAGGATTCTGTGGTCAGCTTGAAGGGACCAACGCATAAACATCCACGGAAGCTTCTCAAACTGTCCGTTATGTTTTAAACAGTCATGTTTTTTTATTTATGGAGAAAATATGACTCCTGCCTTTGTTTGAAATGGTTTGCACATATTAGAGCACCTGCCTGCCACTCTTTGATGGCCAGGAGAACTCCTCTTTCCTAGTTCTCTAGGAACCAGACTATTTTGACTTAAGTAGGAGCAGGAGGTGCACAAACCAATGTGCATGCCTTTACAGGCTTAGAATTAAGACAGAACCAGTGTATTTTAAGAAATATGATACAAATATCCTCAAAATAAGAATGGAAAGTAGCATGGTAGATTATGCTGCAAGTGAAATCTCTACTAGATTCCAAACTGACAAGCTCCATTATTTTGTGCAATAGCAAACCACTAACCTTTACTCAGAACTTTCAAGGCTAAAGGAGTTGAGCATGTCACACTCAAACAGAAGATTTGGGTTTGCCATAAATCAAATTTGTAACTGCCAAAACAGTAGAGATTGCGTCAATAGACAGCATCAGCATTGTGCAGGGAAAACTGAGCATAAGCATCATGGTAAGTGGACTGCATTTATATAGCCCTATTCTACCTTACCGGACTATTTAACCCATTCACACACACATTTATACACCATCTGGAGCAACTTGGGGTGCAGTGTCTTGCTCAAGGACACTTTGACATAAAGACACGAGTAGTTGGATCATGGATACTATCGATAAACAAAGAAATAAAATATTTTCCCCCACAAGCCACTCTCCCTTTGTATAGACATGGTAGATGTTGTACTCCAATGTGTCTCACAGTATGCCGCCACTCGATATTAAACCCCTGAAATGTTATTGTTTGTCATACTAACTCCTGAAGAATATATTCACAATACAGTCAGACAAATATTGAAGGAAAATATATTTCCCTCCAATTATGGTAAATTACGTGTAAACAGATGATAGCAAACAAAAGCTAGGGTGTGTGATGTCTTTTTTTTGGTTATATTTGTTTAAATACACTTTGCATCCAGACAGCAATCAATAAGGCAAATGCTCTGACAAAAAAAGGAAAAAGATTCTGTATCTGTGGCGGAATTTAGCCAGAGCCATGTTTGATGTTTACGTTCATAATGATAATTTGGGGGGAATGGCTTGAGAGGGAGTCTTGAAGGGACGGGATGTCAGTGTTGCCAACTTGGTGACTTCCTCGCTATATTTACTGACTTTTGGAGCCACTGCTGCTAGCTTCTTTTATTGGAAAATAATCTGCAACATTGGGCTGGGTTTTTCGGTTGGATAATTTTTCAAAATCTAGTTTAGTGTTGTTGGCTAGACCAATGTCACATACCCAATCTTTAACTTACTTAAAGTTACATAGTAAAAGGATTACATTTGTAGATGTTGTTCACACTGTGTCAAAGAACCAGCACATTATATCCAATTGTGTTCCCAAAATAGTAGCCAGACAGTCTTGTACATCAGAGATAGATTAAGACTCCACAAAAGGTATGTAATGGTGATTTAGTCAGAGAAGGTGTCCCCAGACTAAACAGATATCCAAACAAATTCAGTCATCTGTGATGCCACAACTCACCTTTAGATGCTTGTCCCTTTGATCTCTGCATCCATGTAGGATCATAAAAAGCAAAAAGGAGACATGGTTATTTTTAAATGAATTGAGATTTCACACATAGGATTGGACTAAGTGCAGCCTCTAATAATACCAATGCATTTCTCAAAGCAGAACATGAGGACTATTCCTGAAGAGATGCACTGCAACGTTACTCTTTAGTTAAAGCTGTCGATACTTACAGTTGGCTAAATAGTTAAAGCCATTTATTTGGTGTGAAACTTGAGTTTGTTAAATCACGCACAACTTCGCTAGCTAACGCAACTAACGGTAGCCTTCTTAAATGGCTTTATACACGCAAATAGCATTAACGCAGCTTGTAACTTGGTTTACCAGTTTACAGGGTCACCCTTTAAACAATGTTAAAGAGTCACTGAATCAGTTAACGTCACGGTAGCTTTGACCCGTTTCATTTTCTCAATGTTAGCTTTAGGTTTCACGTATTTTGCCATATGTGGCGAGTTTATTTCTGCTACGTTGGTGGTACAAACATCTGGTCACAGTTAAAGATGCGTTTAACAACGGGTTATATGCTAACGTATAACTTAGTGTCATCTTTCTTAAATGCCCATTAAAACATTTAACCGTTTAACGGAATGAAGCTAACCCTGCTAGCTACATGCACCGGCCAACGTTAATGGCTAGCTAGTACTTCCGAGCAATAGCCATAGCCCAGTAAATCGTTAACGTTAGCAGGTAGCTAGCTTGCAAGCTCTCTACAGGCGAGGTACATCGTTCTTCCTACCTGAGGGTCAATGCTTGTGGCAGACATAATTCATTAAGCAAGTCCCTTGATTCTCACAGAGCCTGAGCTTGTGACTGGATTTCAAGCCCCGTGATTTTGATAGCAAGTTCACAGCTCAGTTACAGTTAGCTATGTGGCTAGTTGTGCCGCTTAGCGTGTGGCTAGTAGTTCTAGCGCAGGCTCAGCTGTATATTTTCCGCTGTGTGCACGTATCCCAACTTCCACAGTTCAAGTCTGTCGGCTCGGATACTGTGTCCGAAAGCAGTCAAGCCCTGGTACAGGTTTTCAGGTTAACGTTATGTGTCGCCGGTTGGAGCTTTCGGAGCTTGAATATTTCTGCCCTCGGTCGTCTTTTACTTTGTCTTTATTTGTCCAGAGAGACAGCCCTCCTCAGTTACGTTAAGCCCTGTACACTTCCCCAATGGCTGCTCCATCCGGGCTTTGAGCCGCCGCTGCAGTTCACGTCGTTCCCCGCGGGGTGGCAAAAGTTTGAAGCATTCTTTCTGTTTAACAAAGTGAGTATAGCTAATATCTGTGATTTAGATAACACCGACATAATGAGAATGAACCCAACTCATAAACATTGGTGCTTAAATTAAAACATTTACTCTTTAGTTTTACTGGCATTGGTGCTATTTACTGCGATCTCTGTGGGTGTAAACAGCGCCAGGGGGCCTATCAGCAGACTGTGCTTTTTCTGCAGGGCCCCAAACTGATGCAGTTCAGCTCAGCACAGAGCTCATGTGAGACTTACTGGAATGTAAAAAGTAAACTTAAGCATTGCCAAGTTAGATGTCCGTCGCACTCAAATCCATCTTTTCTCTTTACTATGAACTTTTGCACACACATCCCCCTATCAATATTTCTGGCACATCCTGCACTAAACTGTCGTATTGTAGCCTACACATTTTTTTTATTGTATTTTTATAGTATCTTTTTCACATTTTTTATTCTAATTCTATACATATGTTCTTGACCTTTGCAGTACTTTGCCTGTATTTTTGTTTCCTCTATGTTTATTGTATGCACCAAATACCAGGTGAAATTCCTTTTAAGTGAAAACTTACTTGACAATAAACCTTATTCTGATTCTGGTTACACACCAACATCCACCTCTTTTTGGCAGGTGATCCTACTAAGATAGACAGACAATTATAGATAGAAGCCATAGGATTTGTATTAGACCTCTGACTGGGTGGGGTCATTGGGTGAGTTACCCAGTGCCTGTATTAGGATACATAGCAGGTTGAAACGTATTATTTATTGTACATGAACTGGTTTGGTTGAGTTATTACTCCCTTTACCCACCAGGAGGCAGCAATGACGCACCCACAGCCCCCTTAAACGCTGCCAAAGGTCAAACCTACAGCCTACTGTTTATAGCTATTCACTTTCACGATTTGTTCTACTCATAATATTGACCGTTTCAGCTGAGTTGATTATCTATGTCGTGTAGCTTATGTTTTGACTCATGGCTGGCCATTTCAAATGTTAACATCCTGAAATTCCAAAAGCATTTGGCCAACAATGAAACTTCTGTGTTTTATAATCAATTTACACGTACATTTTGTGATTTAAGTCTTCAAAAAGCTTTTGACACAACAACAAATCCCACAAATAAGGATGAAACGGCAAACCCTGAACCTCTGAGTATTGTAGCCTATTTTTCCCGCGAAGAACACGTTTTACTACACAACTTATTAGTTTATGTGTTGAACTATTCAACTCCTTTATCCTCAGTTAATCTTACAACCTCAAGAGCAACTTATGTCTCCTTCCTATAGGTCATTGAGGACACAAACACCCATCCATTGTGAGAGAAGGATTCAACACCTATAGGATATACAGGAAAACAAACAATGTGTGCTTGAGTTGTTAAAGTTATAGGTTTCTGTTATTCAGTTGTAAACTTTAAAGTGACTACATTGTGCTTAAGGGTATTTTTACAGTACAGTATAGTCTTATCCCTTTAATAGTCATAGTAGTTGTTTGTCCATAGTATTCTTCTGAAAGGCTTTACATGTGTTTTCCTAAGAGGCAGAGCAACATGGCATGTTCACGCTTTCATCCATTCAAGGGTCAATGAGCATACATTCTGGCATTTGGTGGCTTTTCTGGAAAGCAGTCTCCTGTAGGCGGCTGTGCAGGCCCCCACAGCTGATCATATTAGTTCAACTGGTGTGCTGCACTCACCTTCAGTGCGCGTACCACTATGGACCGCAAAAGGGATGACTGGCACAGGACAAGAAGAGAAAGGAAAACCTACATGCCACAGAATGACGGATGACAGGAGTACTACGCTGCACATCCTCGAGGAGCCTCAGATGCGAAGAGAAGGGGAGAGACTTCGAACTTTTCAGAACTGGTCAGCAGATGCACCTGTCACATCTGGAGACCTGGCCAAGGCGGGCTTCTTCTTTCTTGGCCCCGGGGACAAAGTCCAATGTTTCTGCTGTGGAGGGATTTTAAGATGTTGGGTACACGGGGACTGCCCGGACACGGAGCACAAGAGGCATTTCCCAACTTGCAGTTTCATTCTGGGTCGAGCTGTGGGAAATATTCCTCTCCAAATTGGATCCTCCGACTCTGTGGACGGCCAGCTGTTGAGTCAACTCCAGAGGATGACTATGGAAGACCAGGGGACAGCTGGACAAGCGGTCTACCCAGAGATGGAGGCGCAGGATTCCCGGCTCACTACTTTCCACAACTGGCCCACAGATGCCTCAGTCCAGCCAGATGTTCTCGCCAGAGCAGGATTTTTCTACACAGGTACTAATTGTCTCACTATAAAGCTTAAAAACATGCTTTCCTTCTTATTTGATGTCTTAACATTTAGCAACGTTTGAGTGTCTGTAGGTATATTTTCAGTGAAATATTCAGCGTTGACCCAGTCACTGCTAGAGCGACCTCTCTTTGTGAGAGAGTTCATGGTACAATTGTCCTGCTGAGTCATGATGTTGTGGACAGAACCAGCTGGACAAAGCTGGGGCTGCTAAAGAAGTAGGGTTTCCACAGCTTCAGGCAATACACACAGTGTGGGCGCACTATTATGAAAACCAATACAAAATAATGCTATAAAATAAAGTGGCCCTACGATGTATAGTGCCTTTGTGAAGCTAATATTGTTAGTTTTGCTGAGGCAGTGTCAGAGAGGAGTTGATTCAACTTTGTTGTAATTTATACAGGTTTGTTAAGGAGATTTTCTGTGTTCAATAGTAAAGCTGTAGAGAGTCACAGCGTTTCTGTCATCAGACTCCTCTCACAGTCGTCCTGTTCACCCTGACAGGTCATGGTGACAATGTCAAATGCTTCTACTGTGACGGAGGGCTGAGGAACTGGGAGGCAGGAGACGACCCCTGGCAGGAACATGCCAAGTGGTTTCCACGGTAACTGCAGGACTTGTCACAAGGCAGAGATAAAGACATCTGTTGAATACATCACTTGCTAATTTCTGCCCTGAAATGTTTCTTTCAATATATACATATATACATATATATATATATATATATATATATATACAGTGTCAAGTTTTGTTTTGTGTTCTGTATTTATGCTTTAGATTATAAAATAGCATCTTTATATTTCTTAGATGTGAGTTTTTAATCCAGGCGAGAGGGCAGGAGTATATCAGCAACATACAGGATGCTCATTTCCATCTGGGTGAGACTGTGGTGAGAGCTTTCATCCCTCTTATCTGCTCAGAATAAAGTCTGTTTGGAATTACAGCATCCATTATAATTAGTCATTGATAAATGACATGTTTGTCATTGCTGACTTTAAATCATTCATGATTCAAAAATATGATTACTTTTCTAGGTTGGATCACAGACTTCCACAGGCAGAGACATCGGATCCAGAAACGGTAAGTCATATAAAATTGAAAACAAGACAGGGAATGCTGGTTATTTACCCAGAAAGAATCTTTATTCCTACCAAGCAGACCTGGAAAGCAAGATAGCAGCCTGCTTTGATGCCCATAATTATCTTTTTGTACCCTGCGGTGCAAAGAATCAAACTGTCAACATCCACTCATGCTGGTTCACATAAAAAGGGAAAAGGTGGAGCAAACATCGTGAGTTGCAATGCAGGTCGTGCAAACTGAGAAAGTAAATGCTGCAACCAGTTCATTTAACTATTCTTGGCTCAACCTGGCACAAGGTTGATCAAAGAAAGTCGCACAAAGCATACCTCGCATACTTAAAATCTCAAATTACACTCTTTGGTAAAAAGCAGATCCATTACTTTTCTTTGGGAGGCTGCTGAAAATGTAATAACTGCAGCTAATGTTTGCTATAGGATTGCAGTAATTAGGGAGTGCTATGGAAACCATTTGTGGCGCATGGTTGCAGGGCAGGCATAAGAGGGCAATTATTCCATACAATGAAGGATTTAAAAATATAATCCAGTTCAGAAGATGTACACTAAAAGTATTGCCAGACAAAGGTAAGCTGCACAGTTTGTCATTAAATGTTATGTTCCCACTTATCAAATACGTTCCTTGTAATAGTTTACGTAACATATAGTGGATATGCAGATGCTTTTCCCTTATATGTGGCTGGTCACTGGTCTCGTCTTCCTCCCTCTCATGTCCCAGATGTGGTCGGAGGTCTGGGAGCTTCTTCAGCGATGCTTTCTCCTGTGGTGCAGACTGTGCTGCAGATGGGCTTTGAAGCCAACCTGGTGGAGAGTCTGGTGCAGACCAAGTACCTTCTGACAGGTCAGCACTACACTTCTGTGTCCGAGCTGGTCACTGACGTACTGCATGCGGAGCAGGAGGACAGACAGAGGGGAACACAGAGCAGAGGTAACAGCCAGTGGTGGAAAGTAGCAAACACATTTACTCAAGAATGGCACTTAAGTACATTTCTGTGGTACTTGTACTTTACTTGAGCATTTCCATTTTCTGCTTCATAAAACACATCATAAGCTAATATAATACATATTTTAAACCATGTTAATCTTAAACCAGTGACTTCCAACCTCTTTGACTTGTGGTCACTTACCAGACAATTGTTTGGTTGTTTCACATGTCTATGAGATGTTGGCGGTTTGTGTGCAGTTCATGTAATTTTTTTCTTTTGATACTTTCTAAAAATGCATTTGTACTTTTACTTAATGCAGGACTTTAGCTTGTAATAAAGTTATTTTACATCGAGGAATTGGCACTTTTACTTTTAAGTAAACATGCAGAACCACTGTCAATTTTCACAGCAACCTCTTCTACAATCTGCCAATAAAGTTTTTTGGCTATTTGATATGAGCAATAAAATAAGAAAAATGTGCAACAACCCAAATATCAATGTTACAATGTATATAATAAGTTTGACTGTCTTTTTTCACGTGCCTTTCAGATCCAGAAACAAGGCAGGGCTCCAGTGCTGGAAGTGTGAGGACACAAACACCCATCAGAGAAAAAGGTCAGAGGTCAACACCTATACGATTTGCAGGGGGGAAAAAAATCAACAACTTTTGTGCTTGTAACACTTTTCATAATCAATAACACCTTCAAACGCTGACATATTATTGATCTATCCTGAAGAAGCAGCACCTAGCTTGTACATAGTGAGTTTGTGTGCGTGCTCATCTGGCTTTGTTTTCGGTTTCTCCCACAGTGATGGACCCGAGCCCAGAGGAGCTGCTGAGGCAGCTGCAGGAGGAGAGGACATGTAAGGTGTGCATGGACAAACTGGTGTCCATCGTCTTCATCCCCTGTGGTCATTTGGTGGTGTGTGGTGACTGCGCTGCCAGCCTGCGTCACTGCCCCATCTGCAGAGCTGTGATTAGAGGCAGCGTTCGTGCTTTCATGTCCTAAGGCTGTAGTGAGAAAAACGCTGTTGTACAGGTGTTGCATGAGTGGCCTTGAGTTTCCCCCTGTACTCATTTTACCTACTGCTGACAAAAATAAAGAGCAATGAGCTCTTTTAGAGTTTACAGATTTTCTATAATAAACATTTTTAAGCTGTTCTATATGTGTATGGTCATTATTATTTACAGTCAGGGAGTGTACTTCATGAAGACAATTTTTGTACACACAACACGTCTGCTGAATGACACACAATATCATTAAAAGAGCACATTCTTTTATTAACAAACACCTATTTACAAGAGCACAAAGCACAGTTCTGGATAAATAGGATTACACAATCAGGTCACATGGGGTTGAGGCATCACAGGACACAAAATAGAAGAGAGAGATACAAAAAAAGAAAAAGAAAAAAAAAAAAAAAACCTGTTCCACTTTCTATACAAAGAAAAAGAATTATCTACAAACAGGTGGAATCTTTTTCAGTGGAGACTAGCACATACATACACAACCCTAACAGGTTTCAACTAATTCCAGTCACCGGGAGTTTAGGAAGAGGCTGTATTGCACTGAGAGGAAGACTAGTTTTCTTTTTTTTCCTTATCATTTTTTAAATTTTTTTATTTATTTTTTATTTTTTTTACATAGTAGCATTTACTACTAATACTGATTATGTTACAATATGAGGTGCTTTGTTTTCTTTCTAACCCACACACCAGTACGCCTACCAGGTGTGTGTAAACCTTTAAGACATAGACAAGACATAAATTATTGCATCTTGCCAATAGAGAAGTGACCAATCAAATCAAAATAGGTCACTCATCATTCTGAAATTAGCCAGCAGAAGAGGTCAGATGATTTTCAGACTCATAACAGTTTGTGGACTTTCTATCCGGCAGTGAAGAACATCTAATATCACAGAGGAATCTGACACTCAGCAGGATATTTTTAGATGCTGACAAAAAAAAAAAAAAAAGACAGAACCAACTTCTTTGTTCACAAATCTTTTGATTCCCCCAAACAATAGCGACGCAGACCTTTTTAAACTTAGCACCAAGAAATATTGTAATCAGACAAATAGCATACTGAAAATGTTTTGCATTCAAATGTGGTGGGCAACAAATGATCTTGACCTAAATAATAAAGAAGGATCGAGTGTAACACCGTAACAACCCGGGCAAACAGCCAACTCTTCCTACATGACAATTACCCAGAAAAAACATACTATTTTAAATGCCGTTATCTGCAGACAAAACACTAAATTGTTTTAAGACAAAACGTGGAGATTTATGGACCCTGTAGCAGAAACACAGTAGCCTTGCAACTTGTACATGAACTCTTTGAACACCAGAGAGCAGTAGTGATTCACACAACCAGTAAGGCAATCCGACTTGAATTCTGAAAGATCTGACATCAACAACAAAAAGTGAGACCAATCAGTATTTGGAGTTATGATCGACTTTTGCCTAAATAAAAATGTGTTACGTTGCTGGGCCGAGTAAAATTAATCCGAGTAAGAAACTACTCAGCAGAAGCTTTCAGTTACTATTTAACCAGCTCATATACGGCCGGTTGAAGACATCAGTTTTGCTATTTAGTCATTACTTAATATGTTATACACATAATTACAATACAAACCCTGTAAAAACATGCTATAAAACAATCACAACTGAAACTATCACCATAGAGAATCTACACTGGTGAACTGTTCACTCAGGTACAGGCCACGCTACTTCCACACTGAAGACCATACCCGTTCAACTTAACGCTTGTGTATGCAACGTGAATAGTTAAACCCTTTCTATTGTTTTCTTGAAGTTAAAAATATGTTGTGCAACCTTTGCTTGACTGCGTGTAATGATCAGCCCTGTCAGACGCCCGACGTGTCAGTAATTAGAGGAGAAGAAGTTTTCTTCCAACACCCGACACTTCAGAAATACTGACTTGGCTGTTGGAAAATAGTCACAACAATAAGACTCCACAAATAAAAGTAAGACTCACATGCCTTTCCTTGTGTTTGAACATCTCTTTAACGCTCTTTTATACATTTTTGATAGTTCCCCATTTCAAACTCTAAATCCAAAATCCCCCCCCCCCCCCCCCCCTTGTTTCATTATTTACATTTTCTATTTCTGACAGATGCCCCAGTAGGCTTGGTGCTTTTGTTCCGTCCCCTCCCTCTACCGCTCCTCTCCACTCCCCTGCCTCTTCCTGCTTTGCTTGTGTATTTATGCACACAGATCCTGGCCTAAAGTAAACAGGCAGCACACAATGGCTCATTCCATGGGCTCCACTGTAATTCAGCCCTCCGGCCAAGATCTGAGCCAAACCAGCAATAACATGCTAAATCATGAGTCCTCTAAGACACAGTGCCACAGACTGGGAATGCTGGACAGTCTCTGATTACATACACAATGTATTTATATGCTGTCCATGTTCTGTGCAGTCGTGGGGAGTATTAGACCATTATGGGCAGGTCACAGCAATGGGACCTCGGCAGAGAACAAAATACAAAGAAAATGATTGATACTTCCCTAAATTACACAATATGAGGCTTTGTTGCACTGTAATCCACCCTTTCCCAGAACCCGTCATCCCTCCCTGAAAAACAATGGACACTAACTGAGAATTGTTGGTTTTTCCGGGCAGTACACCAGTAAATGACATGTTTAAAGTACTGAATTCAAGAAGGGGAGGAATGTCTGGCGTGTCCAAGTGAACTGGGATGTTTGTGTCACAACAGCCATTTTGTCCACGTGGGAATTTGCTGTGTCACCTCCCCGCTGGACACTCTCTTATTTACGCAGACCTGCAGAGAACAGAAACATGGGGAAGAGAAGAGAGTTAGCGGTTGTTGAGCAACGCAACACACACACACACACACGCACACACACGCACACACGCACCCCTGGACAAATTTCTCCTGGATATAACTCCCAGTAGATTGGGGGAGACGAAAACTTCCTACCTCCCATTAGAGACGGAGCTGATTAAACTGTCAAGAAGCTAATAAAATATTCATGTCATGTTGGCAGAGAATTATTACATGACTTCCCAGACTTATTGTTATTAAGTTCTCTGCAGAACTTAATTGATTAATCCAATTTTCGACAGATTTCTGTGTGTTTTTCTCAATGTGCTTCTATCAGTAACTGCCTGCAGCGTGGGGACACACACACGTGTAATACACACGACCACACAACGGTGTCATGAAAAGCCTTCATGTTTCCAACAGCCCTCTGACAGGATGTAGCATGTTTCAGAAAGACGTTTACGCCCCAGACATGACTCAAAGCTCCAGATACAGAGCAAGCACTGCTAGTCGGTGTTCAAAAATAAAATATTTAAAAAGCTCTAGAACAAGCGAGTAAGTGGGCCTTGAGTTGAGATTACTTGTTCTGATTCATGAACAGTTTTAGGGAAAATCAGGCGATGCAAACCTGAAGAGGAAACAATTACAAGCAGGCGACAAATAGGTACAACCCAAATTGTATGCGACCACAAAAAGGAGACGGATAGCGTGAACATTCACACGCATCTGCTCATACAGTCACATTTGAAAAACGCACGGACATATACACATATGGTGGCATGACACAGTCATACTTACAGGTACATGGGCTTTAAGAGGAGATGAGATGGTTTCTCATTGACATGGTAGAGTGGGAATGGGTCAAATCCACCAATAAAATCAACTGAAAACAAAGGATTAAAACATATAAATTATGGAGTAAATCAAAAGACAGACAACAACAGAAAAAGACATGCATGATGATAAAAATGACAAAAACGGACAGCTGAATGAGAAATGAAATGGAAACTAAAGGCACAGTGGGAACAGATGTAATGTAGGGATGTTGAAATGTAGGCAGCTTGCCAAGAGCAGTACGAGTCTTTTTTTAGTTTTAACAAATAAAACTTTTTTTTTTTTTTTTTTTATCTCTGCTTCTGCCTGGGGCTACAGGCAAAGCTCGGGAACAGGTGAAGGCTGGCCAGCTGTCAAAATAGCCAAAGCCTTTTTATCGCTTGCAAACAGAGGTGACCTTCAGCCACTGACCGAATACTCCATCCTTTCTGTTTATTTTCTCACTTAAGAGTTTGGACTGTAGGCCATGTGCAGATGAGCGTGCGATGTCACTTGAGAAAGAGAGAGGGACATGCCGGGAACCAAAGTGCTCTGTATTTTTGCACAGATGCAGAGAGATATTTTTGAGATGAAGGGAAAGGCTCGCGGCTCAAGACGGGGACACAAAGGCTGAGACGGGGGAGAGAGGGGAGAAAGAGAGGGGAGGACGGGCCGCGTCACGCTTGTCGGTCTGACTGACAGGGGGCCAAAGAGATTAGGTTGGAGCATGTGAAAGATGCCAGAATGTCCAGGAGCTGTGAACACCATGAGGGGAGGAGAAGGAGAAACTGCGTCAGTGGAAGAGGACACACAACAAATAGCAGATCCAAGTTCTGGAGCAGTGGCCTCCAACCTTTTTCCTTAAGGGACCCTTTTTCTATCATTGGGTAATCTGATGACACCTGACTAAGTGACATATTTTATGGAAATTTCATACGATATCCAATGCATAACAATAACGGTACAGAACAAGTGACCAACTGTACAATGAACCCAAATAGTAAAGGCAACAGCTGCAGGAAGTTTGTGTAAAACAAGCAATCTGGATGAATTTGGAGCAGATTATTTCCTGTGAATGTTGCATGCGATTAGTTTTTCTGTTCATTTTAAGAACTTTTAATACACTTCTCTGTCTGTATTATGTAATCTTTTTTTTTTTGTTTTTTAAACAATCATACATACATAGTGGTTTTTTTGTGTGTGTGTGTTTTTCTGTGAATAAAGCTTGTGTTCAGGTCTTCACCTTGCCCTTATCCTGTGAGATTTATATCTTAAAATAAACCAAACTTTAATAATCACAATTTTGTTCAGTTTTCAGTTGAAGCTATGGTGACCCCTAATGGGTTGGGAAGCGGTGTTCTAGAAGAAAACAAAAAATAAAAATGGGCAGATCTGTTACTTTCTGGGAAACAACAGCTGTGGGGGGAAACAGACAGTGGCCAGCCATGGAAACTACTGTAAGGGCAAATCAGTTCCATCCTGATAAGAGGAGGCAGGGGTGGTCTGCTGAATACTGATAGGTAGGCAGGATGAGTGCAGAGAGCCACAGGGTGAGGTGGGGAGGGGGGGGGCTGTCCCTTTCCTTTGACCCTACCCTGGTTTCCTGGGATTCTCATTTTCATCTGTACACCACAAACGCACATCCCACCCACACAGACAAACGCACACAAAGACCTCTTCCCTGCTCTTTTTCTGTACCACTGATTTTCTCATTATAAGCAGGTGGGGACCCATTCCCTGCCACGATAAGCTGTGCTGAGGAATACAGTTAGATGATAATGACGGTTGCCAATTTTAGACACAGTAGCAGCTCTAGGGAAGGCGGTGTCTGTTGGTCGGTCGGTTCATCCGTCAGTCTTTCAATCCAACACTTCTGTTCAGAGGGAAGCATCATGACAACCATTGCATTGGTTGTCTTACAATCCAGCACAGATATTCAAGGCCTCCAGAGGATGAATTCTAATGACTCGTGACTTTTTATCTGGCACTAGAAACAGGTCAAACGTTCAGTTCATGACCGGATACCTAGAAGATAATAGCCACATTCCTGCCATGTGTCTTGTGCAGCATTCACATTAATAATTTCATAATTAGCATGGGAGATCCCCGCCTATCCACTATCTTTCAATACAAGCGGTATTGTTCCGGCTTTGGTTAATTCGCAGACATGGTTGTTATTTATTGGTTTTATTTGATATTACTGCATTTTATTGGTTTTATTTGATATTTCTGCATTTTATTGGTTTTATTGCTGTTGCACATCCTTCCTTCTTGGCAGACTGATTAATTGTTGTTGTTTGACTTCTCATCGTCTAACTGTTTTATTGCGGTAACTTTCCAGACATGTCTGCTGGTTAAGTGTTTTTATTAGACTTTTTCGGCACTTTAATGTTTATACTGTGGTTGTTATCGTACATTGTGTATCCTATAGCCCGTACGAATGTGAATTCAAGAGCTTAATGCTCACAGTCCATTTTCCCTGAATAAACAATGGTTGATGATGATCTTAAAGCTCAGAATCTGAGCCTCAACAGGTGCCCATAAGTGCCTCTACCTGCTCTTACTCTAATGAAGACATCCTATCTGTCAAAACATTAGTTGTTGCCCATTGTTAAAAGCCTCATCTATAACGCTGTGCGCAATCCCTCCAACATACTTTATAGTGCATGTCAGCCTGTAAATCGCCGTTGAATCTTTTTCCCATTAATTATTACACACATTGGTCTGAACTTAACCTTGAGGTGGATCTTTTATGCAGCTCATTAAACCTCGAAGGTCTAAAAAAAACAGTGTTTGTTTTCAACGGGCAAAAGCAACGTGTTCTTTATGCTTGCTCTGTAAAACAGCAAAAAACACTAACATTTGTTAAAAAAGCTGCTTAAATTAAATGGTGTGACGCTGAAAGCTAAAATGGTCTCTGCATTATTCTCGATCGGTGATTCAAGCCCTTGTCTAATGTTTTGTCATTTCCATGAAAATAAAACACCAGTGAAGAAATTTTCAACGTGAAAGAGTGCATTTGCTTTGTCCTCTCTATTGTGGCCTTGGAAACAGATATTGGCAGCTGAACGGCGCATGTGATCCTGTTATACTAAAAGAGCCAAGCTCAGTTTCTTCTAGGCAGAGGGAGCGAGCTGGTTTTCACTTGTGTGAACACACGCAAGAAATGAAAGGTATGTAGGTCAATAGTTAAGGCATCTACTGTATGTGGGGAGTTATGCAAGACGAATATGTCTTAGTTCAATTAGTTGAAATCAGAGCACCTGAACCAGGAGAGAAACTGACAGTCAGTCAGTCTACTGTATATTGCTGCATGTGTGTGTGCGTGTGTGTGTGTGTGTGTTGTGTGAAGGGCTGGCGAGCTGACCGTGAAATGAAACACAGGCACAGGTATAAAGGGAAAAAGACCAGAAGGGAAAAACAGGGTTGGTGGGAATAAAAGGAAGATCAAGAGAAAAAAAATAAGGAGAGACCAAAGACAGGAGGGCAGACAGATAGTTCAAGACTTGTCTGTAACGCTGGAAGAATTGAGTTGCAAGACACAGTTGTGGCCTCTCTCTCAGGCTGCATTCACACTAAATCAAGAGGTGAGGTGATCAGCGGCAGGGTTGTGCGGGGGGTGTCACTAAATGGCCCATTTGTGTGACATCATGTTGTGAACTTTAACACCACACTGTGGCTCAAATAGACTTTATACTAGACAATTATTGTTTTCCGACAATTCTAAAAACACTTGAAGGCATCTTGATTAATTTCACAGCAGCTAGACAAGAAAATACGGAGGGACTGTGCCTTGTGCTGGAGCTTGTTGCAGGAAACACATTATCAAATGCTACCCATGGCAGCGAGAGGCAGGGATGCGTTCTGTACCCTCTCACCGGCTGACTGGTTACGCAATTGGCTACCGGAGCGCAACAGCGGGCTGCGTTTCTCCAAAAGTTGAGTCTGTTTCAACTTTTCCGCTGCAGGCCCGCTACGTTTTTTTTTTTTTTTTTCCAGAATCCCCTCCGCCGCCAGACACTGGAGCCCAAACTCCACCCCACCCCCAAGAATGGGAGGACACACACACACACACACACACACACACACACCTTATTGTCGGCTCCACTCTGCAGTACTGCATCTCTGTCCTCACACACCATTACACAGCCGCTCACATCACTGCTATCCAGGCTACTCGTTTATTTTAAAGAGCGGTTTAGCTCTTTTATGCTTTGTTATTTTACAAATGAAAACTTCAGATATTGTTTGATTGAGAGTGTATTTAAAGTTAATCATCCATGCAAAGAGGAGAAAGGTTCCAGGCGAAGATAGGCCAGGAGAGCCTCTGGATTATGAAAATGAGTCTTAGGTGAGAAATGCTGCTACTGTGTTTATTTTTTTGTGCATCACCAGTGACTGGGTGTCTGTGTTAAACCCTCATTATTTGTCTTGGACGCTGCGACTGCCAATTTCCTATTTGTCCCAATGTCCAGCACACTTTCATTCTATTCTGAGATGCTTCTACAAGCGTGCACTGAGACCCAGTCATAATGCCCATTATCCATACAACTTGATTCAATATTTAATAAAGACATAAAGCTTGAAATGTGTTTCCATCTGTGTCTGTTCACAACTGAACTGAACATTAGCTCTCAAATATGAAATAATGCTCAAAAAAGAAAAAAAAAAAAAAACAAAGAAGGAAAGTAATTGGACATTAACACAACAAGGACAGCTGCTCACATTGTGTTAGTTATATTTTCAACTCTACCCAATCAAAATGCAGATTAAAGGCCCTGCACACCAAAACAGGTGTTTTCAATTACTCTGCCAGATTAGACCAAGCTCCATGTACTAACAAGTGTAACACAACTAATAGTGTCAATCAAGCCCAGAGTGTGCACGCCCTAATCACACAACATAAGTGAAAACACCTGTGGGCGGATTTAGGAGCTGAGCAATATTTTAATTTCATTTTAATTTATTTTTTATAAATCGTCATCACAGTATCAACTTGCACCAATAAACACGAGACTGCGATATTGCACTCAAGGATTTTTTGAGTTAGTTGAAAGAGTATCAGTAGAAAACTGCACTTTAAAATATAACCGTCACTCTTTTTTTATTGGTGCCTTTTGGTGTTGAGTTATATGTTTAATTTGTTCAATAATTTCCTTTGATTTATTTTTTAATTTCAACAAGTAATTAGTTATATTTTAGCAGTATACTGAAAGCAGCATAAAGGCCGCTTTAATATCGGTTTATTTATTGCACGTAAAACAATTTCTAGGTGGATTATTGATGTGTAGAGGTTTTCACTCAACAAATTTAAACAAATAATGTCTCATTTCAAGAGAACGTCATTTTCTTGATCAATACAATATGACACACTCGTTTCTAAAAACACATTGATTTACATTAGAAACATGTATCACACTCAATTGGCCTGTTATTTAACATTTTCATAACAACTACTTTAATGTGGAGGATTTTTACAGTACTATTAAAAAAATATTTATTGAATACAGTTAATTTTTCACCGCAGACATTTTGACTTGTCACAGTTCCATTCAAGTGTCATTCAATCTGTGTCGTGTCGACATGTGTTCAGACACTTATTAACAATCTTTAATGTTTTACTTGTCTGATGTTGTTTAAAATTACATTTTTGAGGGGGTAACATAAAAATAGGGTTAGACTATTATTTGACGCTTTGACCTTTTCACTCTTTTTAGAACCCGAGGATAAGCTGCCACCTACACATCTATGGATCCCCCCAGTGTCTCTGTCTGCTGTGGAGGATTTTCTGGGGATGTGACTCAGCACAGAGGGCGGCAGCATAATTAGCAGACATGCTAAAGCGAGCTTATCCCGGCACTAGGCTGCTAACTCCATGACCTACTTTACAAAGAGGATTTTCCCCACCACTCACTCTGTCGGTGTGTCTGCTCACCACCGATAACTCTGTAACAAATTCACACAAACACCCACACGCCAACACTTAGTCAGTCACGCACAGTCAGCTAAGCACAACACACACAAATGCATGCTGTATATATGTGTGAAAATAAATACACATATGCACTTGAACTTATAAAGTGACTGAGAGACATTGCATCAAATTGGACACACACACACACACACACACACACACACACACACACACACACACACACACACACACACACACACACACACACACACACACACACACACACACACACACACACACACACACACACACACACACACACACACACAAACACACCCGTGCACACACACAGTCACACACACAAGAAGCCAAGAAGACACAATGGGCAGAATAACAAGCATCATATACCATCAGCTCAGGGTTTGACATGGCTTTCAGGCTTTATTACGCTGTGTGTGTGTGTGTGTGTGCACGGGTGTGTTTCAT
>CALSBV010012228.1:484848-502545 GCA_943590825.1 Bovichtus diacanthus | reverse complement strand
AAAGACAGAGAGAGATAAAGACAGAGAGAGATAAAGACAGAGAGAGAGAGACAGAGAGAGAGAGACAGAGAGAGATAGAGAGAGAGATAGAGAGAGAGAGAGAGAGAGAGCCCAGCTGGCGTGGGGGCGGGGAGAGGAGGGAGACAGGGGAGAGCTGGAGAGGTGATAGTGTGGGGTGGGATAGGAAGATGAAGAAATGTGTAGACCCGTTCTCTCAAACTCAGGTGTTTTCCATCTCATCTGTGTGAGTAGGTCTGAGTGTGATTCATTAATTGTTGCAATGATCTGTTTCCAGAATGATGTATGTGTGTGTGTGTGTGTGTGTGTGTAAGGGTGAGGTTAGGCGACTCACAGCTGTCCTCCTCCTCAGTGATAGCGCTGACAACATAACAGGCGTACACGAAGCCCAGGAGCTGTGAACAAGCAAACAAGAGAGGTTAGACTCCACAGAGCTGGCAGTGGGCAGTTGATGAACAGCTGTACGCTTGCTTTGATGGACAACAAGATAATACAGAACACCTGAAAAGAGAGAGTTTCGTGGGGATGCAGCCTCAGTTTTGAGAGATGGTGCCTGCGTGTTTATCAAGTGTAACTCAAGCAAAAAAATGACAAGCAATTTACAGGTTCCAGCTTCTCAAATGTTTATTAGATTTGCTGCTTTTCTTAGTAACAACTCAGAGTGAATCTTTAGGTTTGGACTGTTAGCCAGACAACACAAGCAAAGTCACCTTGTGGACATTTTTGATAGAAATCTTTGCACTATTTTATATATATATATATATATATATATATATATATATATAAAGCTGGAACCAGTACATTTTTTGGTAGAGTTACACTTGATAAACATACAGCCACCAAATCTAATAACAATGGATCAAATAATTATGAGCAATGTGAAAGTAAGACACCACAGAGAATTATCACCGAACTCTGCAGTTCCCTTCAGATCTTTTTGGTTTTCCAACCCTGAACTTCACTGTTTTAGTTCAGTCCCATTGCTCTCATCAGTGTTATTTTCGACCACAGCCGTCAGCCTTTAAAAGCAACAAAACCCATTGAAAACCTACTCTATGCTATCTGCCCAGCACCAAACAACAGACACACAAAGTTAGAGATTAGCTGGTGAACATGGTAAAGCATTTAGCTGCTGAAGAGCCAGATATTTCCATCGGGAGTTCGTGGAAATCAAAAAAAGCCCTAAAAAAGGAGAGTTAATATTTGCTTTACATACATGAGGTGTCCAGAAACAAGGATATGAATATGTAAATACAGAACAGTTTGATAAAATTTGACCAGATCCACTTAAAAAGGTGATAATATGTCAGTTGTGTTCACAGCTCTACAGTGCTTTACTGTAATAGCGGTGTTGGCTATGCTTACAGTAAAAGGGCTTCTAGAGTGTATATACAGTAGTAGCTATATGCACAAACACACCAGAAAGCAACAAAGCTGAGCGCGTGCACACAATGACTGTACGCCGACGCTCGTGCGGGCAAACAGTGCTGAGAATAGCCCGTGGAACTAGCAGATGGCTGTCTCAGAAACAAACACAGTGAGAGACAGACACCGAGAGACAGCCTTTCTCCACCCAGCCATCCATCCATCATTTGGCACTCTGCCATGCCAATTAAAACAGCATCGGGCACGCTGCCCTCCTCGCACACTGGGTACACAAACACAAAACCCAAGGGGGATTGACTGTCTGTGATGGTGGCTATTTATATAACATTCATTCAACCTATAACTTAACTTGGCCTGTGTAATTATAAGAGGAACAAAGATGACGTGCAGTTTGCAGGTCTTTCATCTCTACATTTGTTTTTTGTTTTTCCTGTTTTTTATGCGCACAATATATTTGGACTTGATTGAAGTTCATCCAGATGTAGATTAAATGTTTTATTTATGAATGGAACGCAGGTGCAGTGTCTAGTAGAAAAGGGAATGGGTCCGTCTCTGTGTGGGCTTGATAAGATACACATAACTCTTCGCTCTGCTTATCTCTCACTCAGTTTTTTCTCTAGTATCTAATTGCTGGTCTCACCCCATCCATTACAGTGGCGGGGAAATGGAGGTAAATTAGCATATGTATAAAGCCAGTGTCAAACACAAGATGGTGTTAACAGCAGGGGGCACACCCGGTTTTCAGCGTCATTGTGTCAGTGTGTGTTTTTCCTGTAAAAGTGTGAGCCAGGCGTGTGCTTGTATGAGTTAATATCCATGCATGAGCGCACATCTGTTTAATTTTCATAAAGGGCTCTGATCGCTGTTGTGGTCTGGGATTGATTCAAAGCCAATATGTCACAGGAGAGGAGGCTTGAGACTGAGAGAAAAGCAGAGTGTTTGAGTAGCATATATACAGATGGTTGACAAACGAAAAGAAAATCCAACATTAAGTGTATTAGTAAGCCATGAGCAGTCAGAACAGCATCAAATGTACCATGTCATATGTTCTATAGCCCCTCTCACAAATGCACTGCAACCCTGACATTATCTAGACGTTATTCGGAGGAGCTGGACATCAAATGGTCTTTACTCTGCCAACTCCCTGGTACAAAGTCTGCGACAATGTCCGATTGAGCTCATGTGTGAATAGAGCCTCTCATTTCCTTGAGCATTCACGGCGAACGAGTGGGCGCCTTGATGACTTACCCATCGTGGCTGGCGTGAAACCGGAAGACATCAATCATTCGAGGGTGAAGAAGAGGGGTCATTTACAGGAAAACGGCAACGGAAATGTCTAACTGGAACAACGACAAGGTTTGGTCAATTCTGTCTGTAAAGGCCGATGTTGAAATCGTCAGACAAATTCAAGAAACGGCAAGAGATTGTTGTTTATGACCGTTATTGAATTACAAACCGGCTACGGCACCGCGGCGTAATCTGCGTCATGCCGTGCCTGCTGCATGCTCTACCAAGGCGTTTTTCCCAATAGGTGAGAACGATTCTGACATGGACCATCTCCTGTTGTGTGCTACATGTGTGAAAGGGAAACTCTCTGCTTATCATCCTGAGTTCATTTGAGAAAACGGCTTTAGTCACTGGAACTGTCCACTGGATGGACCATTCTTCCAAAAGATAGTTACCTTTAAAATCAGTTAACGCCAAAACTTGGGGGTGAGCCTGTCACTGCTCAGTAATGGGAAATCACCGCCATTTCTCGACTGATAATCGCTGACGGCAAGAAAACCTGGACGCTGCATGGAGATGGACGATAAAATATCTACTCATGTATGTGGTCCCACCATGGGCTGATATTAAACCACTTTGGCTTCTAGTTGTCTTTTCAATGGCTTCGGCCGGTACATTGATGCACAGGGAGCTAACAAGATCAGAAGTGAACACTTGGTGGCTTTTTGCTGGAGGCATTGCTGTCCTTAGCCAATATAGGTCAGTGTCCTCAATAACAAGTGACAATTCCACTTATATATCCTTGCATATTAAATAATCACGCTCATTAATCCTCCCCCCCGCGCGCTCCCACACACACAGTCTCCGGCTTTCTTCTTTGACTCCCCACTGTCACTTCTGGAGTTCAGGGATCATTTTAGAGATTGATGTCAAATTAATTAAGCTCATAAAGCCCCCGCATGTCCTCTGAGGCTCTATGTCAGTCTGCCCGTGAGGACGTGCCAAACTTAAGTCAACTCATTTAGCTGCCAATCATTGTTTTTTTTCCACCCTTGCACTCTGCACTTTTTTCTTTAAGTTAGTCAATTTTTAAACACGGAGAGAGACTCCACATCACTGTCCTCACTATCTACCTTTCTATGCGTCCTTTTCCATCAATTGTTTGGCTATCTTTGTTGAGCAATTTTTACAAGGAAAATGAGTTATGAGTCTTGCTCACTGCGAAGGTCTAAACAACTACATCTTATAGGCCTTTTCAGTCTCTCCATTTAAAATTGTATTTATGTAGTTCTACAATAAGTTGATTAGAAGGTTCTAAGAAAATGTATCAATAAGCTAGATGCTAATTGTCTGCATGCCTCATGCTAACATGCTTATGTTAAGCAGGTATAATGTTTCATTTAGGCAGAATCACCAACGTTATTAGGATAAAACAATTTATGACTGAATTTGTGCTAATTTATTTGGTAGATGTTGCGATATTTCACAAGATAATTGAACATGTTGACATGGGGAATCCTCTGGGGACCTTGACTGTCTGTAATGATTTTCATGGTAATACATTTTACCCCAAAAAGATATTTCCGTCTGTAAGTACTAGAATGAACTAGCTAACATGGCTAAAAACACTTGAACACTCAAATTGGTTATATTGTTCTCCGTTTTCTATCATATTAGTTGAATATCTTTTGGTTTTGGCCGGTTGATTGAACAAAAAAAAAAAGAAGTAATTTAAATATGCTGCCCTGGGCTCATTTTAATGGGCCTATTTTTCAGTATTTTGAGAAAGGTGACTAATCGATGATTAAAAAAAAAAAAAATGAACAGATAAATCAATAAAGACAATAATTGTTGGTTCCAGCTCTATATACACGTTTGTTTTCCGAGTTCATAGGAATTTAGAAATGCCTTCTGTCTACGGCCGACTCGCCTGTGCACATGTGTGTGCAGTGATGGATATCTGAGTCGATATACAAGCTAATTAACACGCTATTGATTGTGGCTCAGTGTCAGGAGAAAATTCACCAAGTGCACTATAATGAACGGAATTTATAGGTAAAATATATCACATGGGTGAGAGGAGGAGCAGAAAGAGAGAGAGAGGGAGGGAGAGAGGGAGAGAGGGAGAGAGGGGTTGTGCAGATGTCTTGCAGGTTAATTATAAAATACTTTCTGCCTGACAATACGGTGCATGGTTCTCAGCGGAATATTAGATGTGCGCTTGTGCGTGGGCAGCTGCATGTTTAATGACAAAACATATTATAAGTCTCAGCAGTCCCTATTATAAGATAGGGACTGCTGAGACCACATCCACCTGTTTTCTTTCTACGAGCCCCCCCGCGGACACACAGTTTACAGGACCACATGGAGTTGTTAAGTGTCTGTGGTGCTGATTTGCATCTTCCACATCAAATAACTGCAAATAACAGCATGCTGATGTCAAAAAACACGACACACAGACACAAGAGGCTGCCCATGCAGAAATAAAAGCTGTATGACGCAAGAAAACCGCTTGTGTGTCACGTGCAACCCCATACAGAAGTTTTGGATGAGGTAGGACTTAGTGATGGGGAGAGAAATTAGCCTCTCTGGACCATTTAGTAAATAGGGCGAAACAGGCAAGTAAATAAAACAACGAGTACACACTCAACAAGCAAAATGAAAAGCAAACATGCCGCTAGAGAAGGCTTACTTCTTTAACGTTGCTTGTTTTTCACTTTCAAGTTCTCTTCAGTTCCCTGCTCTACTTCTTGCCTACTCTCAGAAGTTTAAAGAGACCAAATATTAGAGTAAAATTAATCTGAAGAAAATCCATTTCCCCGCAAAACAGATTAACAATTAAAGCTCTTGGCAGAGACAGCCTTTGAAGTATAATGGCGGGCAGTCATGTTTTTACGAAGTACTGCGAGTAGCCCGACACAATATTCAGTAGCCCTGCTGGAGACTAATTCTCTCCTCTGGTCTTTGGGTCTCTCTTCTCCTCCCTGTTTTTGGCAGCAGCCAGCAGACCTAATAACGTCTCACTACTACTGCATTATCAGTCTTTTAATCCTGGAATCTTCATAATCCTTTGAAGCAGATGCTGTAAAAACTTACAGAGCAGTTACAATGCAATGTCAGCACTGACATATTGCTGAGGTGCTTACTGCTATTATTATAGTAGACAATGCATGGTCATTTCCTGACTCTTGACAAATTACTGCACTTCAAATAGAATAACATCAAAGATCCCTCCAGTTGGCTCCCCATGCAGCATGCACACACTCAAAAAACACATATTCCACACAGTGATGGTGGTTATTCAGCATGAGAGTTTCGAAAAACAGAACATGGACTAATGGACTTATCAAAGAGTGCACCCTGACCTTTCAGATGAGTGGGGGTGGGGTGGGGTGGGGGGGTCATGCTGTTTTAATGCCGCTGAATTGAGTGAACCTTAACAACCACAAAACACACACCCGACCCTGTAGGCAAGCACAGCCCCGAGCGGTAATCACAGGGGTCTGCCCACGCCAAGCCTGCCGAGGGGACCTTTATAATCAACCAGGGGCCCTTATTCGTCCCCCAAGAGCTGCACTTGAACACAGACAGCAGACTGACATAAGAAGGCCATCAGAGATCCAGAAAAAAAAAAAAGAAAAAAAAGAAATGAGAGAAGAAGTAAAAGTGACAGTGAGTGAGAATTGAAGGGAGAGAGAGTGAAGTGCATTGTCATTTTAGTCATTTAAGAGTGTGGGAGTTTGATTGACATGAAGGTCAAACAGAGTGAGATCTGGACAGGAAAGGAAAACAGGAAGAAAAATAGATGAAAATAGAGGAAATGAGCAATGGAGCAAAAGTATGACGCAGGCTGCCGTTACCACCATTATCCACTTTCACACAATCCTCCCAATTCAGGTTCCTAGGGAATAGAGAGGCAAACGAAAAAAGCATTGCCTGTGGCAGCAATAACCTGCGCTAAATGATGTGGTATTTGTGTGTGTGTGTGTGTGTGTGCATTTTATGAGAAGCTCAGCAGCTCTGACAACCCCTTGACATCTTTCACTACTCCCTTTAGTGTGTAAGAGTTATGTCTACAGATGTAAACCGAACATCACATCTTGCACTATTTTTCTTTTTCCTTCTCTCTCATACCATTCTTCCCAACTACCCTCCATCTCACCGGAGATGTTTACTCAGACTCGACTGTTTTATTTAACAGCGAAGGCGGTACACAGGAGCAAAAGAGGACAGGATGATGGGAGGATAGAGAGAGAGAGAGAGAGAGAGAGAGAGAGTTGTGTGTATTTTCTGCCAACTACACTGACAGGGAAATCAGTCATTATTATGGCAGTAAAAGAAAACTAAAGCCATGCAATAATAACAATATGTATACTGTAGGACGGAAAGGTGAGTTGGGTTTCAGTGAAGGCAACAAAGAATATAAGGGCAGAGATAGAGCAAAAATATTCCCCTCAGTGATGAATCAATGAATAATACATTATCCCAGTTTGAAAAGGTTGCCTCCACTTCCAGCTCATCCTTTAAACCTCTAAGTAACTTTTTGACTCTACTGAATGTAGCCTGTAGCGGCAACAAAAACACAGGGCTGTCTTTACCAAAGCTTCACTTCAGAATGGCTTCCTTCTAGCTCCTGATGAATCAGAGCAGATGTACGACAGTGATGGCTCCATTACTGGCCAATAGATCCACATTTTTCATCCTAATGAAACATGCTCCTTGGAGCTGAAACTAAATATTTAATGGCCTCCCACGGCGACCTTGAAACCCCCCCTAACAAAGACAAAGGGACACCCTGCTTTCTTCCTATTCTTTTCATTCACTCCTTCAACTCTCTCTTTCTGTTTGGCCCTCTGGTTTAACTTGACGCGCCAGATGGTTCGTTACATAGAACCATCTGATAAGCCGCCATTGGAAGCTCTGAGGAAAAGGGCAGGCACTTTCAAAAAATACTTGGCAGGTGATTTGATGAACCATCTGTCAATCAAATTCTTGGCGAAGCCACTCAGGAGAAGAGCGAAAACATCTATTCCTTCGAGAAAAGCCTTCGGGGCTGTTCTCTGCTCTTTTTTTCCAATGAAGAAATATTCTCAGTTCTGATATAACTGACGCTATTGCAGCATCTACGCTGAAATCTTTAGGAGCCCCCATTGTTGTTTTGCACCAACAGTCGTCTCTCCGTGTCTCTTTAAACCACGCCCATAGCTGCCACTAGCTCATCACAGGACGCCGATTGGTCTGAACCGCGAGGCGTTCGGAAACAAAACGCATTACTTGAAGGCTGACGAGATCCCATCAGCCGTGCAAGGTAACCTCTGTTCTACCAGAGAGGGAAAAGGGTGGACATCTCCAAGGACTCTATTTTCATAAGCAGTGCTCTGCTTTTAGCTCAGAGAGGAAGTGAGGGTACATGGAAAATTATGCCATTTGCGACACTGGGATTTCAGTACCAATTTCCCATCTCCTGACAGGAGCTGTACCCACATAAATGGTGTTGCATGCTTGGTTGGACAATACCATGTAAAAATGCAGGCAAAAAAAGTGTTGCCATCTCCTATAGAGAAGTAAAAGCCCATGTGAGGCAAGGAATACACCAATTGACTGCCTATAGTGTAGGGGCTAATGAGGTTCAGTGAGAGAGTTGGGGCTATGAAGTGAGGTCAGCCATTTTATTACCCTTCTCCATGGGGGTGATGGGATGAGTGGTACAATCCAGTGCTTCTGAACACTGGGTCCCCCTGCTAGTTTCTTTTCTAATCTACCATGTAGTTAAATGCATTCACTGTGCTCTCTCAGGTGCAAATTAAGATTCAAGATTAGATGGTAGGAATGAAAACCAACAGGACTCTAAAACCCACTGAAAGCTGAGGAAGCTGCTGTGTAAGCTCTCTCTTTCTCTAGATCTCCTGCTGCCGCCATTAAATCCACTCCACATGCATTAAAGTGAAAATGCGTGTGAAAGATAGGTGCGGATGTGTTTATGTACATTGCAATGGAGTCAAAGTGTGTGTAAGTGAATGCCACCGCGAGTAAATGTTTGTAATGTGCATGTCTGAACCCAAGTACCTGCTGTGCTGGCAACTAAGAAGGTCCTGGCCCCCGTTCAATATGAGGTTTAGTCAGTCATACATGAGTGTGTGCAAATGTGTATGCTGGCAGGATGTGGGATTCTGGTGTATTCAGCCAGTGCTGTATAAAGAGGACAATAAAAGTCTTTCTAGTGTTTGAGTAACCCGTTAGCAGCTGGCAGGTCTGAGCCTCAGCCAGACAAAACAACAGATCAATTTTTCATTCAGTGACCGGGACAGAGGAAGAGAGGCAGCGACAGACAAAATAACAGACCGCTGTGGAAGTAAGAGCGAGGAAAGAGCTTGAAGCGAAAAACCAAAACATAACCTTCCTTTCTATCATGTTCACCTTTCACGTACGTGAATCCCACGGCGAGTGAGGCCGCTGCTGGTGTTTAGTGCGTAATAGGATGACTTCCTGCGACATGACATGTCCCTGCATGTGAATATGTCCGTGCTAGAGTCACAATACCAACTTGTACTCACAGCAATGAGAATCTGTGCGCCGCTATGCACAACCTCGATGTACTGGTAGTCCATGAGGCAGCCCATGACGGTGATGTAGGAGTGGCTCTCTGTGGTGCGGACGCCTGGAGCCTGAGGCATCTCTCTCCTCACACAGCCCGGCCCGTGTTCGCTCCACCAAGAGTGATGTGCGGAGATGTTAAATGTCAGCAGGTCACTGTCCTGAAAGGAGAAAAAAATTAAAAATAAATAAAACGTATTTGCATGGAGTCTATTCATAACTTCTGATGTACATTCATTCATTCTTTATGTGAAAAACAAGGCTGGATCACAGGTGATGTTGTATAAGAGGCAGGGGGTTATGTCAGGACACTGATGTTGGATGTTTTTTTATAGCTATCTCTTTTGCTCAAAGGGTTGGTTCATCCAATTACAAACAAGATAAAGAGTCTACAGCTATGCATTTGCTAGCAGATCTGCGAGACTGCTAAATGCTAATGTCAGCATGCTCACAAAAGACAACATGAACATGCTGATGCTAAGCAGGTATAATGTTTGGCTGTTAGGACTGTCAAAGTCCATCCAACAGTTTAACTAAAAATGCACAAGGGAGGCGCTAGTGGAAAAGTCACGAGATCGAAGTCAATAGGAATCATCCTCTTGGGACCATGACTGTCTAAAACTGCATGGCAATCCATACAATTAGCTGTTGAGATATTTCAGTCTGGATCAAAGTGGTGGACCCACCCATTCAAGGATTCAAGGCTTTATTGTCATATGCAAAAAAGCTACAGGGTAGTTGTTGGCAATGAAACTCTTAAGTCCCATTCCCAGGCCATATTGTTATTGTTAGAGCCATGCCGCTCGTGTGGCTAAAAACACATTCCCTTACTTACCATAAGGCTGTATCTTTCCATGTAGAGTTTTGATTTTAGGTGCCCAGTTTTCGAGATAATCGTCTTTAAGACTTCTGCTGTCACCTCACGTATTTGAGGTGAATGGAATATTGTGTGGTGTGCTTAAAAGCTTAAGAAAAATTACATTTAGTTCAAAACAGCAATGCGTCTTTACAGAAACAATGCGCCTGTTTCTTAGGCTAATCCACAGACGTCACAGTCAACAGTTTTCTTTGGAACTACTTCCTAATGCATAAATAATCCCTCTGAAAACTGTTGACAGTGTGTTTTATGGTTCATCCAGAGTAACAGGGACATTGCTTCAGGAAAGAAATATTGCTGTTGAGTATTTTTAAATGTAGTTTCTTTTTCCCCCAGTGCTGTGAGCACTACAAGTAAAACTCAATTCACGTCCACTGTATTGGGGTGGAGGCAAAACTCTCAGAACCAGGGCAAATAAAACTACTACTAGAGGTAGCGACAATATCGTGTAATAGATTTCCTTTTTCATAATTTAGGGTGATCCAACCTTTTAATAGTTCTTAGTAAAGCTTGACAGCACATGTATCAAGCCTGAAGCCCATGAGACACAGGTTACGAGTACATGCACCTTAGTCAGACTGAGCAAACAGACTCTTCAGAGGAAAGTTTCACAACTTCTTAAACTGTACCACATCGGCACGACTACTATCAAATCCAGCATTTTATCCATGTAGCGCTTGTACACCCTGGCGATGTTTCATTTGCACACGGCCGTATGAGCCCACGTATACAGACGTACAGACGCTCACACCAATCAATACCTCAATACAGCAATCTAACCCCGCATCTGCCCCTCAGTGACAAGACATGCATTATTAACAGAGCCAAGCGCTGTCACGTAACATCTGATTCCTATCAACCCCCACTCACAATTACATGTACACATCGACAACACACGCGCGTGCGTCACTGGTATCAACGACTGTCAACAACAGATCTGTGCAGCCGGTGGGAAAGAAATGCAACGGGAGTCATGAACAATATTAAAATGATGCAGTAGAGTATCCCTCTTTTTCATCGCGTTGATTATTCATCATGGGCCTGCGTCTCGATTTTCATTTCATCATTTTGTCGTTCCCTCACACAGTCACTGAAACAAGGGCGGCTGAAGGTCAATAGGTAGGGTTGTGAAGACTAATGACTTGACAGATGCCATTGATTGAGCCTGCGAGCTAGGGAAACCATCTCTATCCAAGCTGTAGCCGCACTCACAACTGCGGGACGTCAGAAGTCAATATTGAGGCTTTTGGCAACTTACTGTCAGAAGTGTTATTGTTATGCTCCCATGCACCCCAAAGCACAAATCAATCCCTCCATATCACAGACTCAAGGTTAGTCTACTGATACCGCTCAAACTATTTTCTTTAACAAAAGTCGATACATATTTGGAGACAATCCTATTACTGGAATCACTAGAGACATGAGGCTTTCTATAAAAGTTAAACATCAAATGATTACAATCTTATTTCTCATGATTTATTTTAAAATACAGAGAAGAGAGTTGGTTTGTGTGATCACATTCGGGAGATAACCTGAGTGGCTAACTGGGTGTTGTAGACTCTTCTGGCTCTGTTGAGTGTCTCATATTGACTTAGATTTCATAAAGGTGTGCATGCCATGCACGGTGGCTGCATATTGATAAAGAAACTGGAGAGGGTGGTCTGCATGACTAAAATAAAGTCTGCAGACACTGCGTGTGCGTGGGACGTGAGAAAGAGGGGAAAGCAGCACACTTGGGCGGACGAATCTGAAAACTTCTTTTATATGTGAAAATAACATTTTGTCCATTTTATCGTTTTCAGAATTTTTAAAAAAAATTTTCTTCTAAAATCAGCAAAAACAAATTATATGTTTATGTTAATTTTGCTGAAATTACACAACTCACCAGACTGGTAAAACTGCGATTTGATCACATTTTACCATGAATGATACATGTTAACAAGGCAAAGCAGGTGATTCTGTTACACTGAGCTGTCCTTCAAATCCCTACTGTATGCTCACAAAGTTGTCGGAGAAAACTAAACATGATTACATGTTATCGACCCGTATTGTGTGATCACCTATATTGGCAATCTATATGAGCAATCACACAGAGATCGAAGCAGTGTAGGCATATGTAATAAATCCACAGTAGAGGACAGATTCACTCACTCTAGAGCAGCATTGGAGTTTGAAAGCATTTAACAAGTCATATTGACTGTGAATCCTTTCATATCCCTAAATCAGATCAATTTAGTTTTAGCTGTAAACAATTATGGGTGACACAAGTTATAACAACACAGAGTCTACATCTGTACATTCATCAAATAGTTGCTGCGATTATTTCAATTAACTGACAGACAGCTTGGCTAAAAAACTGAACATATAAAAATCAATTCCTGCCAGACTGTAGGACTTGACGATATGGAGAAAAATCAAATATCACAATATTTTTGAATAAATACCTCAATAACAATACTGCAACGGTATTGTATTATGGACCATTGGTGCTTTGATAAATTATTAACACAATGACATTGTGACATTTTGATAAATAATCATTAGTAATGTAGACATAATAACTAAGTGGGTAAAGGATAATAATAGAACCAATCCAATAATACTACAGTATATCAAATCTAAGAAAATATCTAGACTCATATTGGGATATTGATCAAATATTGATATATTGCCCAGCTCTACCAGACAGATACACTTGCTATTTTAGACAAGTGACTACCTTTTTTTCCAATCTTTGCTTATATCAAAAGACAGAGAAGAAAATTATTTCATAATAGATTTGTTAAAATTAGAGCTTCACTTTTTTTTTTTTTAAATGCTCAATTTAGGAGCGTAAAAGAAGCTTTTTCTTATTCAGACAGCTTTGTGCTGACAAGTCCCAAGCCTCTGTGTCTGCATCTGAGATCACTGTGTGTGGAGAGTGAGAGAGAATGAATAAAACGAGAAGCGGTGAACGACTGGGACTGTTTAAAACAGAGGTTTGTGTAGAGAAGCAGGGGTCTGTCTGTCAGTCTGTCTTGCACGGTGGGGGAGGGGATGAGGGATCAATAGGAGGTGACAGAGCATGTGGCATATGACTCTGACAACCTGCCCCCTCTCTTCGAGTGCCTCGTCACCCATACACACTCCACACACACATATATGAAAACAAACCCTCCGGAACAACATCGGTCAAGGCTAGCCGAAACAGAATTAGCTGACTTGGTTTTATGATAAAAAATATGTTGGGGACCTCTCAGAAAGCTGCGCGTGCCAAGTTTGGACGTGCATGTGTGCATGGGGTGTGTGTGTGTGTGTGTGTGTGTGTGGGCGATCCATTAGCCAGCTCTCCTCCTGGCCACCATATGCAGAGCTGGGAGCCCGGGCTGGCTCCATCTGTCGGGTTAATGCCCAGCCTCAGCCCCAAGCAGCTGGCCCCTACAAGCCTCATTATTCTACCATGCAGGAGAACACACAACAAACACACACACATGTAGTGGACACATAGACATATGCAGTGAGAGACGGACACACTTGATGGAGCCATGGTCTATCACACAATGACAAAGTCGGCAGAGCTCGGGTAGGTGTTCCTGAAATTCATTTTGTCTGTCTGCACTGATGTGAGATGAACGTTGCCTACATTAATTAATTATTCTCAATGGTCAGGGGGGCAATTGGGCAAGATACTCATCAATAGCCAGAAGAGGACAGGAGGAGGGTGGGGGGGGGGGGGGGGGGGGAGGAGGCTGAAATGAAAAAAGGCAAGTTATGAAACTTACAAAATATGCTGAATAAGTTATTAAAAGATCAAAGGAGCAGTGAGCAGAGTGGAGAAAAAAAAAAGGGAGAAGACAAGATGTCAGGAGGAAGGAAGGTGGATACATTTACAGGTTGAGAGGTGACCACCCAAACACTTCTCTTTGTCTGGATAAATATGCAACTTTCTGCACTCAGGAACCACAGGGGAGCCCTAAAGATTTAAAAGTGTGTGTGTGTGTACGTGGTGGCTTGGGAGGGAGGATTTTTTTCCAGATTATTTACCTATTAAGCTGTGAGCTTCCACTTGAAACTCAACAGGGAGGTGACTGTCCCGCTGTCAGCAGAGACGCAGCACACAAACATTAAAGAAACACAGACATTCTTCAAGGCCAAATTATACATCTCTGTTGAGCAGTTGTGGCTGTCTATGGCACAGTGATTTATAGTTCTGTGTAGGATTCAGACTAGATAGCCGTGTCCCGCACTCATTATATACCGCAAGTATCCACGGTAACTCGGGCTGCATTTGGTATTCACGCCCGGGCGTTCAGGCTTGATATAGGCAAAAAGCACCTGGTAGCAGCGCATCACGTCTAATTATAGCTAAATATATGTTCAGTGCTGATAAAGTTCAAGAATGCTTTTATATACTTCACAACAAGATTTATTTTTGAAGCAGTTATGCCTGCTGTAATAAAAAAAAGAAAAGAAAACAACATTGGCACAAGGTCAGAATTAAAGCTGAATCATTTTCAGGAGGAAAAAAAACAAACAAACATACTCAGATGTGGAGGCAAAAACCTGGCAAAAACCAGAGAGATGCGTTTTCTTTTTCCGTCATTGCCCTCACCCGTTTGCTCGTAGTCAGTTTAACCCACGGTTAGCCTTTTTACCCATAAGAGTTATCTTAACTGTCTGCAAGTATCAATTATATAAAGTAGTGTTGTCATACAGAAAGGTTAATTCATCTTGCTCAATCATTTAGGGTGGTGTTAAGGGTGGAGGGTGGAGTCGAACTGGAAGCCTTTTCACCTACAGTACAAGCAGAGATGTTTGGGGCGATGACTGTCAGCAGTCACCATCTCCGAAAGATAAAAGGTAACCTTTGTGTGAAAGTAGAAGTTATCCCCCCCAGCAAAGGTATCTTGTTTACTTTAATCCGGATTTGTTTTTAACACACCAGCTCGCCAGTTTTTTCTGTGGCAAAGGTATAAGTGTACGTCAGCTATGGCGAGGTTCTTACAGCGTCTAAAAAAGACACCTGGCGCAACTGTTGAACAAAGGATAATAAATCAGACTTCCCCCCATTAGTCTGCAACGGTGACCTCAGAAAGAAAAGAACATTCATCATAGTACAGACAAAGCCATTCGACTTGGCTGAGAGATGCACAACGAAAGATTTGGATAAAACAGCAGATTGAGATTTTAAGAAGTCTCACCTTAGACAGTCCGCCTACATCCAGGTAGAAACAGATGATGAAGACGTTCCAGGCCACCCACAGAGCGGCCCATACTGTATACTGGGGGGGGGGGCAAAGACACAGACAGATTAGCTACATAGAAACTAAATGAACTGAACTGAGCAGGATGTGAAAGAAAATGAAGACACTGGCAGGTTGAATGAATGAGACCCTCACTAAAGTCAAGTCGGTGGACACTGTCCTACACTCCACACACACATATAAGTTAATACACACCCACACTTTGTAAACACCACACACACACACAAATGCATTTATTTTTCTATAAAAAAGGTGGCAGTAAGTTCAGCAAGTTCTTTTGAGCCCTTAGGGCAACACATTTTTTAACTGCTCAGCCTGAATGAAGTTTACGACTTCAACCAGTTATAAAATTGTACAGTCAGACAGCCAACTGTTGACAGACATGGAGCGGTATTCACTGACACAGGGAGAGAGTAATCACTGCGAAGCTTGTGAAACCGTCTGACACACGATGAACCGTGTGTTTAAAATGTCAGAGGAAGAGCGGAGGGCAAGAGAAGCGCCTTCGTAAAAAAACAAACATACATGTTGAATCCTGAAACCCCTTAGCTTGCCATCTCTCATTTTCCCCTTGACATGAGACAATAGCTCTACTTTCCCTCCTTCCTGTCCTCCCTTCATATCCTGCTTCCTCCGTTTCTTCATCTTTTCCTGTGAGGCTCTCGGTTATCCTGCTAGATCTCCCCTGTCTCTCTTTATTTACTCCCTTTGACTCGCATCTCTTTCCCACTCCTCCAATCTTTTCCTGTCATTAACGCCACCATCTGTACTCCCACTAATGCTGCTCAAAATAGGCTTTTAATGTCTACGACGAACGTTACGGTTTAAAATAAAAAACTGAAGTGCATAAAAGCACAGTTATGAAGCTTCATAGTGGCACTTTCTAACAAAAGGAGGCAGGCACATGCTTCGCACCGCGTTTCAAAGAATGACCTTCTCTGTCCAGAAACTCAACGCGGAGTATAAATCTGATGAGCTCCTTATTCCCCCCCCTCCTCCCTCCCAACACACCCACCCCTTTTAATTAGCCCTAATTATCACGGAATTAGAGTGATTTAAGGGTGTCGCACAATGCACAAGAGAGTGCTGCACACTTTGCAATTAAAGAGGAAAGGCAACAACATGTCCAATCAAATTCGCAGGCAGAGGACTAATGCAAAGTGAAGTGACACTGCTTAACAAAAACCCAGAGGAATAGGATTATGTGACAGACTGTACAGAGTTTCATGTCAACTTCTACTCTTCAATCATGTGTACTTACCACCACAATGTAGCGCGGCCGGTACTGGATGGTGCCAAAGAGGCCGAGGATGACCATGATGATGTGGATGAAGTTGGCAAGGATTGGGGCCCATTGGTAACCCAGGAAGTCAAAGACCTGTCTTTCCAAAGCAAATACCTAAAAGGGTGACAGAAAGAAAGAAAAAAAAAAAGGAAGAAGAGACAAATGTGAAATCAGGTCGGCATGTTCTGGAAGCAAACTGCCTCTCCTGCTGTGACAACTTCTGGGGTTGCCAAAGATACACAGTCCATGAAAATTGGCAGCCTACAAACACAAACTGGCAACTTGGGTCATGTACCGCTCATAGTTTATTGAGGACAATATCTATTCACCTCACGGCAATTGGCCAACAATTCTACATTGAGCGAGCAGACATGAACAGCTTGAGTGTTCAGCCTCCGACTGTGGGAGCGCCAGAGGTGAAGACTGGAAGTTTTATAAAATAAACAATGACAGATTTATCGATACAACCCCTGCTGAGCTAAAGAGGCGCTCACTATTTCCATCCTTCCTGCCAATGGCCTCCAGGAATGAGAATGCTCTGGGAACTTTATGGGAGGCGAGGGCCTTTCTTAATAACACCACTGCAGTGAGCTTAGGCGCTTAATGAAATATGTGCTTGCAAACAACCTGTATACATGCACGTTCACATCTACATGCATAAGCAAAGTTAAACCCTCTACAATGAAAAGACAAATTCCACAGTTTTTCCAAATACAGCCTCACCATTTCCACTCTACATTAACGGAGGTTTCAGGCCAATTCTTTTTACATTGATTAATTCAAGATGTGCTTTTTACTCCTTCTCCAGTCCCTCTACCTGAGCTTTCGCGTGCAACATTTTGAGCAACAGCAAAAAAAAAACAAAAAAAAAAACAAAGCAATTTGAAGCTTTAAGACTGTGAGTCCCTATTTGCATCAACTCAATTAGCATGCCATTTGGGGGAAAGTACAGGGAAGAGGGGGTTGAACCATTTAATTAGAATTCCATCGCCAATCCAATTCCATTCCCAGTGTGTGAGCGTGTGTGTGTGTGTGTGTGTGTGTGTGTGTGTGTGTGTGTGTGTGTG